>OY735224.1:34175683-34198183 GCA_963457665.1 Thysanoteuthis rhombus
GTTAAGAAAAAAAGGGGTATCAGATTGAGACGCTGACGTCCCATTTCCAGCTATTTTATCTCTAAGAATGACGGACGAATAATCAGTTTTCAAAATTCAGTATATCTTTCTTGGAAAACTTGACTTCTGTATGACCTGTCTACGCACTATCTCTTGTCATGGAAACAGACGATCTGATATTTTCAAAATCCTTTTATTTATTTAGAGGTATTTACTTGTCAAAAATGACACGTTCATTTATCTGTAAGTCGGCACCACAGAGCCTGGAGCTATTTCATTGGGTGATTTATTGCTTAATAATTCAAGTATCCTAATTTAAAGATCTTTTTATAAAAGTCTCAACTCAACTCAAACCATTTCAATGTGTATGTTATCAGACATAGTCTGAAGAGTTTGTATGACATGATCATCATTGCTATGTCATAATAAGTCGATAGTTCACTGAATAAGATGCATGAGGACAAATAAAGAGAAGAAACTTGCATTAGTCCAGACAAAGAAGAGTATATATCCAATGCAACCTCCCGATAGTCACCTATGGAGCTGAAACATGAAACCTAAGCGAGGGACTAACTTTCAAACACAGAACCGTGCAAAAGGTAATGAAAAAAACTCATGCTCAGCCTAGCTTGGAGATATCACAAGACAACACAATATATTAAGGGAAAAACAAGAGTCCGTAACATCAAAGAAACAAATAGAGAGCGAGAATGGCAATGGGCTGGTCATATTGCAAGAATGATAGACCACGGATGGACATCACGACTCACAATGCAGATCCCAAGAGAGCGAATGCGAAATCGCGACCGACAGAATACAAGATGGAGAGACGATCTGAACATGTTCAGAAAGTATTGGTTCCACGATGCCCATGATAGGTTCGGCGTATCCTGGGGCTTGTTTCTGTTCAACGACTGACGAAGAAAGACCGATGATGATAATGATGACGATGGTGATATGTTTAGATTATCATTAGATCTTTTAAAATATGTTCGATTAGAAATCAAATCTAGAGATTTTCTATGACGTAACCCTCATCCTTATGCTATAACAGGAAAAGAGATGAACCAATGAAATGCGTAAGCACGTTTACACGGAGAAGAAATTAGCATATATGCTAGGTATTTGTATAGAATATCATTATAAAGAGTATTGTAACCTAATTTTCTATTCATTCAGGCTAATTTATTTCAATCATTTTATTCTTCATCTATCAATTCGAGCTTTTTCTTTCCGCAACGGATAAATATTGCAAGCGGAAACAAAGTCGGCCTGGTTAAGATGTTTGCGTTCGATTCTCATCGGGAGCTTACTCTTTTATTTCCGCTCGCGCTATTTACTTGTCGCCATAGAGACGGTGGCCCATAGCTGAATAAATATAACTGAAAATTAGGGTGAACATTTTTAAAAATGGAGCCAAAATTAACAAAAGCTGAGTAAATTGTGTCCTCCCGATTTCTCGCTGTAGGAAACATTTGAACAGTCCTATGGGTTTTTGAGCAACATTCGTCCATGCGATGGAGAAGATGAGAGAAAAAAACGAATCAAATTTTGACTGGGTTGTTTGATTTTTCTTTTGTTGTGAACATTATGTTTTAGTACTGAAACTTGTAGTACAAGAAACTGAAGTTTGATGAAATAAAAAAAACAACTATGCAACTTACTTAACAAGCTTGAGGGTTTTCGAAACATTAAGTTGAGATGTAAAGCGACAGCAAAATGAAGTTATAATTCTTAGCATATCAATAAGTTGTGGAAAATTAAAGTAAAGGTAGTATCAGTGATAGTTGGTGCACTCGGAGCCGTAGCAAAGACGGTGGAAACGAGATGAGAGGAACTGAGAATGAGGCAGAGGATTTAAACTCAACAGACCACAACACTACTAAGAGAGTACTTAAAGTATCAGACCTACGACCGCCAGCTGTTAGCAGTGACCTAACAGCCAAGAAAAAGGTATGGTAGAGATGGTACAAACCACAGTGCTGCTGTTATATGAGAGGTAGGCTGGAAACCTTGGGATATTTACCGTCATTCAGCCTCAAGAGATAACAACCAGGCAACTGGTGAATAACTAATCCACAGCACTGCTGTGAGCTGTGAGAGTGAGTAGAGGAGAGGTCGAGTCTTGAGGATTCTTGTTGTCACTCAGTTCCAGCAGTTACCTCCTGGCAACTGGTGTGAAAAGGAAAACCAGCTAAATAGTAGACGTGGCTGTGCCAACAAACCACTGAGTAAATAGGAAAGAGAGTGAAAAACTGGAAAAAATACCTGGACCTTGTAAGAGAACGGAAGAAAGCATAGAACATGGGCGTCAGGGTAATACCGGTAATAATAGGTGCACTCGGAATAGGACTGCTCACACTGAAGGCAAAATTGGAGTATCTCAGGGTAAAAGGAAGGATTGAGACAGTGCAAACCACAGAACAGCAAGTGACTGCAAGAATACTGAAGAAAGTGCAAGAAATATGAAATTTACGAACCAAGCTATTATCAGTGGCCTACCTGAAGAAGAAGAAAAAACAAAACACCCAAATAGTGATGGAAGAACAAACCACAGCACTGCAGTAATAGATGAGGGAGAGATGAGATGAGAGGGGAGCTGAAGACCTACGGAGACTTACTGTCACTCAGCCTTCAGAGATAACCACCAAGCATCTGGGGTGAATCTGTAGACCATAGTACTGCTGTGGACAATGAGAGTGTGGGAAGGAGGGTTAGAGACCTGGGGAAACTTGTATTCACTCAACCTCAGCAGTAAGCACCTGGTGACTGATGTGAAATTGCAGATGATGATAATAATGATAATAATAATGATGATAATGATAATGTTTATTATAATAATAATAATAATAATAATAATAATAATAATAATAATAATAATAATAATACAAGGTAACGCAAAAAGGCATCGCAACTGTAGTCGAAGAGTTACACCAGAAAAGACTAGCCAAAGAGGCAAGACTAAAAAGATACAGACTAAGAACGGCCCAATACACACAAAACCGCACATTCCAAAACAATGAGAAAAAGTTTTACCGAGATTTAAATGGGGAAAGAAGGCAGGACATGAAACCAGATGCCACAGAGGCCAAGAACTATTGGAATAGCATATGGGGGCACCCAAAAAGACATAACGTAACACCGCAATGGTTAGGAAACATGAGAAAAGAACTAGGAGATATAGACAAGGGAGAACCAATAGTACTGAATGAAAGCACATTGAAACATACTCTTAGGAAAGTAGCCAACTGGAAAGCACCGGGTCCCGACGGGATCCATGGGTATTGGTTCAAAAAATTTACCACGTTACACGGCAGACTCACTCACCTACTCCAAAATTGTCTGAATGAAGGCAAAGCACCAGAATGGATGACTAAAGGCAGAACCACCCTCATCCAAAAAGACCCGGGAAAGGGGAACATAGCAAGCAACTATAGACCAATCACTTGCCTACCACTTATGTGGAAAATCCTGACCGGGCAAATAGCAGAGAGAATATACATGTCAATGGATAGAAGGGGGCTACTACCAGAAGAACAGAAAGGGTGTAGGATAGGAACCAAAGGGGCAAACGATTTACTCTACATAGACCAGATGATCTTAAAAGAAGTAAGGAAAAGGAGAAAGAATATCGCAATGGGATGGATAGATTACAAAAAGGCATACGATATGATTCCACATAGCTGGATACTCGAATGCCTTAGAATGTTCAAAATTAGCGAACCGGTGGTTAAATTCATTGGTAATTCAATGGAAGACTGGAAAGTAGATTTGACAGCTGCAGGGGACAAACTAGCCGAGGTAGGGATAAAAAGGGGGATCTTCCAAGGGGACTCGTTGTCCCCACTGTTATTTGTTCTAACAATGATACCGCTTAACAGAATCCTGAAAAACAGCAGGATACCACTTCTCTAAAACAAAAGGAAAGGTCAACCACTTAATGTACATGGACGATATTAAATTGTTTGCGAAAAACAGGGGAGAGCTTGAGACTCTGTTCAACGAAGTAAGGGAATATAGTGAGGACATAGGAATGGAGTTTGGGATAGAAAAATGCGCAATAATGGTGATGCATAAAGGAAGGCTTTCAATGGCTGAGGGAATTGAACTTCCAGACAACAACAAGATTAGGGCATTGACTGCACAAGACCGATACAAGTACCTAGGTGTCCTTGAATGTGACACGATAAAACGGGAAGAGATGAAGGAGAAAATTAAGAGGGAATACCTTAGAAGGATAAGGAAAATATTAGAAACCAAATTGAATAGCAGAAATCTAATAAAAGGAATGAACACCTGGGCTGTGTCAGTAGTTAGGTATACAGGACCATTCCTAGGATGGACAAAGGAAGAGCTCCAATCAATGGATAGGCGAACAAGGAAACTTATGACGATGCATAAAGCATTACACCCTAGGGATGATACAGATAGACTATACGTTAAGAGAAAAGAAGGTGGTAGGGGGCTCATCAGCATAGAAGATTGTGTCCAGAGAGCTAAAGTAGTCCTAGATAGATATGTGCAAACAAATAGTGAAGAAATCATAAAGAGCGCGAGGGATAGTGCAACAAACAAAGTAGAAAGCAATGGAACGGTACAGCAAACTAGAAAAGAAAAGTGGGAAGGGAAAAAATTGTACGGCGAGTTTAAAAGACAGATAAAAGATATAGCAGACGAGAAATCATGGACGTGGTTACGAAAGGGAAACCTTAAGAGAGAAACAGAATCGCTCATCATGGCAGCCCAAAACAAAAGCATAAGGACAAACTACATAAAAGCTAAAATCGACAGAACACAGGCAAACAGCAAATGCCGCATGTGCGGTGAAAGAGATGAGACAGTAAACCACATAACTAGTGAATGTAGTCAACTCGCCCAGAATGAGTATAAGCATAGACACGATGGAGTAGCAACGATGATACACTGGGAACTAAGTAAACAACTGGGATTCAACCATGGGGAAAAGTGGTATCAGCACAAGCCAGAGGCAGTTTTGGAGAATGACAACCACAAACTACTGTGGGACTTTGACATCCAAACTGACCACCTCATCCAGGCAAGAAGGCCGGACTTAGTAATAGTAGACAAAAAAAAGAAGGCCTGCCAAATAGTAGACGTGGCTGTGCCTGCAGACCATAGAGTAAAAAAGAAGGAGGGTGAAAAAAGGGAAAAATACCAGGACCTAGCAAGGGAGTTAAAGAAAATGTGGAACATGAAAACCAGGGTAGTACCAGTCATAGTGGGAGCACTAGGAACTGTCCCCAGAACGCTGAGGTAGAGACTGGAGGTGATCGGGATTAGGGGGAGGATAGAGACCGTACAGACCACAGCACTACTGGGAACTGCACGGGTACTGAGGAACGTGCTAGAGATATAAGTACTGCAACGAATTGTAGCTCTGTCATGATATGCGAAAGAGGGAGGAGACGTTAGCTGAAGACCTGAGGAGACTTATTGTCACTCAGCCCTCAGCGATAACCACTGGGCAACCGGTGTGAAACTGTAAATCGCAGAATTACTGCGACCTGCTAGTACTAGGAGAGGAGGGCTGGAGACTTGAGGAGACTTGCTGTCACTCAAACTCCAGCGGTTACCACCAGGCAACTGGTGTGAGATTCCTAATAATAATAATAATAATAATGCAACTGGTGTGAGATTCCAAATAATAATAATGATTATAATAATCATAATAATAATAAGACTTATTGTCACTCAGCCTTCAGCAATGACCACTGGGCAACCGGTGTGAAACTGTGAATCGCAGTATTACTGTGGCCTATGAGTACAAGGAGAGAAGGGCTGGAGACTTGAGGAGACTTGCTGTCACTCAAACTCTAGCGGTTACCACCAGGCAACTGGTGTGAGATTGCAAATAATAATAATGATAATAATTAAATAGCAGAAATCTAATAAAAGGAATGAACACCTGGGCTGTGTCAGTAGTTAGGTATACAGGACCATTCCTAGGATGGACAAAGGAAGAGCTCCAATCAATGGATAGGCGAACAAGGAAACTTATGACGATGCATAAAGCATTACACCCTAGGGATGATACAGATAGACTATACGTTAAGAGAAAAGAAGGTAGTAGGGGGCTCATCAGCATAGAAGATTGTGTCCAGAGAGCTAAAGTAGTCCTAGATAGATATGTGCAAACAAATAGTGAAGAAATCATAAAGAGCGCGAGGGATAGTGCAACAAACAATAAAGTAGAAAACAATGGAACAGTACAGCAAACTAGAAAAGAAAAGTGGGAAGGGAAAAAATTGTACGGCGAGTTTAAAAGACAGATAAAAGATATAGCAGACGAGAAATCATGGACGTGGTTACGAAAGGGAAACCTTAAGAGAGAAACAGAATCGCTCATCATGGCAGCCCAAAACAAAAGCATAACGACAAACTACATAAAAGCAAAAATCGACAGAACACAGACAAACAGCAAATGCCGCATGTGCGGTGAAAGAGATGAGACAGTAAACCACATAACTAGTGAATGTAGCCAACTCGCCCAGAAGGAGTATAAGCATAGACACGATAGAGTAGCAATGATGATACACTGGGAACTAAGTAAACAAATGGGATTCAACCATGGGGAAAAGTGGTATCAGCACAAGCCAGAGGCAGTTTTGGAGAATGACAACCACAAACTACTGTGGGACTTTGACATCCAAACTGACCACCTCATCCAGGCAAGAAGGCTGGTCTTAGTAATAGTAGACAAAAAAAAGAAGGCCTGCCAAATACTAGACGTTGCTGTGCCTGCAGACCATAGAGTAAAAAAGAAGGAGGGTGAAAAAAGGGGAAAATACCAGGACCTAGCAAGGGAGTTAAAGAAAATGTGGAACATGAAAACCAGGGTAGTACCGGTCATAGTGGGAGCACTAGGAACTGTCCCCAGAACGCTGAGGGAGAGACTGGAGGAGATTGGGATTAGGGGGAGGATAGAGACCGTACAGACCACAGCACTACTAGGAACTGCGCGGATACTGAGGAAGGTGCTAGAGATATAAGGACTGCAACGAATCGTAGCTCTGTCATGATATGCGAAAGAGAGAGGAGACGTTAGCTGAAGACCTGAGGAGACTTATTGTCACTCAGCCTTCAGCGATAACCACTGGGCAACCGGTGTGAAACTGTAAATCGCAGAATTACTGCAACCTGCTAGTACTAGGAGAGGAGGGCTGGAGACTTGAGGAGACTTGCTGTCACTCAAACTCCAGCGGTTACCACCAGGCAACTGGTGTGAGATTCCAAATAATAATAATAATAATAATAATAATAATAATAATAATAATAATAATAATAATAATAATAATAACAACAACTTTGACCAAAAGCAAATTCGTTTTATGGTGATTTCGTACATTACTCCTACAATGAATTTGTGCGTGCATATAAACACATCAATTTTGCACATTTCCACTTACGCTCTAGTGTATAAGAGACTAACCAAAGATTAATAATGAACATATTTACACTCCTCACTTTAACAGTAGGGGGTGCATTTGATTGAAAAAAGAGTGAAAGAAACTCAAGAATTTAGAAAGCCTCCCGTCAGAAATTACCGCTGTGAAGCACTCCAAATCTGATTATTTAATAAGGTTGGGCACCAATTTTATTTTTGGCAAATAATATAAAATACATGGTTTGACACTTAATAGAAAACGTTACAAGACCAAAGTCTTTTGGCAGTATGTCATCAGATTTTTAAAAAGACGGAGAAAAAGGTGATCAATCAATAAATAAATCACACCTCTTGCTTTTTGTAAGGTATTGATGATCTTTAAAAATGCCTGGTTTAAAGAAAAAACAAACATGAACGTAGCTGGGGTACCTTCGCAAAAACCTTCATTGCAAACTGGACCCCTACCTCATCAGTATAAATCTATCAGAAAAGAGTTGCAAAAACCGAAAATATGTTTTTTTTTAGAAACAAATCGGAGATTAAATGTTTCAACTTTCTCTCCGCTAGACACATTGTAGTGGCTTGTGCGCACAACACTCACATAGTCAGTCAGAAACCTAGACCAATTGAAAAACCAAAGAGACTTATGTCGACAGTTTTGGGTGACAGTTTCGCTACGGTTTCTAACGACTTGAAAGCCTCAAAGATGCTGGCAAATCAAAATGAAACTATTGATTACAGAAGGAAAGAGCTTTGAACAAACTCGATTGGTGCATAAGTGATAGCTGTTGTTTTTTTTCTACCATAAACTTATAGCAAAGTATTTCTCGACTAAGAATAAAAGTTAATAATGAAAATAAGAACCTTCAGAAACTACACATCAACTAAAAACAGGTCCATTTATTCGAGAAATGCAGGATTTTAGTGTTATGGAACCAACTGATTCGTTGGATGTGTTTTGAGCTGCTGCCTTGGTTTTGCAAAAAGAGACAGAATTCCTTGAAAAAATATTTGTCAATTAGAGAAAGGTATGGTAAGTGAGTAAGATGAAGTAGAGTTTCATAGCCTAGTTCATTTTTTTATTTTTTCATCGTCATTTGCTAGACCTGAGGCTTATGCTTTCCAATTTAGTTCAACTGCCAAACAACTATTAGATGGTCAACGTTTACTTCTTCTGCAAACTCATAAGTTGTTTTGCATGGCCAAAAATGGCGATCAATTGGTTAAACACCCACGTCTTCAAGTCCCTTGTTTTCATTCTGATATTTCTAAAAGCACTGTTGAGCTGTGCGTTTGTTGACGGTTCCCTGGTCAAATAAGTAGTTGATAAAGCGAGCAGTTTCCGCTGCTTTACCGCCCGATTTGAACACATGAAACAAAATTGCTCAAATTTCATTTTTTTTTTCGATCTTAGGTCTAACCCAAATAAACAAAATTAATAGTAAAAAGAGAACGTTCAGCTTCGAAAGATCGAGTGAAGTTCCTACATTAAAATTGTATTTTACATAAATATAGTTAAATGATAGTTTATTCTAAAAATAACCATCGAAGTTTAAAGTTACAAAAGTCCCATTTATCTTTGCGCTCACCTAATATATCAGAGATTCCAAAGATGGTGCAGACTTCATAAAAATAATCATCGTCAAGGTGATCTATCTTTTCATACTTGTTTTTTCAGAAATCATCAACCAAAACTGTCATGGGTTTCTTCAGTTTTCAAATGGGGCTGGCTGACTATCTATCTATCTATCTATCTATCTATCTATGTGTCATGCGTACATCAGTTGGGCTAGAGGACTGAAATTTTAAACGCCCGTCCATCCATTTTGCCAAAAAAGAGGCTTCTTTCTTTTCATCTGAATACGTTTTTAGTTCACGCTAAATTGGCTTCTTAGTCCTCTTGTTAAAATTTTTGTTTTTGCTTTTTGAAAATTTGGATTTCTAAATCTTTTTTATTGATCATCCCAAACATGGCATGCTGTCAAGAGACGTTGCTCGGATGACGGTCTCTATCGATCGACAAACCAGACCCTGTTTTATTTATCAGGAATGATAAAAAGAGACCGAGTTGAAGAGTCGAGAGATGACGGCGAATTAAAATGAAATTATCGATCGCAAAAGGAGAGATCTGTATAGGATATAAATCAGAGATTTCTAAAGATGGTTCAGTGGTTGTCAGAATAATCATCGTCACTGTCATAGCTAGGTAGAAAAACGCTGTCGTTATTTCATACTGATGTTTTTGTTATTTGCTTTTCAAATATAGTTCCTATATCTCTTTTTGCCGTTGCTACTCAAAGATGTCTGAGAATGGATTAATGATGTTCTAAGATCATCAGAGTGACATGTAAAAAGTATAGAAAGATGGATGAATATTTCTGTTCGTCCAATCCAACCTCAACCCTAGACATACTCACACCAGTCGATATATATATATATATATATATATATATATATATATATATATATATATATAATTTCAACAATACATACCAAGTGAATATAGACATCTGTTCGGTGCCTAACGTACTCATCAGCAACTGGAAATACGTTTATCATGAAATAGTAAATAAATAATTACAAAAACAAAAAGCCCATAGACTCACACACACACACACACACACACACGCACACGCACACATACACACACAATTTTAAGTGAGGTAACTTGTTCAATGTAAGCTTATGCAATGCTCTTTCAAACTTTGGAATAGAGCACTCTGTTGGAAGATGCATGAATAAATATACTGCTTAAATTCAACTATACTGACCGTCCAGTTCAGCGTGGCGAAGAAACAAGATGCCAGCCTCTGAGTCTGAAGTGAAGGTTTCGATCCTACTTCGTGGAACTACATGGGATAATGGATAGTCTATAGCCACACTGTCTGTGGATGACACAGTATATATATATATATATATATATATATATATATATATATGTGTGTGTACATACTCTCAGTATTTTCCACGAGAATCAAATTTTCAATTTTCCTTTTCTACAAAATGAACACCGACAATGTTGCAGAAAGGGGAAGAAGCGAAACTAATTTTGTAAATTCTTGGAAATGTGTACTAAATCCTAAGTAATTCTTCAATTCTCAAATTGGGGTTGACACCTAAGCTCTGATTCCCTTGAAAAACATAGCTCCCTTTCCTTTTTCAAAAACTTTCACATGTTGATTCATTTGAAAAAAAAATCCCACTCATTCATATCATTACTGACTTCGAAGATCTCTAATCAAACCCAAATACAATACTGGTATGCTGTGAACACACGCATATGCACTCATTGATTCTTTCATAAATACATCTTATTTCATAAATAAATCTTATTTCCACTTTCTGCACAAATCTGCTGTCATACAAAATACGATTCAACCACACTGAGAACACACACATTCACACTCTCTGATACCTTACCCTCCGTACTTCTCTCGTTTGAGGGGGTTCCAGCATGAACCCCCCTTCTTCTGAAAGAACTCACTAAAAACCGGAAATTTATTACTCTCACTAAAGATTGGTATAGGAATGATCTGAATTTAACCCCCTCTACTGGACAGTGAGAATAATGACCAGAAACAGAATTGCATTAGCTTTCTGGAGACATTTACGAGACTCATTATTACAAACTACTATAACTCAAAACTATAACTATAAAGTTTGGCCTTCCTTTCGTAGAATTTTCTATTTTCATATATATATATATATATATATATATATATATATATATATATATATATATATATACATTGTCTAGAAAACTCGTGTCACTTCAGTCACTCATTTCCCGATATCTGTTGATGTAATTTATGTAATTTTCTTTTATCTTTTCTCAAGGTTTGCATATAGTTTGTTATTATGGTCATCAGCATTGTTATCGCTCTTTTGATGTCAGTCGTTGGATAGTGACTTTCCCAAAGATTCACCATACCTATCCATCGTGACCGTTGCCGAGCCAATTCTCTCTGAATTTGTCTTGTGTTTTGCCTTCTTCACTTACACATTCGATCTCTGTTGATTAATCTTGTGAGTCGAGATGTCCATCTCTTGTTTGTCATTTTTACAACATGACCAGCCCGTTGCCATTTGAGGTTTTTAATAGATTCTCTCAGGCCTCAAACTCTTGCAATCTCCCTGATATATTGTGCTGTTTTGTAATCTCTCCATGTGAGACTGAGAATGATTCTTTCACCTGCAAGTTGCATGGTTCTAAGTTCCAAGTTTACCGGTCAGTCTCTTGCTTAAGTTCCATGTTCCAGCTCCGTAGGTGACTATCAGGATATTGCATTGGTTGTATATCCATCTTTTTAGGTCTAATTGGATCATCTCCTTTTTGAAGGCTGAGTTTGCTATACCAAATTCTTGCCATCCTAGAGTGATTCTTTGTCCAATTTCTTCTTACGTTGAGGGTTTCATGGAGATTCGTTATCCTAGGTAGATGCAGCGGTCGACTTTCTCCTGATTTGCCTCTTCGATTTCTGTTCATGTGTTTTCATTTCCCGACGGGATTGTTGCAACTTTGTTACGCTGAGGTTCATGTGTAGGCTGACTTTCTTGCTTTTTTTCACTCAATTCATCTAGCATTAATTGCAGGTTTTTTAGGTTCCCTGCAAAAAAGGCAAAATCGTCTGCAAATGTGAGGTTGCTCAAATATTCGCTGTCTATTTTGATTGGTTCATTTTTCCAGTCTCGGTTTCTGAAGATGACTTTGAGGAGTGCTATGAAGAGTCTGGGTGAGCTAGTATCACCCTGTCTTACCTTTTTTTTGGAGCTGGAAGGGCCCTGAGTCTCCATGAAGCCTGATAAAGGAGCTGCTGTGACTAAATATGTTGCAGTCCTCCGGTGTATTCAAGATCTCAGTGATTGTATTCATGACCATGGGGATTTTTACCGAGTCAAAAGTTTTCTTGAAGTCTGTAAATGTTACAGCGAGTGGCATTTTGTATTCTGTTGCTTTCTTCTTTCAGCTAATTTATCAGATAAGGATGGGCCATGGTCTAGTATGGCATTACGTGCAAATTTTCTCATTTTCAGATCATCAGATATATATATATATATATATATATATATATATGTGTGTGTGTGTGTGTGTGTGTGTGAAGAGAGAGGGGGAAATCTGTGTGTGTACATATATAAATATATATACATATATATGTACGTGTTTGTGTGTGTGTGTGTGTGTATGTGCGTGTGTGTGTGTGTTTGTGTGAATGCGTGTGTGTAAGTGTATCAGTAGGTATGTGTTCATGTATCGAAAGATCTAAGGACAAACAGATAAGTACTTACACTGAGTGATAGATAGATGAAATTACGTATATAAATGTCTTCATGAAAAAGCATGGAACAGAAATACATACCTACATATCAACCTGCACATGTACAAATATATATATATATATATATATATATATATATTTGTGTGTGTGTGTGTGTGTTATCTTCTAACTATGGAGTGCTCATGTCCCATGATTCAACAACTTGGGTCATCAATATTTTTGAAATAATTCAGCAAAGGTACGCCAGAACTCCATAGGAAGCTTGGGCGTGTGCCAGGAGAAGGAAACTAATGTAAAACCTACGACTGTTGTCGCATAGGCCCTGGCAACTAAGGACCTGAAAAGACGTGGAAAACCGTGGTCCACCTTTTGGAAAGCTAAGCCTTTAAATATATATTCTAGATGAATATCTTTCTCATGGAAGAATTACTATATATATGTATATTTAATGGATATTAGACACCTAGACTTGCTTTACATTTTCATCAAAAATAGTGCCCCTCTGAAAACATTTGAAAACGATTTTTTTTTAAAACTTTATAATTCAATTCTAATTAGGGATAGCCCCATTCTCTTTCAACGCCTCATAAGCCGCTCTCCCCACTCTTTACACCTAATTGAAGAATTATATATAATCATATAAAAAGAATATGTGTGTGTGCGTAGTGTGTAGGTTCCACTTTGACATTATTGCTACATTGTCCATAAAAACTCAATCTCAAACCGTTCAAAAAATAATTCTTTCAAAACCTCTTGTATTAGAACCACTCCAAGGTCCATTGAGTAGGCGAGCCAAATTTGGTTTGGCTTCACATATGTTTAGATAATTTTTTAAAGCATTGCAGACAAACACACTCACCTTTCATATATATATACATATATATATATATATATATATATATATATATATATATATATATATATATATATATGTGTGTGTGTGTGTGTGTGTGTGTGTTAGCATGTGCGTGTGTGTGTTAGCATGTGCGTGTGTGTGTGAATTTACAACTCAACAGGCGTGTCAAAATAAGTCTTAATTATATCTCTGAGCAACGTTTTTCTAGAAAACTGCGTATATATAAAGAATCAATAGATTGATCTTCTGAACAGACGGATAAAAGCAGTGTAGCCTACTTCCAACTTTACATCTGAAAAGTGAAAAAAAACTATGAGCACATTGAAATATTTTCCCCATGTATATTTATACATCTAAAATCACATAGTTGTATGACTTATTGATAAATTAAATCTGGCTGTAATCAGCAACAGTCATCATTTTGTAGTACTTCTTATTTCATTGAAAAATATCGAATCACCGTAGCCCACATATGGCCGACCAACCAGCCAAGTGGGCTATAGATTCCTCTCTCTCTCTCTCTCTCTCTCTCTCTCTCTCTCTCTCTCTGCTCTCGATTACATTTTCAGGGCTACACCCACGAAATTTTCAATGAGCACACCACTAGGCATAATCTACAAACCTTTTCTGCTTTTACAGAAAAAAGATTTTAGGGGTCCCTTTCGCCATTTTGGACTAACGATGCCAAAATTTTGTTTAGATAATTTTAGATAGAATGTGCGCTTTTTTAAAAGATATTGGGAGCGGGGGTAATTGGTTCTGGTACACCTGAAATTCATCCATGCACGATACTATTTTTTTTATTTTACTATTAATTAGGAATGAATATCCCTATCAAAAGTTAATTGGAACTGCGGGATAAGAGAAACACATTCCCAAGATAGACAGGTTGGTAAATATGGAGGAAAAGTATGCTCAGCCGAAATAAGATGCTATTTGCTAAGCTAAGCTTAGTTTTGGCACAAGACCACAATCACAGGCCCCTCACTGTGGATCGAAATCAGTAGTTATGATCTGAGAGACCGGTGCGCTAACCTCCACACTATAGCGTGATACTGAAAGCCTTTTTTAAATTAAAAATATTGTCAAAAAGATTTGTTTCTTCAAAAATATTTTTTTCAAAATTTACTCGATTCATTTTTTATCATTATCACTGTGACATGATAGAATCTGCCAGAAAACTCAAATGGCAATGGGCTGGTCATGTTTCAAGCTGGCAGAAAACCGATGGACATCACGACTCATAACAAAGATCCAAATAGATTATATGCAAAACCGAAATCGGCAGAATACAAAATTTAGAGACGATCTTGACAATTTTTGAAAAAAGTACTGGCACCGCAACGCCAATGATAAAGATGTATTGTGAATCTTTGGAAAGATCTCTGTCCAACGACGGACGATAAAAGACTGATGATGATGATGATGATGATGTACTTTTACAGTAAATGAATTTAAATGGACAACAAGGAGTCTTAAGTGGACATGCTAATTCAGCTGAAATCAGCTGGACCACCTCCTTTCACCTATCACACTAGTTAATTTGTGTCGACATATCTTTATCGAACGCTTTTTGGTCAGTCATTTGGTCGGTCAGTCTGTCATTCGGTCTCAGTCATGTTAAATAACAGAAACAGGAAGGGAAGAAGAGAAGTGATGTCATGAAAAGGCTATCAAAAAGTGTGACGTCATTAAACATCTTCTTCGATCAATTTTCTCGCCAGCTGCTAATGATACCATAATGGATTACCTGATGTTTGCATTTTTAGTTACCAATTGCTAATGTTGTCATGATAGAATATGTGCAGTGTGCATAAAAGCAAAAATGGCCAAAAATGGTCAAAATAAACGCCAAAAATGGCCATCTACGATTTTTATCGAAATATTCTACTAATATGAGAATCAATTGACTCGATGAAAGACTACTTGTTTTTTTTTCACCACCCTCCTCCTCTTCCTCCCCCTCCTCCTCTTCCTCCCCCTCCTCCTCTTCCTCCCCTTTCTGTAACTACTACTGCAGATGATGGATACGTCGTTTTGATCTATGCTCCCCTCCCCACGTAAAATCAACTCAGTTCGAGCCCCCCTTGGAAAGGACATCTCCCCCCCGTTGAATAACATTGCTTTTGTTTTTCTTTTCATATAATACAGTGTCCGTTGCCAAATGAATACTCACTTCGAGTTGAGTGCACTTCTGCTATGTGGAATATTGTTTTCCATTCCAAGGTTCGTTATCACGGCTAAGCCAAGTAAATTTCATATCCACTTGTTTACAGCGGATAATTGGATGATCAAGACGACTAACGTGTACTCGCATAATAAAATAATTCAATGACAGGAACGGAAATTAATAACCAAGGCGCTCACAACTTTGGCTCCATCTTCTTGTAGTAGTATCGCAGCTCACGTAATCAGTGAGCAAGTCATAACTGACTGATTGGCATAAATTCAATTTTCAGCGCCTCTTAAAAATCTGAAGAACCCGATTAATTACTATGTATTCAGATATTCTAGGAAACTTAGAGCTGGCTTTGGACAGTCTTAAAGTCTTCTCACTTAAGATATGGGGAAGAGGTTGTTTTTTTTCTTTTTAGGGGGACGACTGGAGTCATGGCCAGCTTGAGGTACTTTTTATTGAATGATTTACACAGAATTCGTGTTTATTTTTGGCTCAATCCTACTATGAGAGGCAATTGCGATGGAGTAAACTACGGATGATTCGAACCCCTTCATCATAGATTTCTTTGAGATCTTCGTTCTGATTATTGAAACAATTTCATCATCATCATGATCCCGATCCTGATAGCGTCCGTCGTACTGCATACACCTCCTTCAAGATTCGCCAGACCTCTCTATCATGAGTATCACAGAGCCTGTACTTTCTGATCTTATGCAGTTTGTCACACCATCTTACTTCTTCGTCGGCCACAGTTTCGTATATGATATCTGGGGATCTATGTTGTGCATTGTGATGTCATACTGTTATCTGCAATTCTTGCAACATGTCAAGCCCACTGCCATTTTGAGTTTTCAACAGTTTGTACGGTATCTCGGACTCCTGTCTTTTCTCTGATATGCCAGGCAGTTCTATGATTTTTCTGTGTTTGGTTGGGTGTAATTTTCTCAGGTGCACGTTGCATTGGCATTAAACAGAAGACTGCTACTTTGTTGTAAAAAAAAGTAATAATCTACCGCCCCCCAACAACTTAAGTTTTGCCTCCTTGTGGGCGATATTGACCCCGTTGGGGATAAATGCTCTCTGTTACATTACGCCTTTTGCCAATTAAATACACTGTGTCCAATTGTGTAATGCTTCATTCTGATTAAGCCAGGTAGAATTCTCATTTAATTGTTTTCGGTAAACAGTAGGATACTCAAATCAAACTGCATGTGCTTGCATAATGGATTAATGCCATGACAGAAACGGAAGTCGATGATTAAAACGATTTGATAACAAGAGGCGAAAGATCGTCAATTTTTCCAAAAAGAAAATCTATTTGTATATAGCAATCTTCCCCCTTCCGTAAGCTTAACTTTCACCTGCTAGGAAGCCATATTACCCCGACGAGAATGACTGAAGGCCAGTGGTTTGGGAATAGGGATCATGGGCCACTGGAAGTCCAACATATATTGCTAAAGTGACCGAAGCAGTGTTTCCGCTTCACCTTGCATTCCGAATCTTGTGGCAGAGAAACAACGTCATTCGTTGCAAAGCTATTGATTTACCTAATCATTGCACACAGACCCGAACCCCCAATATAAAGACTGAAATAAATGTAGCCTATATCGAATACATGATATTTTGAAAGGTCAAAATTCTCTTATATTGTAGTTCATTCGCAAACCGGGGATCATGCAACTGGCATATGAAAGAGTCATGCTCGACGTCACATGGAGAGATCACAATCTAATTCTGTGTACAATTAGAAAGATCAAAGCCTTACTCTTGCTTACAGTTTTGGTAGATGTTAGATGGTATACATTGGAATGGTCAAAATAACACATCTGAATCAATGAACAAGGGGAAACATAGAGACAAAAAAGATGGACAGAAAACTAGAGAGAAAAAGGTTGCAATTTTAGATCTACTCATCTGGTTCAATTTCATCTTGCATCAGCTTGCACGGGGGGTCTTATAACAGTCGAAAAAAGTTTTTCATTTTTCACCTTACATTGTTGAAGATTTCATCAGTCATCCCAACTACAAGCAGCAAGGATATATCATTAAGATGGTTGAAGATGTCCTGTCTTTTACTCCAAGTTTTATGGCCGGTCTACCTCTAGCTGGAGGGGGGAGGGGAAGAATGTGTCTTTCCTTTTTGTCCCCCTTTTTTTTCCAGGTTTATCTGTTTTAGGGTTTAGTGGAATATTCCAGTCAAATTAGTGTTCATTTAGAAATATTAAAGCCTTACTCTTGGTTACTATTTCGGTAGATGTTAGATGGTATACATTGTAATGGTTGAACAACAAATCTGGCTGAATGAACAATACGAAAAATAGAGGGGAAATGTGTCATTTTCTGGTTTACTTATCTGGTTCAATTCCATCTTGCATCAGCTTGCTGGGGGAGGGGGTTCTTATTACAGTCGAAAAAAATTTTCATTTTTCACCTTACGTCGTTAGAGAAATCATCGGTCACCCCGACTACAAGCAGCAAGAATTTATCTCTAACATGGTTGAAGATGTTCTGTCTTTTAATCTAAGTTTTATGGCCAGTCTACCAATGCATTCTCCTGATAATCACTTATAGAGCCGAAACATGGAAAGCAACCAAGAGATAGACATACAAACTGCGAAGTATGCAACGTGGACACGAGAGAATCATGCTCAACCTTACATGGAGAGATCACAAGACAGCACAGTACATATGGAGTCCGAGATATCATAGAATCTATCAGAAAACTGGAACGGTCATGGGCTGATCATGTTGCGAGAATGACAGACCACCAATGGACATCATGACTCACAGCATGTATTCCCAGAGATCACATGCGCAACCTATAATATAAGACAGCGAGAGAAACTACACAAATTCAGAAAGTTTGAGCGCCGTGACACCCATGTGGTAGAAGTATGGTAAATCCTGGGGAAAGTTCCTGTCTAATGACGGACGACAGCCATTAAAAGACTGATGATGATGATGATTTCAGTCTAAAAACTAAACGTTAAAAATAGGGGTCTGCGATGATATTTCCCTTACATAAGGTGTCTTTCAATTTCCAAAGTGACGAAACCACTGCTGTAGACGAGGTGAGATAGGTATACTCGTATCTCACTGGAATTTCAATGTATGATTTCCCATTCATTTGATCAATATCCAACACTAGATGAAGTGCATTGAAAAGTATGGAAATTATTTTGAAAAAAAATTCTTTGTATAAAATAAATGCCTTCTTCATCATTAATTGATTCTTGTATTTGACTTGACTCACTAACACACATTGACTGATGCAATCTGAAAGATATACATGATGCAATATAAAGAGATTCTTATTTACAGATGCATATGAAACAAGTGGGGACGTAGCTCAGTGGTAGAGCGTTCGCTTCGCAAGTGAAAGGCCCCGGGTTCAATCCCCGGTGTCTCCAGGAAGAATGATTTTTTTCTAAATAAAATCTTCCTATAATGGTTAAATTGATCAACTGGATTGAATGCTTTATTTTGTCAAATTCTCAGATTATTCGTGATCCTTGCATTTTTGATAGAATCAGATATGGACAAAAAAGATAGCAAAGGGTTCTATCAGTTTTTTTATATGTGCCTGTGTTTGAGTGTTCCAGAACTCCTGGCATTACTGTTTTATCTACAGACTGGAAAAGTTGGACCAATAGACTCGTTCTAAAGATGCATTTTTTATTCTGGGGAAAAAGGATATTTGACATTTTACGGCCTTATTATAACGATTTAATAATTAAAATCTAAATTTTTCAGAATTAAATATTTCATGATTTTTAAAAACTCTATTTCAAATATTTTTCAATTAAAAATGCCAGTGATGTCATTAATAGAATTCTCTCTTATCTATTAGGATAGAGGGGCCACTACAAATCTGACTATAAATTATATGGATTATATCGAAAAGAAAAAATTGAAAATAAAATATAATCCATAACACCATGCTTGTGAACGCTGATGGCATAATTTTTCTATCTATCACGAGAATTGATTAAAAAAAGAATGAATGATTAATTTTGATGACGTCAGTTAACAGGGGATGCGACAAACTTTTTCATAAGGATATCTAAGTGAATGCTTAGATAATCTTGTAGGTAGCATCACTTTCGGTGAGAGAAAGGTCTACTCTGCCCTCTCTGGGAAGGAGTTCCAATTATATCCACGAAGCGCCGTTGGAGAGTGAGAAAAGTGATAGAAGCGGAATGCATAAACTAGTTTACTTAATGTGCAAGGGTAGAATTCAGCTCGATGTGGTTTTTGCTGATGGAAAGAAAGACGGAAATGAAGTCCTCTTCTAACACCAAAAAGAGTTCAAACATCTGCATCCTACGTTACAAACATTGCCGGTTGAAACAAGGAAAAAGAACAGACTTCGTTAAGAAGCTGCAGCGTTGTACATACAACTTTTATCAGGATTGTTTTTGTAATATAACTATTTCTTACTGGTAGAGTTTTTTTGCTAATTCCCGTTGAAATGAATAACTATTGCATCAAAAATAAAAACAAAAAATATCGTCTGAAATGTAACATAATCAGTTGTTTAATGTTTGATGTATCAAGCACATTATGAAATAAAGTCATCATACATCGAATATTGCATTTTATCATATGTAATGTTGCATTCTTAATTTGCATTGCGTATAAATATACATATATATATATATATATATATATATATATATATATATATTGTAAGCATTATATAGTCTGCTTTTCCTTCTTTCTTCCTTTTTTCTTTCTTTGTTGTACTTATTATTTTCTATCTCAAAATTGATTTTAAAAAAATATATGACGTAGAATGACGCAAATAAAAGAGAAAAGCATTTTTTTTATGAGCTCACTCTCTAAATCGTATCAGTCTATCTTTACAAACACCTTTTTTTCTCCTATTATACCTTCTCTCATTTAGATATTAACTTTTTTCTTTCTTTCTTCTTTACGATGGCTATCTTTCTTTAAAAACTTTCTCATCTGATCATTTAATTTCTAACAAACGCCGTGAACCTACTCAAATCGGGTTTTAGCACAATTTTTTTCTCCGTTCTTAGAACTGTCTTCTTACGTTGCAATTAAAAAAGACGTCGCCAAAGTTTGAGTTTCAGAAGTTTCAAATTGAATCATAAAGTCAGAAAAAAATTATCTTTGCGACAAAATGTAGGCTGAGAATTTCAGGTTGATTTTTTCTCTCCATTTTTATTGACTCTTCCTTGATCTGTCGCGTAAGTGTGCGATGCCTACTTCTCTCAAACTGAAGCACAATAAAATAGTGGTTGCTTTGAATAATCCAAAACTTTCAGACTATATTTTTCATTAAAAAAAATTCATTTTTTATTAAATACCTGGGGATATCATTGGGCAGATCGTTAAACACAATGGCGACTCCTTTTAATAAAAAGCAGACGACCCCGTGAACTACAGGTCGATTCTTTAAGAATGATTAGCGCAATCTGATGTAGCTGGAAGAAATCGGAATTATTGCGCATTTGATAATGAATTAGACAATGTCAGACGGAGTGATCGCAAGACAGCATAGTATATCAGGAAGTAAACGGGAGTACCGAACATCATAGAATCTTAAACGGCAATGGGCAGGTGACGTCATAATAATGACAGACAGTCGATGGACATCATGACTCACAACATGGATCTCCAGAGATCATATGCGAAACAGAGGCATACAGAATACAAGATGGGGAGATGATCAAGACAAATTTAGAAAATTATGGCTCTGCAACGCCCACGATGAAGAGATGTGGCAGATCCTTGGGAAAATCTATGTCCTACGACGGACGTTAAAAGACTGATGATGATGATGATGATGATGATGATGATGTTGATGATGATGATGTGAATAACTTAATTCTGGAAAATACTCTAGAATCAACACTTGATATTTATTTCCCTTGACAAATCGGTCATTTAGATACAGACATACATGAATGCGTATGCAGACTCCATACTATCCTTAGTTATATTACGCATATAAGGAGTGTTATAGATGGAGCAAGAGGCTGACTAGTTGATGCCCATTAGGCAGTAAATACAGTAAGAGAAGACCCGACTGGAGATTAGGAGAGATGTGATAGGAAGGTTTACCAGATAAGTCGTGTTTGGGCTTAGCACAGCCATAGTCGACACGGAAGGAGCTGGAAAAGGCCTTCTTTCCAGCGGCGAACGATGATGACGATGATATATTCTAAAAGATATGACCTAACGTTGAATAAGTTACCTGAAAAGAAATTAGTTTATTGAAAAAAATGGCAGGCTCAATGAAAACGCGGAACTGAGAGTAAATTACACCGACAGAGACATTTAAAATGAACTGAAATATTTTAGTATTCTGCTGATGTAAAAAAACAAATCATAAAGCGTTTGAAAAAATTTACTCGTTTTTATTGCAAATTATTTCGGACATTTTTATGGTGATTTCTTCACCTTCTCAATACCTTACCCATCAAAACCATATGTTTCTTTCGAAAGTCGGGACTCATATATGTTTAACAACACACCTTGTATCTATATAAGCGAATTCATTGAAATGCTTTCATACACTCTCTTTAAATACGTTTATACAATCTGTATGTTATTAAGTGTTCGTGTATCAGTTTGGAAAAGTGGGCGGAATCTTCACCGTGGGGTAATGGTTGAGATGTTAGACTAGAATACCAATTCAACCATATATATATATATATATATATATATATATATATATATATATATATATATATATATAATGGAATGTGGGTTCACTACACAAACATGCTAATGTTTCTGCCCTGTTTGGGAC
>OY735224.1:34203183-34250683 GCA_963457665.1 Thysanoteuthis rhombus
TCTAAGAAAAAACTAATCGTTATAGTTCTTAATTATTGGGTATTGCTGAGAAGTCTGTTGCAAAAAGTTCGTCTCTAATTGTAGTTTGCTAGTAATAGAGGCAATCACATTGACAGATATGGACGTAAGGATGGTGGATGTATCGTTGAACACATGGTTCTCGTTGATGTGTATTGAAGCAGTTTCTCAGTGTCGAGGGGAGACAATAGGATATTTGAAATATCGTATTCTCATTGTTGTTATGAAACTTAAGAGTTCAACTTCTTCTTGTTCTTTGTCTGTGAGCACGAATTATTTGTAAGAACAAGTTGTTTGTAAATTCGATGTTTGAAACTCCCAGAACTCCCTGTATTTCAGAATATGGAAGTATGAGTTGGCCTCGTGGATAACGGCACAAATCGACTCCGAGTCGAGTTCAAACCCTGGTAGAGACAGTTTGTGTTCACTTCCATTAATACACTTGTGAAAAGCATGAACCCTCCTCACCTTTAAATCATTGAGAAAATATCGCAGTATGAAGTGTGCTGAGCAACTTCAGGTTATTTTTGCCTCCACATATCCTGAACGGACCGAGTAAGTAGACAGGTGATATGTGAAGCCCAAGCAGGTAAGACTGAATCCGTAGTCAGCATAAGGGCACTACTTACACCTCACCGCCGAAGAAAAAAAAAACAGTGAGGTTCTTGAAATGCCGTTATCTTCTGATTTCTATAAAACTTGAGAGTTTTTCAGTAACATCTGTCTTTAAGATATTTCTTACGCCTGGAAAAGTTCAAATATTTACAAAAGAAACAGTTAAACATACGATGCCTTTTTGTATTATGCTATTTGGCTTTCTTTACACGAGGATCTCTTCAATGGCTTGAAGGGGGAATAGGAGAACAGTCGACCCCCCTTGGAGAATTCTTCTAGAGTGACTCCTTCAAAATGATTTTTAGGAAACTGTTGGCAAAACTGTCAGAATAGGTTGTTTTTTTTTCAGTTTTCAAGTCAGTCTGGGCTGATTGACTGGCTGGCTGACTATGTATGTATGTTATGTACAGACCACATCAAGGAACAAGGGTGCTGAACATTCAAGCATTTACTCCTTATTATATCTACAGGAGACGTTTTTTTCAGTTTTTGAACCACCTTGTTTTTAGTGAGGAGTTCAATTTGCAATATAAGTTTATGCTAAATTTGTTCTTCAGTTTGGGTCCAGAAATATTTACGCCGGTTTTTTTTTTAATTCCGAAGTTTATTTGGAAATCACTATCCAACAAGAGGCAAAAAAATTATTTTATTCATTTATCACCCATTTTAAAAAAAATTTTTCAATGATTATATCTAATTTTTTTAATTCATCATCCCTTGGATGTTGGTCATGCTTTTATTCAGAAATTAACAAGACCTGTTTTCGGAGAGGGGGGTGCACCGTTGGCTTTTTCTTCAAGAGGTTGTCCTCGATGGCGTAGAGGGTCGCTTCCCACAGAGCACATTCTGCAAATGTGGCTGGTTTTCAATATTTTTTACGATTCGTTCCTTTGTGCAACAGAAACTGAATCTAATTCTTACAGCTATTTCATTTTCACTTCAGGACATCGCCTTGGAAGAAATTTCAAGAATCGTTACTTTATCCGATTTACCTCAAGACGTTTTAGAACTGTGTCCTTCGTGCATTTTCACATTGTTTCGTTTCGTTAGAGACCGTAAACCAAAACTGTCACCCAAAGGGACATAATAGTTTTCAAAACAGTCCGGTGGGCCATTTATGTCTATATGTAAGTATCTTGCATAAAGACTGCACCCGAGTGCTGAAAATTGAAACATTTACACTTTATGTATAGTTTCTCAAACCCACCCCCGAATAGGTTTTTAGTCGGGGCTCAATTTGCAATGTAAGTTTATGCTAATCCCGCCCCAAGTTTTTGCCCGCCAGTATTTTTTTTTTCAATCGACTCTTTTAATCATTACACAATTAAAATTGATCGTCTCCAATATGGCCGACTGTCAAAAGACCATGGTCACTTGATGGTGTCTATTCTGAAACTAATTTCCATTTTACGTTTGAAAGATTAAATAATTGAGTAACACATTTTTTATTGTTTTGCTTTCAAATACAATATACATTTATGAGCTTACTGTAAAATAATTTTTCCCCGAATTTGTTTTGCTTTTAAATTTAAAGTAACAATGACAGGTTAATTAAGTACTCCCTTTGGAAGTGTAACTGCCTCATATCTTGATTCTCCAGATACAAAATAACCAAGTAAAATGAATTGGAACTTATTTAGTACGTGTCCTGGGGCTTTTCTTATGTTCTAGTCATTCCACCTCACTTCAGAACCTGGCTACGATATCTCCAACGCCTGGGAAGGTTTAAATATTTACAAAAGAAAATGTTTCGTGTTCAAGATTTCTTTTTTTCTTTTCATTCACACCATTCGGCTTTCTCTCATAGAGGTTCTCCTCGAAGGCATTATCCACTCACGAACCCAGCTGCCATAGATGAAAGAAGTGAAGAAATTACTTTCTTACAGGAGAATCTCAAATGGTTTCATTTACAGCATTGAACGAAGATAGCGAAGGGTTCATTCTATTTCATACGTACATGTGTCTGTGAGTTTGATGGTACGTTCAAGCACTCTATCTATATTCTACTAGACCACCTCTAATACTGCTGTTTCGGTTTTTGTTTTTTTTACCTTTTGGAAGCTTCATCTTGACAGGTATAGTTCCGTAATAACATCCAGATTCTCTAGAATCTAGTCTAGTTTTTTTTAATTCTCTATTCAAGACGTTTTCTACTAGAAAAAGGCGCCAATGATGTCATAAATACAATTTGATCAGATCATATTCATTCTTCAATGTCTATCATTTTAAAACCATTCGGCTATCTCTATAAGAGGCTCTCTTTGAGAACATTTTACCTTGAGAATCCAGAGTAGCACCATTGAAAAGGATGAGAAATTTACTCATATTCTGGAAAATCTAAACTGGTTTTATTGACAACATTGAACGACCGTAGCCACCAAAAGTGGCGAAGGCTTCCTCTCTTTACATACGCACATTATCTGTACGCGCATTTGTTCATGTGTTCCAACGCTCCTGACCATGCCGTTTTGTCTACAGACTTGGAAGTTGGTATCAGTACTCCACAAGACCTCTTCTACAAAAGATATCGTTTCTGGAAAGAAAAAGCCTTTTTTGACGGAGGTGGGCATTTCGACAGGTATATTTTGTTAATAAACTTTTCGCAACTCTACATGTGTGTAGACCATTCTTATCCCTCGATGCTTTTTTTTTTCTACGCCATCCGGTTTTCTCACCAAGGTTCTCCTCGAAGACATTCTACATTTTAGAACGTAGCTAGAACCCAGCTGCCATAAGCGAAAAAGGTGAATAAATTATTTACTTACGGTAAAATCTTGACTGGTTCCAAATTAATCAGTAATAGTAGGATATTTTCTGGCTTTGTTCCAGGACTTGCTGAGACCATCAAGTGTAATAAATACCGATTTAGTACCTGAAGAAATTTCCCAGTAGGGCGATTTCATTTTCAGACCCCCTCTTGGCACGCCTGTCACTATCAAGTTACCTTTCAACGTACCTTTTGTCATATAATACGAACACTTCATATTGATGCCCATCCCGATATAAAGCGGATGTTGGGGTTCGAGAAAGCCAAGCGCATTACCTGAGCTTGATCAATCTAGCTCTTTTGCTAGCTAAATCTAACAATTTTGAGCTGGATTGATATATTGGTGTGCAAGATCTGCCAGCGCTATACGAACCGTTATAACAGGAGAGGAGGAGGTCTTGCTAAGCGTGGCTTAGTCTGTTTACATATGTTCGCTAGACGGGTATTTTAAACGTTTTGCTATGGAAAACGCCAGTCTTATGATGAATAAAAATTATTCCGACCAAATTCGTTTCTCGATAGAATCCTTTTACATAACTTCAAATTTTGACGCTACGTCTATTCAATTATTGACTATGATGACGAAGGTTTTTTTTGGGGGTTTTTTTGGTGTGCATCAAATGGTTGGGTAGCATCTGGATAGACCTCATAGATAGACGGACAGACAGATTGATAGAAAGATAGATAGATAGATAGATAGATAGATAGATATAAAGTTACATTTTGTACTTTTTTGCTCAAAAGATTCTTCCTAAAGATCATAAATCAATAACGTAATTACCCTTTCAAAATTAATATCTTTTTATGTGCTTTCTGACACATATTTACACAACTCTAGGCAGTTAAAATCAACAAGATTTTCCATCTAGTGAAAGACCCGGCCTTATTTTAGAAACTGTAAACCAATACTGTCACCGAAAATCTCAACACAGGTTCCTTCAGTTGTTAGGTTGGTCTTGCTGGCTATTTATGTATCATGCCTAAAGTCTGTTTCATAAGGGACTGTCAACCAAAACAGCCATAAAAAAACTGTCGAAATAGGCTTCTTCAGTTTTCAAGTGGGTTTGGCTGGCCATGTATGCATCTATGTATATGTGTGCGTATGTATGTATCATGTGTATAGGCCGAATAAACGGAAAAAGAGAGCTGAAAAATCAAACATTTACGCCTCATCTCTAAAAAAATGTGTTTTTTTTTTCTTTTTAAAGCACCCGTCCAATAAGATTTGCTGGGGGTTAAAATTTTGCAGAATAAGTATATGTTAAATTAATCCCTGAGTTTGCATCCGGTAGAATTCATGCTTGCTTTTTGAAAGAAAAAATCAAATTTTCTTTTAGGAATCACTGCCCAACAAAAAGTGGGAGATGTAACGCATTCAGTGAATATCTTTTCTAACAATTTTTTTATTGATCCCCCAAACCTACATGCTCCTGAACAACGTGGTTCATGTCACGGTTTCTATTGGTTGATTAACCAGAACTATTCCTTTCTTTCTTTCCTTCTTTCTTTCTTGATTTTTTGATTTCTTTTTCTCTTTCCTCGTTTATTTATTTTAGCCAATCATAGATTTTTATCGTGGAGGCACTTAAGAAGGCGTCCTAATGTAAATGCTATAAATACATATCAGAATACCATTTTTATAGCAATTTAATTACTGGCCAATATTGTGAAAGAGTTGCAGAATGTTTCAAGTTTATCATTTTCATTATAAAATCAATTATTAATTTAAATCATGCTCTCCACTATCTTTTGAAAGTTTAGACATTGGAAGAAAGACAACTTTTACCAGATACTAACGAACAGATATTCATCATTTTAGCATGACCAAACATGTGTTTAAAAATTCTAGAAAAGAAATCTAAAACATGTTTCCTATGCATTCCAAAGGTAAAATCATTCATAATGAAACTCTATGGTGAACTTTCTTAAGGACGTTTTTTATAGTAAATATCTGCACTTTGCTTGGGGTGAATGTAAGCAAATTAAACTAGGCATTTTACCAAAGCAGTAACAACCAATGCAGATTAAGCAATCAGGAGATGACTCCATACACAACGTCCATGGATGTTAAAATCTCTGTCTCTAGACAGAATCCAGTCTTTGACAGATAAAATATGAGTACTTTCTAAAACCACTAAATTAGTGCTGAAATGCTAAAATAGTTGAGCCATTTTTCTTATCACTTATAGTACCTTTATAGTGTTTTGGGACGGTTTTTTTAGCCATTTTGTTCCGTGGTTTGAAGTCATGCAATCATAAATAATTTTTGGGTCGGCAACTCAGTGTTGCAGTTTTAGCTTTTTTTTCTGCTGACATGCACGATACCAGCTGTGACCTCTCTAGAGTAAGAGCCATAAGAAAAAAAATATCTACTTGTAATTTCCTCGGGAATCAGTCGTGTAGCTATGTAAAGATTCACTTATGGTTTGTTTCAGAGATGTTCAAAAATAAATTTTCGATCCTGTAACTATTGGGAATAGAGTCGGTTGTTAATCAATAATGACGATCTCATTTCTATTTTCTTGGCAATTTAGCTCCTTCCACGTTTTGAACAGTGCAAAATAGTGCGGTTGTTCATTAACATTTTGTCCATTTTTAGCCTCTTTTTGGTGTGTTTTGGCCATGTTTGTCGTTTTTTCCCCTCTTAACAGTCAGACTAGCACGAAAACATTTTTGGGTTGCCAACACTGTTCTTGTGTGTCGAATCAAAGGGTGCAATTCTCGAATATCAGTTGTTTCGTGATAATTCCAATCCAAAATGTTTAGTATAATCATTTCCAATACATTTCTATGGTAAAATCATTCAGTATGCATTTCTGCTGTAAAATTATTCACAATGCATTCCTATAGTAAAATCATTTACAATATATACATTTCCACGGTGAAATCATTCAGTATGCATTTCTGCAGTAAAATCATTCACAGTGCATTCCTATAGTAAAATCATTTGCAATATATCCCTATAATAAAATCGTTTACGATGCTTTCCTATGGTAACATCATTATTAATGCTTCCCAATAGCAAAATCATTCACAATGCCTTTCTATATCAAAATAATTTCTCAGTCTATTCCGATTTACACTGTATTTCTATAGTAAAATAATTTCCGATGTGTTTCTATGGTAAAGTCATTGACAATGCAATCCTATTGCGAAATCATTTCCAATGCTAACCTATAGTGGAGATAATCGCCTGAGCCTTTCTATAGTAAAATCATATATAACGCTAACCAACAGCGAAATCTTTCCACTGCATATCTAAGGTAAAATCATTTAGAAAATGTAATTGCTTGTCGATATTGTACGAGAGTTCCAGATTGTTCGGAGTCAATCATTTTCATTATACAATCAATCAATAATTCATATATTTCCGTCTGCAAACCTCTGAAAAAGCTGACATCGGAAGAAAGATAAATTTCATCGGATACTAATGAACAGATATTCATCATTTTAGCATAAATAGTCATGAGGTTATGTATTCTGCGCTTGGACGCATGAACCCAAAGTATCAACATCAGTCAATACAGGTTTCTTCAGTTTTCAAGTGATTCTCACTGTCTGGCTGACTATGTATCTGTCGCGCATATAGATTATACCACTTGAACAGCAGGGCTGAAAAATCAAGCATTTACTAATCTCTTGATAAAAAAACGCATTTTTTATTCTTTGAAAGATTCCATTCTAAAATAAGTTTTCAGGGAGTGGTATTCAATTTTACAATGTAAATTCATGCTGTATTGGAACTTTAGTTTGTGTCTGGTGGCGTTAACACTTGTTTCTTTTTTGTTAATGTTCGGGCTTTTTGTGATCACTGCCTAACAAATAGTGAGAGAAGTAATCTCAATTGATTTTGGTAGGTGTATTTTGAGGATCACAACAGTTTTCTGCACTGACAAACTTGTGCAGACGATGCACCTACTCTTGGGGCTTCCTACAACAAAACCTGAAAATTGAGCCATTACTAAGTCCTTCTACATGGGAATAATATTCAATGAAACCCTATAGTAAAATAATGTTCCAATGAAACGTCAGTCCAATGCACTCCTATCGTAAAATCATGACCAATGCATTTTATTTAACAATATCATTTCTAAGGCTTTCCTTTACAAAAGATAATCCCCAGAACCTTTCTATAGTCAGATCGTATCTAATACATACCAACATTAAATCAATTTCAATGCATTTCCATAACGAAATAATATCCAATGAAACCCTATAGTAAAATCATTCACGTTACAATCCCAGAGTAAAACCATCTAGAAAACATTACTGTTGTAAAGATCATTTATAATGCATTTCTATATTAGAATCATGTTGTATATAACCTATTGTAAAATACTTTCTGGTTCCTTCTTATAGTAAATCATATCCGATGCATTCCTAGAGTAAATCTTCCTAAATGCACTCCAATAGTAAAAATCAATTACAAAGGGATCCTATACCGAATTTTGAATACCCTCTCATAGTATAACCATTTGCAGTGCTTCTCTATTATAAAATGACTCACTATATACCCCCTTTAGTAAAATCATTCCCAATGTATGCCTAAAATAAAGTCACTCCAAATACCTCCCTATAATAAGATCATTCTCAATAACTTCCTATAGTGAAATTATTCCCGATACCTCCCTATGATAAAATAATTACCAGTACCTTCCAATCGTAAAATCATTCCCAGTACCTAGCTATAGGAAGATAATGCCTAATATTTCCCTGTAGTAAAATCATTACCTATATCTCCCTATAGTGAAACCATTCCCGATACCTCCCTATACTAAAATAATTACCAATACCTCCTTATAGTAAAATCATTACCAGTACCTCCCTCTAATAGAATCATTACCAATACCTCCTTATAGTAAAATCATTACCAGCGCCTCCCTCTAATAAAATCATGACCAATACCTCCTTATAGTAAAATCATTACCAGTGCCTCCCTCTAATAGAATCATGACCAATACCTCCTTATAGTAAAATCATTACCAGTACCGCCCTCTAATAGAATCATTACCAATACCTCCTTATAGTAAAATCATTACCAGTGCCTCCCTCTAATAGAATCATGACCAATACCTCCTTATAGTAAAATCATTACCAGTACCTCCCTCTAATAGAAACATTACCAATAGCTCCTTATAGTAAAATCATTACCAGTACCTCCCCCTAATAGAATCATTACCAATACATCCTTATAGTAAAATCATTACCAGTACCTCCCTCTAATAGAATTATTACCAATACCTCCTTATAGTGAAATCATTACCAGCACCTCCCTCTAATAGAAACATTACCAATAGTTTCTTATAGTAAAATCATTACCAGCACCTCCCTCTAATAGAATCATTACCAATAGCCTCTTATAGTAAAATCATTACCAGCACCTCCCTCTAATAGAATCATTACCAATAGCCTCTTATAGTAAAATCATTACCAGTACCTGCCTACAGTAAAATCATCTCCAGTATCTCCATATAGAGAAATAATGCCCAATTCTTCCCCATGATAAAATAATTCAAAGTGCTTCCCGAAAGTATATCATTTATAATGCACTCCTTTAGTAATTATTATGGTATGTTCTTATGCTCAGAAGCGAATTGGTATCACGGAAATGAAGAGAAAATCAACAATGAAAGGAATACATTAAATATTGTAAAAAAAGAATTGATTAAATTATTCCCTAGCAATCTATCCATTTTGTTCAGTGTGGATGAAAAGAGAAGGGGAGAGTAACAGAGACGGGGAGGAGAATGGAGGAGATAAAAAGGAGGAGGAGGAAAGAGAAAGGAAGAGAGGGATGGATAGAGAATGGGAGGGGAGAAGGATAGGAAAAAGGGGGAGAGAGAAACAAGGGCGGGGAGGAGAGAAACACGAAGGACAAAGAAGGAGAGGGACAGAGACAGAGACGGAGAAGAGAGGGAGAGAGATAGACAGAGACAGATAAGGGACGGAGAGAGATAGACAGAGACGGAGAAGAGACGGAGAGAGATAGACAGGGACGGAAAAGAGACGGAGAGAGATAGACAGAGACTGAGATGAGACGTAGAGAGATAGACAGAAACAGAGAAGAGACGGAGAGAGATAGACAGAGAGGAGGGGGAAGATACAGACGGAGAGACGGAAAAAGAGAGAAAATAAAGTGAAGAGGGTAAGTAGTCCACCATTTCTTACTTTGAGAGTGATGTGAGAGGGAAATGTGAGGGATGTGGTAGACAGAAAGTGAGAGGGAAAAGAAGAGAAGACGGGGAATGAGAGGGAGAGAGGAATATACATGGAAAGAAGAGAGAAGAAGAGAATTGGAGAGTGAGACGAAGAGAAGGAATGAGATTTGTTAGATTGAGACGGGAAGCATAGAAAGAGAAGGAAAGATGATTGACAGACAGAGATCTAGAGGGAGAGATAGAGAAAAAGGGGGAAGGAAGAGAAAATTCATGAAGAAGAGAGAGGGAAGAGAGGGAAAAGAGCAAAATCGAAGGATAAAAGCTGTGGGTAGAGTTCACTAACTCTCTTTTTGTGAGAAAAAGAGAGAAATAGGGATCGGTAGGTAGATGAGAAAGAGAGACAGTCTGGGAAAGAGAAAGAGAGAGAGAGAGAGAATGATAGAAAGGGAGAGAGAAGAGAGGAGGAATGAGACAGAGATATAGACGAAAGAGATACGGAGAAATAGAGAAAATAGAAAGAGGAGGGCTGTGTGTAGAGTCAATAAACTTATCGTGATGAGAAAAAGGAATGAGGGGGGATGAGATGGGGTGAGAGGTAGATGGGAAATGGAGAAGGAGACTGAAAGAGATTGTCTGATAGATCGATAGAGAAAGAGAGAGAGACAGAGAGAAGAGGAGAAAGAGGCAGAAAAGACGAGGAAGACAAGATAGAGAGAGGAAAAAGAGAGGAGGGAGAACGCAATAGAGAGGGGTGAGACAGAGAGACGGGAGAAGAACGAGAGAGATACAGAGTGAAACAGCGAAAAAACAGACCGAGGATGGCCTTAGGTAGAGTCAACGAACTCTTATCTTGGTGAGAGATACAGGGAGAGGAGATGGAGTGGAAGATACTGAGGGGGAAATTGAGTGGGAGAAAATACAACAAGACAGAGAGAGGCAGAGAGAGAGGAAGTTGGAGGAGAGGCAGGAGGGGTAGAAGAAGTAAGCGAAGGGGAGGAAAAAGAGAGAGAGAAAGACAGGGAGAGATGCAGAGGGAGACATCGAGAGGGAAGTTTGCAGACACTCGGTAATTAGGAGCAGTTGAATGATAAAAGCTAACATATTGCTGATTAGAAGATTTTTATCGTGAAGTTTCGATTGGAAGGTTCTCGAACTTCGTTAGATCATGGAGGTTGAATTAATAAAAGAAGACGAAGTGCTCGAAGGCACAGAACTCAATTGATCTCAGAAGAGATAAAAGAATGTCTTCTTTTTTAAAAAATCTTATTCTGATGGTTCAGTCTTCAGTCCAATACTATTAGCACCATTTTTCTTAAATTTCCATTTTATCTTTCAGTGTTGATCCTTGGTTCGAAGTGACTGACGAAAGGAGTAGAGCAGCAACACTGAAAGAATGAAATCGGGTGGAAAGAATGGAGGAATATCTCAAGATTCGGACCAAAGCCTTCATCAGAAATAGGATTTAGATTTTAGCTTTGATCTATGGCTTTTAACTTGGAAATGAAATTACTGATAGAGAGGTGCTACAGCAATACTGAAAAAAATAGTTTTTTTTTTGTTTCTGAACTGTTTTATTTATGCCCTTGTTTCATCATATCTCAAGCTCTAATCTGAGTTGACCTAATGTTGAATGTATTGAGCACTTTATAAAAAACTCATCACACATCAGGTATTGAATTACTGATTTTCACTTTTATCTGTATATATATATATATATATATATATATATATATATATATATATAACGCTCCCTTATTCAAGGTTGGGCACTCTGTAACTCGTTCATTATAAGCTTATGCAATTGTTTGTATCACCTATCGCCATGAATATGTCTCATGTTGGATCACTAAAAAGTCCAGTTTAAAAGAAAAAGCGTGATCTAAGCAGAACACAAACTAAGGGGCCAATTCATCATGAAAATACATTGTATATTACCCCCCCCACCTTCAAAAAGCTAGTTTGGGATTGAAAAAACCTAAAAACGTTTTTCAACACATAACAAAAAGCGAATGTTTAAATCTTCAACTTTCTAGCTGCATAGGTGTGGCTTGTATGCATGACACCTGTCTGCAAAACCAGACAAACGGAATCACTAATAAACCGGAGAGGCTCATGTTGTCCATGTTGAGAGTTACTAAAAAAGCGAATGTAATACTAGTCCTTGTCTTTCAAAGATATATATATATATATACGCTTACACACACATGCACACACACACGCATACACACACACACACACACACACACACACACACACATATATATATATATATATATATATATATATATATAAGTGTGTTTGCATGTGTGTACACAGTTATAATAGCACTTTCAATCTTAACGGGCTTTTTACAGTTAATATCTATCGTACTGTTTCCTTGAGACCAATGAAGAGAGGAAAAACCGGGTCGTATAGTTACATGTATAACAAACATGTTGGGGACAATGACACAACGATGGAAATCAAAAACGTACAATTGGAGAAAGTAGACCACTGCAAATACCTAAGACAGTATCTCTTCGCGAAATCTTCAAAGGAGGAAGAATTCAAGCAAATATTTACACTAGGCTAGCAAAATTTCGGTAGAGCAAGCTCGACTTCAAAAGCAAGAAAGTTCCATTAGTCCTGAAAAAAAGGGGATATATAACCAACGCATCCTCTCAATAGTCACCTACGGAGCTGAAACATTGAATTTAATTGACCCCCAAACTGGGAACCATGTATCATGCATAGTAAGGAATCATGCTCAGCCATCGATGGAGACATCATACTATAGTGTATTAGACAATAAATATCATATAATGAGAAAACTCAAATGGCAATTAGCTGGATGTTTTGCAACTGCTGACTATTGACACTCACAACGTGGATCTTCATAAACCATATGCAGAATTGTTGCCGACAGAAAGTAAGATGCCGTGATAAGCTAGATAAATTCCGAGAGCACTAACTCTGCAACACCAACGATAGAGAGGTTTGACAAATCTTAGGGGGCGTCTGTGTCCTGCGATGGATACTAAGAGGCCAATCGCGAGGATGATGACATTGGAGGAGTTGAAGTATGGCTATAAAAAAAAGGTCTAATCTTCGTATTGAGCAGTTTTGACTGTAAAAAACATTCTACAAAAACTTGTGTAGAAAGCACAAAACGTTTTAAAATTTGTATGTGAGTGAATACACACAGATTCATACATATACAAATGGGCATCCGCTTTAGGCAACTGGTACTTGCTCCACTCACACTGGGGCAGACCTTTCGACCGACGGCAAGGGAGTTTGAAAGTTGGAACCTTGTTGTCGATGAAGGATAATGGTCCAACCAACTGCTTTACGTAACCTTAACTTTCTCTTATTAAAAAAAATGTCTATCTATCTTCAGATCGTATTGCCTGAGTGGGGAATGTTAGTTCGTACATCTGTATCAACGGTCAAGTGCATCATCTAACAATAGGCTGTGCTAGCATTCACTACAAATGGAGGCGTGTGCAGCAAAGGTTGCAACTATATATATATATATATATATATATATATATATATATATATATATATATATATATATATATATATATATATATATATATATATATATATATATATATATATATATATATATATATATATATATATAATGCTCTTCCATAGGAATAGAGCTCTCTGGTGGATAAGGGATTTCTGTGTAAACAAATATGTCGCTTAAATCCAGCCTTACCGACTGCCCATTTCCGTAGTGCAGAGGTAGGATATCAGCTTGTGGGTCTGAAATGAAGGTTTCAATTCTAGCTCGCGGTACTGGATGGGATAGTGGAAGGTCTATAGCCACACTGAAGAGATGTAATGCATCGAAACAGCTGTCTGTTGATGACACAATAATATATATATGGTACATATCAGGCTTGCAGTATATAATAATATATTGATTGTATAAAGCAACTTCTTATATGTGATGGATTTATTTCATAGAATGCTCCATAAATTCAACTCTATACTATGAAAGTCAAGTTGTTTTAGAGTAGAGCTGATGAGGCCCAGAGAGTACAGAAACACGAGCTAGTGTGTGTAGCAAATCCACATTCTGATTGATTGAGATATATATATATATATATATATATATATATATATATATATATATATATATATATATATATATATATATATATGTGGAACTGATCAGGCTAGCAATATAACATATCAATAATATAAAGCCACTTCTGAATTAATGGATTTATTTCATAGAGAGCTCGATACATACAACTTTTTACTCTTGGATTTAAGTTGTTTTAGAGTAGAGCTGGAAATAAAAGGTAGAATGTGGATTCGTCACAGAAACAAGCTCATGTTTTTTGCCCTCTTCGGGCCTCATCAGGCGAAGAGGGCAGAAACATGAGCTAGTTTGTGTAGCGAATCCACAATCTACTATATATATATATATATATTACCCATTTCCTGAGAAATATATGTTCTTGTCCTCTACCGGTAATGTATGCTTTCCGTTCCCTCTCCTACGCACAAACACACATCAATCACTTATGATGTTGGGAGTGTTATATCCCCCAGACCTGTCATTTCAAACTATTAATTCTATCTTTTCTTCTATCACCTCTCGTCTGGTGAGCGGTTCTTACAATATTGATACATTTCTCAAAGAATTATTCAAATCAAAACGGTATTGTTCTTTTATCTTGGAATACAAAAAGAAAAGCCAGGGAAAATACAGTGATGCTATGAATTGATAAGTATGGAAGATTTTGTCCAAAAACGCTGGTTGATTATGCACTGGCAAAATACAGGTACATCACTGATTTTCCGTCGAGCCATTGCCGGGCACTTCTTTCAAATAATCGAAAACAATGGACAGATACCTTAATTTCTTGGAGTTCTCGTTTTAGTTCTATGTATAGCCATGGATCGAGCAAATGAACAACCGTAGTCACCAAGTGTGGCAAATAGTTTACTCTTTGACAATATGCACGTGTGTTAGAGTTTGTGTTTTCCAGCGTTCCTGGCCGTACTGACTTGAAAATTGGGATCAGTATCCCTCTAAACCCCCTTTTAAAATGTTTGTGTTCTTTGAGAAGAAGAAATCAAGTGAAGAATCACACTAGGATGGCAAGCCTTTGGCAGAGCTAGCTCAACTTTCAAAAATAATAAGATCCCATTGATCTTAAAGAGAAGGGTGTATAACCAATGTATCATCACAATAGTCACTTATGGAGCTAAGACATGGAACCTAACCAAGAGACAGACCCGTAAATTGAGAACCATGCAACGTGCACATGAAAGAATAATGCTGGGCCTCACATGGAAAGACCACAAGACAGCATAGTACATCTGAGAAAAGACAAGAGTTAGAGACATCATAGAATCCATTAAAAATCTCAAATGGCGGTGGGCTGGCCATGTTGCAAGAATGGCAGACAATCGATGGACATCACGACTCACAACATGGATCCCCCGAGACCACATGCGCAACCGAGGCCGGCAAAATGTTAGATGGAGAGACGAGCTAGACAAGTTCAGGAAGTACTGGTTCCGTGATGCCCATGATAGGGAAGTGTGGCAAATCCTGGGGAAGGTCTATGTCCAATGACGGACGTTGAAAGACTGATGATGATCATCATGATGATGATATGTAGTGTTTGGAGAAAGTTTTTTTCTTTCACTCTCGTAGGCCTTATTTCGATTGGTATAGGTTGTTAAGGACTCATTTTACTCTATGTTAGGTGTTCTCCAGTGGAAAGTGTCATTGATGTTGTTAATAGATTTTTTTTTCTTTTTGGACCATATTTATTCTTCCTTGGATTTTTTTACATGACTTCAAATTTTGATGTGACATTCATTTAATTATCAACTGTGATTGAGAGTCTCTTAATTATTTATATTGGGGTGGTTTACTTACATTTACTTATATCGATGGCTCTTAAGCAAAATGAAGCCATCAATAGTGGTATAATATTCAGACACAAGTCCATGCATGAAAATATAGTAGAGTTGAGATAACTCAAGCGCTATGTCACGGTACTGAGACAACAATGTATGTGTTTAATTGATATACCAGTATCTGTTCAAATCATTGTACTAAACTGTTATGTATATCAATGCGTTGCATTTAACCATTTAATTCATATTTAACATTTCTGATCTGTAAGCCTTTGCGCATTTAGATCCCCCCTGCCTGAGCTCCGGAGGAAGGGAAGCTCAAATAAGTAAATTAAAGAAAATTATCGTTCACTGGCTACTGTAACTTTCTTGTCTGATTCTTTTCATTTCTACACATGGGTTTGTTGCATAATTCAGATATATTTCTTGACTGGGCGTTGGTGTTGTGTCATCTCTGTCATCAAATGGGCTATAGGTTAGAACAATTATGTTTTTTAATAATCTTAATGTTTTAGGAATAATTCTTACTCTTTTTACCCCCCCCCAAAAAAAAAACACAAGTGCACATTTAGTAACTGTCAACCAAAACTGCCACCGAAACTGTCAACATAAATCTCTTTAGTTTTCAAGTTGGTCTAGCTTGCTAGCTGGGTGGCTCACTGATCAATGTATCTTGTGTTCAGGCCGGCACCAATGAAGTTGAAGGGATGAACATTCAAATATATACTCCTTATTGTGTCTAGAGAAGTATCTTGTTCATTGATCACCTCTTTTTATATTTTTCTTAATTGATCAACCCCAATATGGTGTGCTGCCAAAAGACTTTGATCTCGTGTATTTTCACTGTCTCTTTCTCTCTCTCTCTCTCTCTCTCTCTCTCTCTCTCTCTCTCTCTGTCACTCTCTCTGAACACTCATGATTTTTCTCCAACTTTACTGTACACTAATAATAGTACTTTCAATACCTCTCTAATACTCTCTAACACAAAATTATTTCCCTCTCCCACAAACACAAAATCAATGACTCTATTTTCTCTCTCCAATTCATAATTTTCTTTCTCTCTCTCTCTATGTCATTCTTACTCTCTGTATCTCTGTCTCTGTCTCTCTGTCTCTGTCTTTCTCTGTCTTTCTCTCTCTCAGACACCCAGTCACACATACATACCCATCCACGCATGTAATCATATCGAACTAATTGACCTCACTCACATTTGCGGTAGCCTTATCAGGTTATTGCAATTTCATCTGCACTCGGTTGATAACTCTTTCTAGATTTTTCGTCTCCGTCGAAGGCTTCTGAACAGTTTGTTTTATAAACAACATCTATAATTCAGATGGCTGAAAGATTTTGCGGCCACGTTGTTTCCAAATTATTTCACATCGTCTAAATTCAATTTATTTCGATCTCAACAAAAACCAAGGTGTGAGATCGTTACAAACGACTCCCGCATCGTGCAACATACGAGATAGTCAGTCAAGCTGGTGGTGTCGTTCCCGTTTCCATTGACCAGACGATACTCTCTCTCCACCGACTGTTGTCTGCTCATCTTGGACTATACTCTCTTCTTCTGGCCTCTGGTGTCAATTTGATGGCTTCATTTACAGTTCAGCGTTTCGGACAGCCTCGAGACACACACCAATCAGCGAAGGCGACATCTGCGAAAGGTAGCTGATAAGAGAAGTTTCGTGTTCTACCCGAATAGACAAGACAGTTTTATTTCGTGGTGATCATGAAGTTACGAGTATCATATTTTACGGTATATCAGGTGAACAGTCATACAACATACAGATCAATTTTTGCTGGTATATTCTTGGAAAAGAACTAGGAAATACCCGTTTTTTTCTGATCATTATAGTACTCCATACTTTCTGTCTATTGCAATGGGCTTATCTATTCAAATCCATATTAAACCCCACAGTGGCCGGCTGTTTATATCACTTGCATAACGCAGTAACTTGATAAATAGCTGATAAAACGTTCATCCCCTGAGAGAGAGAAAAAACACATCCTATACACTATTAAATACAGTAACAAAATTCATAATTGGTCAACTTATCTATTGAAATACAGTCATAGGTCAACTTAGACCGAACTAACTTTCATTCGATCACAGATACAACTCCATAAGAGCTTGAACCTATCAAGCGCTAATGACACCCATCGCTGTTATATAACTCAGCTGCTAAAAACGAAAGTTCACGTCATGGTATTATTATCTCCTTAAAGTAAACACCATGTACATTAGAATCTGTCAACCAAAACTGACGCTAATTCTGTCGAGATACGTTTTTTTCAGTTTTCAAATTGGTGCTGCTGGCATTGTATGTAAGTAGGAATTAATGAGCAAATGAAAAAAAAAGGGTAAACAACCAATGTTCTCTCCCGATAGTCATCTATGGAGCTGAAACATAGAAACTAACTAAAAGTCTGACCATCAAACTGAAAACCATGCACCGTACACAAGAGAGAACCATGGTAAACATCGAATGAGGAGATCACCAAGCAATAGATAAAAGTTAAACAGGAATCCAAGATATCATAGAATCTATCAGGCAAATGGTAATGGGCTACTTATGTAGCAAGAATGGCAGACAACCGTTGGACGTCACGACTCACAAAATGATTCTCCTGCTTCTGCTGCTGACGTTGCTACTGAGGACGATAAATGAAATCTGCTCGTCTTTGAGCCATTCGATTGATTGATTTCTAGTTTGTGTAATCGAACAATTTTCCTTTCTTCAGTGTCACTTCAAAAGAAAATGTCTCCATTTCACCTGAGTGATCTGTAAAGCATTATTTCTGTTATTATGGAAAAGATATCTTCTTGCATCTGCGTTGAAGAGAAAAAAATAATAATGTGATTTATTTCACTTTGATATGATTGATAAGGTGAAGAGGCAGTGTAGCTGTGGCGATGTAGTTGTGGTAGCCATGGAATTTAAACCTGAATGACCAACAGAGCATCATTTAGTTGAAATGGGAAACGATGTGTTTATTGCATCTGAGTTATTTTTTACCTCGAAGAAAAATCTGATACGATTTACTTCCCTTTGATATGATTGATAGAGTATGCAGATAATGTAGTTCAGACAATGTAGTTGTTTCAGGCGTGGGATGTAGCCGATGTTTAAACCTGAATTACCAAAAACTCAGCATTTTTGTTGTAATGGGAAGGATTCTCTCTTGCTTCTACATTATCTTTATCCCAAAGGAAAAGGTCATGGAGATTGTTTCGGTTTGATAGAATCCATTCTCTAAACTGATATAGTTATCAATTAATGGTGACTTACTGTTTAACACAAGTAGTGATAATAGGTTAAAAGAGGTCAGTGTTGACATTTTTAGAAGAAAAAAAAGGAGGGATCATGCTCGATATAAAATCAGTAGATCCTAATAGATTTTTACAAGAAGGCAGTACGGGGAAATGGGAGGACATGTATGTACGTTACACGAGAGTTGATTGGATATTAGGAAAATCCATTTTTAGCAATAGAGTGGCAGGATCATAGAATAGTTACTGCAGCGAGTGATGCTGTCAACAAATGGAAATGAGCTTAAAAAGAATTCTTAAAACTATTAGACCATTGTTAATGCTAATGTCTACGGTCGAGATATCGTGTAGATATCATTTGATTTGTGCTTATGTTCTGCAGTAAACTCATAACCATTGAATGGTTGACACTGACACATGCACAAACACACACACACACACACACACACACACACACATATACGTACATACACACAAAGAGGGAACATGCAACTAAAGATGGGAATATCTCCCAAAACTTGTCTAACTCATCAATGAAAACATTTACGAATTATCAAGCTTAGTTTCCATACACTTTCATTCATGAGTATGTCTCAATTCCAATAGTTCACACACACACACACATACACACACACACACACACACACACACATATATATATATATATATATATATATATATATATATATATATATATATATCTTGACAGCATGATAAATATTCTAAATTTTCACTTGATGATAAAACCGTCCATTGAGTGGGAGTTTTGACACATTCCTGAGGGGAGCATAAATGTGAACTGAAACTATTTGTTTTAGTCATCATTATCAGCAGCAGCAGTAACAGCAGCAGCAACAGCAGCAGCATCTTTTTAGCACCCAATGTTGGACAAAGATCTTCCCCCAGACCTCTCTATCGTGGGCGTCGCTGAACCAGTATTTTTTGAACTTGACTGGTTCGTCACACTATCTTATATTTTGCCTGCCAAAGTTTCGAATATGATCTCTGGGGAGCAACGTTGTGATCTCCAGCAGTTGTCTGAATTCCTGGCAGCATGACCAGCCCATTGCTATTTTAGTTCTCTGATGGAATCTATGATCTACCAAACTCCTGTTTTTTTTTTAACATTCAGTGCTGTTTTGTGATCCCCCCCACGGACATGGTTTTGGTAAATGATACGCCGCTCACACTACACAGAAGTCTCACATGGATAAACAAAATCAGAATTATAGTATTTGATAGAAAAATAATGATATAGACTGGTCTGGTTAATCACTCAATAGAAACCATTATGCAACCATTGTCCTGATATAATGAATAATAAATTATTTCTATAGATTTTTTTTGTAGTAATCTTTAAATAACAGTCTGAATTTCCAAAAAGGAAGCAGACACAAAATAAGGAATCAATTAAGCATAAACTCACATTATGAACTGAACACCCAACAGAACGTACTTAGGAGGCCACAAAACATTAATGTAAAGATATTAAAGAGAAAATGCTGAAAATATCAGCCATCTACCTTCATTAGTTGGTCAGTATGCATGAGATAGATAGATAGATAGATAGATAGATAATATGAAAAGACTGAAGTAGATAGATATGAAAAGACTGAGATAGATAGATAGATAGATAGATAGATAGATAGATAGATAGATAGATATGAAAAGACTGAGATAGATAGATGGATAGATGGATGGATAGATGGATAGATAAATAGATAGATGGATAGATATGAAAAGACTGAGATAGATAGATAGATAGATAGATAGATAGATATGAAAAGACTGAGATAGATAGATAGATAGATAGATGGATAGATTGATAGATAGATAGCCAGCCGGATGAACATGAAAACTGAATAAAAAGATATTCTGACAGTTTTGATGATGGTTTCTAGTATATACATATATAGATAGGGGGAAAAAGATCATTATTATCAGGTATATAACCATTACTATCAGATAAAGCACAACGCCGACTCCACACAATTATTATTCAGCTGCAAATCACCCAGACTTTTTTTGCATTTCCCAAGCGTATTTCAGAGTTAATGTCTTCGTTATAACTGGGTGACCGTTGAAGCATTATTTTTGCCGTAATTGCAAAGATGTCTTCTTTCTCTCGAATTATTCTTCCCCCATCAAGGAATGAAAACTGACATGATTCACTTAACAGCTGCATTTCATGAGATCTCCCTTTAAACTAAACGTAATTATTAATCATCGCTGACATATTGCTCTTCCGTACATATCTTATTTGCATATGTTATGAATTGTAGTGCCAAAAAAATATTAATTCAATTTTTCCTTCGTTTCATCGCTTCGTAGACTCTTTATACATATAGGTTGATATTTGGTTAGTTGCCAGTCCTTTTCAAATTGGTTGGCCAGCACTTTTTTTGTTGCATCCCAGTGTATCTTTACGCGCACTGCTCACGTTTGTTCCAATTTTTGCCCTTTCCCCCCCCTTTTTTTTGCAACCAGTAGTCGCAAAAAAAATCTTATGTTTGGCGAATGCTTTTCCTGTGATTAAAGTACGTGCAAACATTTGAATTCGACAGAGTAAATCAATATTTTCTCAATGTAAAAAAGAAAAAAAACAAACTCAGTAAGCTATCTACTGAATTCAAAATCTTTTGTGTGCGAATTAATTTCCTTTCTGGAAATTGTTGCGAAACGTGTGTACGCGCTCGTACCCACGCAGCTCTGAGGGAATCATTGCTGGGGCGCCATCGAAGTCGGATCTCCCGTCTTCTCTGGTGTGCCAGACGTTTATCCTGGGTTGGATGTATCGCCTTGGAAATTCACAAATCCCACGCTAGTCTTAAAAGTCTCGTGTGGGGGGTCTCTTCATGATCGAATGCTTATGACAGCTAATATTTCCAGACAGTCACACCTTTGTATAACCCAACGATTGTTTCTTCTTCACTGGCACTTCAAAAGAAAATGTCCTCACTTTACCTGAGTTACCAACGATGAACAATTTTAGCTGTAATGGAAATAAATGTCTTCTTGCATAGGCGTTATTTTTAACCCCAAGGAAAAGATTATATCAAATCTTTTTTTGTCTTAACTTTGATAAGATTCTTTCAGTAAACTAATCTAATTATTCATTGTTGCTGACACATTGTTCACTAGCTGAAAACTCACCCTTGGTGCGGCATCTTCAGTTCAATTCCTACGGATGGCGCAAATGAGAGCCTGAAATTGTTTTTACTTAAATAATGCCTCTGGCAACATTGTACCATTTTGGCTACTTTGATGTCTCGTACAGATAAACAGAATCACACTGCCAGTATTACGTTGATAGAGAGACAAATGTCTCCTTACATAGATACTAATCGTTAGGCCATCAACAAATTCAGTGGCTATAACGCTTGTTGGAAAGGAAAAAATATGAATCACTAGCACCCATAAATGCCGTCTCAGGGTTTTGGATGATCGATTAAAAAGTTAGCCAAAGTGGTGGTCAATAGATAAGTTCCTTTTCTCGCCTTTTGTTAGGATGTGATCACTAAAAGGGGCCAGAATGTTAAAAAAAAAAAAACAAGTTGGCACAAACTCATGACTATTTTGAAATAAAATTACATTGTATATTGAAGTCGCACTCCAAAACCTATCCTGTAGAGAAATTAATAAAACAACAAAAAAAAAAAAGAACAAAACAAAACAAAACAATATTTTCTCAACTCATTGATACTTTTTTCCAACCAGGGATCAAGCCCCCTAATTTGGGCGTAAATAATTTAAAAAGTGCACTGGTTCGCTGGAAAAAAGTGGGAATTTCTATAATTATTTTTTGTATACTCTAAGAGGTGTTTGTCAAATACTGTGATGAATGTAATATATTGATTCATTTCAAATTAATAATTTGATTGAAAACAATAAGTGGGTCTGGGTCAAAGGATCAACTGCTCAAGGGGGTGTGGTGGTAAAAAGGTTAAGAAGTACTGGGATAGATATATAAATCCATGGATGAATATGAATCGGATCATAATTATCAGGGAGAGCAGGAACGCAGACCCCACACAATTATTCGCCATCATCCGACAACAATTTCACATGTGATCTTTGTTGTGGGTCAGGATGTCTAGCGGTTGTCTGACATTCTTGTAACATCTACAGCCTATTTCCATTTGAGTTTTCTTATAGTTTTTATGATATCTTGGACCTCAGTCGTTTTCTCTAATGTACAGAGCTGTCTTATGATCTCTCCATGAGATTCTTTCATTTATGCGTTGCATGGTTCTCAGTTTGCGGGTCACTCATGTGGTTTAGTCCCATGTTTCAGCTCCATAGGTTATTATCGAAACCATGCATTGATTGTATACCTTTCTTTTTAGGACTAATGAGATTTACTAGTTCAACTTAAAACTTGCCAAACCAAGGTTATTTTTAGTTTGATTTCTTTGGGGGATTTTGTAGAGATTTGATGTCCTAGGTAGATAAAGATATCGACTTCCTTGCTTCTTTCATTTAGTTTGTCTTGCATTATTTGGAGATCGTGAAGTTTTTCTTCAAAGAAGACGATGTTGGTAGCAAATCTGAGGTTACTTGCGTATTCGCGGTCTATTCTAATTCCTTTGTACTCTCTGTCTGTTTGTTGTGTTTTTGTCCCAAACATGTCTGTTGTACGTGACATATGATTTTTCTAAAGTTCATGAGGCCGACTTTCTTGCTTTCTTTGTTTCGTTCGTCTAACACCATCTGGTGATCGCGAAGGCTCTTAGCAAAAAGGATAAGGTCGTCGGCTAATCTGGCCTTAGTTTGGTATTCTCTGTTCGTTGTGTTCCCATTCAAAGTTTGGGAAAATCATTTCAAGGCAGTGATGAGTTTAGATGAGCTGGCATCACCTTGTATAACTCTTTTTTTTTTCTTGTTTAGAATTATCTAGTTTTGAATCACCAGGGGTTTTGCGCGTTCTTAAAGATAGCACATTTTATGGCCTAATGTCTTCATTATATTTAAGTGACCAGTGGAGCATTATTATAGCTGTTAATAGAAAAGATGTCTTCTTGCATTGGCGTTATTTTTATCCAAAAGGAAAACTGATATGATTTATTTCACAGCTGCATTTCAAAAGATTCACTCACTACACTAATGTAATTATCAATTGGCACTGACACATTACCCATTTCCACTTCTGTAAGTTGTGTATATCATAAATTGGAGTGCCAGAAAATTATTAATTGAGTTTTTCTTTTCACCGCTTGTTAGTCATTTTAACTCTTTTTGCTCTTTTGAGCTACATTTTAAAGATGTCACATTTTTCTGCTTCTCACTCTCACAAACCTAACAACAACAGGTCTGGTTAGTCTTTCATTAGCAACCATTAACTGACCAACCTCTTTTGGCTGCAGACTGTATTAGGGTGATCAATTAAAAAAATTGTTAAAATGAAGAATTTACTTCTCTCGAATTTTCTTTTTGGGGGATATCAATGAAAAAAGTCCAAATTTCCCCTCTCCATCCATAATGCTGGAAACAACTGAGGGGTCGATTTAGCACAAAATCACATCGCAAATTGCAACCTTACAACACCCTGTTTTTGAATGGGAATATTTTGAAAAAACAAAAGAAGTATTTTTTCCTAGACTAAGACTTAATAACAAGGAGTAAATATTCAAATATAATACCATTGGGGTATCAGCCAACTAGCAAGTCAGTCGAATTTGAAAGCTGAAGATGATGATGTTTACAGTTTTGGTCGGCAGTTTCAAATAAGCCATTTTTGTTTCAGGTCTCACGTTGTGTCGCGTTTATAATTCCCGTTTTCGTGAACTTTCGGTGAGAAGTGGTCGAAAAGCTTCGCTTCTAGTGACCACTAATAAAAAGAAATGAAACCTTCAACTAGCTGTTATTTAATCATATTATAGCTTATCATCACAACAACCGGATCGTTTCATTCTACGACCATGGAAAAAGACTAGTCTCTATTCGAAATACAGAAGTAAACTTCTCATATCATATCTTATATCTTAGGAGAGCGTCTGATAAAGAAATCGTCTCTGCAGATTTTGTGACGATGTTCTCACGATAAACCGAGTCATTGCAGCCAGTACTTCATCCAGCCACTCACGACGCTGAACGATAAGTTGAACTTTCCCGCCCAAACTTGGTGAAGGTGTTTGGGAAATTGATTCATACAATTCCAAAAGTCATTGCAGGGTAGCCAATTCAGACATTTGTTCGTTTTGGGGGGGGGGGTCAAATTTTTGAGACCAGTGCTAACAATGTTGAGATTTTTTCAAATGTTTTTTAATATATCACTGAATTTTTTAGATGAGGTATTATTATTATTTCTTTTATTATTCGGACTTTCCTCATCTTGGTTGTTTTCCATACAACGTTTCGGCTGTTGTACTCTACAGCCTTCATCAGGTATCACCTGGTAGGTGTGGGGAAGTAACGAACCGAACCCTTTGTTTAACCGACAGGGGAATATTGACCGTACTCCCCTTCGTAACATCAGTAGTATTATTATTGTCTCACACTGGGATTGAACCTAAAACCATCAGATTACTTGCAGTGATTTTGTCTGATTCTGTAACCACTACGCCATGTGTCCATGATGGAGGCCGTATAGTACAACGGCCAAAACGTTGTATGAAAAATAACCAAGATGGGGATAGTCTGAATAATAATAGAAGTAATGTTTTTTTATGTTTAAAAGTTCATTCATTCTAATTTGGTTTTTCAATTTTTCAAATTTGTGAGTGACTTCCCGATACGAAAAACTGAGAAATCATATCCGAATTAGTTACATTAGAAACTATTGCAAAGTGATTGTAGACTGTCTTAGTCGCTGTTGTAACACTATTCGCTGATTACAAATTCCTTGCTGCTAACCATTAGGCCATGTGCATCCTTAATTGGCATAACTCTAGTCGAAAAAAAAATCTATGCTGATTTCTGAGATCAAGAACGTTCTTCTTAATCTCATCAATTGAACAGGCTTTGCTTTCGTAATCAAGAGGCGCCTCACTTACGTGGAAACTTTTTAATCTGGATACTCGAGTGGTTTTCTTCTTGAAAGGGACTAATTCTTCCTTTGATGAACAGCACTCAAGAAACGTTTTTCTAATATCCGATTTCAATGATAGGAAGAGATTTGTGCACGTCAATCCGTACTTAGGAGTTATCCAGTCTCTGAGACGAATAAGACTTAGTCTATTACCAATGAAATTTACTGATTCTTATTTATAAAATCTACAGGATTTTATTTTTTAAATCCCTATTCACCTTTTAAAAGGAAGATATATACGTATTTACTGATGACTGTCTGTCTGTTTGTCTACAACATACAACATATCCCCAAAAATCCTCAAAAAATTTTAGTAAAATTTTCTGGATTGACTACATATCAGATATCTTTTGCACGCGTCATACATAGGTTCCTCACAGGCTGTAGATTTTCTGCTATCATTGTTGAGGGGTAGCCGTGTGGGGAAAGGTCCAGAAAACGTTCTTGGCGAGCTGAATTCAAACTCTGGCTAGGGCAGTCCGTGTTCACTTTGTATTAAAGCCCATGGAAAAGGCATGGATCGATCTAGATTCAAACTATTGGTAAAATTGATGAGTGAGATGTGCCTTAAGGTGGCTATTCTTACTCATGTCTAATTTGTAAATTTCAAATGGGTTGAATAAGTAGTTACAACAGGAACCGGAGCCAGCGTAAGGGAAGTACTTCATGATCAGCATCAGTGACTTAGGATCCTTTGTTGAACCTTCCTCAAAATTCGCCAGACCCTCTATCATGGAGGTCGCGAAGTCAGTATTTCCTGAACTTGTCAATTTTGTTGTGCCATCTTATTTTCTGCCGGCCACAGTTTCACGGATTATGGATCCAAGCTTTGAGTTGCAATATCCACCGTTCGTCAAACATTCCTGCAACATGACTAGCCCATTGCCAATCTGTCTTTCTGGTCAATCCCCTAATGTCTTTGACTTCCGTTTTAGTGTTACCTGGTGATCTCTCCATGTGGTGTTTCGCTCCAGTTCACTTTGCATAGTTCTCAGTTTGAAGGCCGATCCTTTGCTTTGATTTCACGTTTCAGCTCGATAGGTGGCTATCAGGAGAATGCATTGATTGTTTACCCCTTTTGAGAACTACTTGATTTTCTTTGTTCTTTTGGGGTTGCGCTTACCTTATCGAAAACTTTCTAACCTTTGGTTCAGCTTCATTGGGGACTATCGGGAGGATTCATTGGTTGTATACCCTTCTCTTAGGGACTACTGGGCCTTTCTTTTTCTTTGGGGTTGAGTTTACCTTATCGAAAACTTGCCAATCTATGTTAACAATTCGCTTGATTTCTCTTTCTTTTTGATGATTCCGTTGGGATCGGTTGTCCTCGATAGCTGTAGTGGTTCACTTTGTTTAGCACTGCATTTCAAATTTTGATTGTTGTGTCTTTGTGAATAATGGAGCATTATTTCAGCTAGAATTGAAGAGACGTCTCTTCGCCTCGACGTCGGTTCTATCCTCAAGAGGAAACTGATATGACTTACTTTACAGCTGTACCTCATAAGATTCTTCCGCTAAACTGATGTAATTAATAATTGGCATGGATACATTACTCATCCCAATTTCGGTTATTTGCATATGTTATGAGATGAAATGCGAAAAGAATATTAATTCTTTTCCTTCGTTTTATCCGTTGTTATTCATCTCAACTCGCACATTGCACTTTTAGCCCTCATTTCAAACATAGCATATCTTGGTGCTTCTAACTTTTACGATTCTAATAAGACATTTTAACATTGAAGAAGCATGAACAGCCACGATGGCTGAGGGTCCTATCTTTTTTATAGGTGAGTGTGTTTGTGTATTTCTGTATTTGTGTCTCTAAGTGTTTGGTTAATTGCGTGCTTATGTATATATGTGTTTGTGTTCGGGTATTTATATGTTTGGGTATTTATGTATTCATGTGTTTATGCATTTGTGTATTTGTGTATCTGTGTGCTTTGGTATTTATCTGTGCATGTATGTGTTTGGGTATTCCTATTTTTTGGTTATTTATGTAATCATGTATCTATGCATTTTTTTACGTCTTTGTGCACTTGTGTGTTGGTGTATTTACGCGTTTATGTATACATGTGTTTGGGTATTTATGTGTTTATGTATGTATGCGTTTTCGTATGTATGTGTGTCGGTATTTATGTGCTTGTGTGCAATTGTGTGTATGTGTTAATGAGTTTGTGTGTTTATGTTTTTTTGTATCTATGTGTTTGAGTGTTGACATGTTAGTGTATGTATGTGTTTATGTATTTGTGTATTTGTATGGATGCATTAGTTTGCTCGTGTTTTTGGTATTTAGGTATTTGTGAATTTAAACATTTGTGTATTCATTTGTTAATGTATTCAAATGTTCATGAATTTAAATGTTTATGTATTTATGTATCCGTGTATGTATGTTTTTGTGTATTCATGTGTTTGAGTATTCAAATCTTTGAGTTTTCATGTATTTGAGTATTTGTGTTTGTGTACTTATGTGTTTGTCTATTTATGTGTTTGGCTATTCATCTGTTTGTACATTTATGTATTTGTGTATTTGTATGTTTTGGTATTTATGCGTTCTGGTATTTATGTGTTCTTGATTTGTATGTGTTTGGATGTGTTCAGATGTTCATTTGTTTGTTGGTTTTGTCGTTAGTTTGTTTTAGCTATCCTGGCTCAAACTTAAAGATTGGCACCACTACTCCAGAAGACACTTTTAGAAAATGTATTTTCTGATTTTTGGAAAAAAATTTTTTCGAACTATTAAACGCCTTATTCTGACTGGTGTAATAACTCGTCTGTGTTTTCAAGCGCTCTCGATCATACTGTTTTGTCTGCTGCCTAAAAAATTGGATCAGTATTGCACTATTTAATTTTTAATGGGGGGGGGCGGTCGATTTTTTGTAAGAGAATCTAGACTCTACGCATTTCTAGATTTGTTCTCAGTCTCTCTTAGATGTTTCCCAATTGAAAACCCCTGCAATGTCATAAATGGAATTTATTCATTTTACAATGGATTTCTTTTTTACATGACTTCAAAATTTGACGCTTAAGTTGTTCTATTACTGACACCGATTGCAAACTTTTATTTATTTATCGTCTTTTCATAAAGCAGATAGAAATCATCATTTTTATGACTACGTTTTCCATTCATTTTAAATTATAATATGCTTATGACAGCAACTTTTACTCTGACCAATGAGCAAACAGCACCGATCAGATGGTATCGAATAAGCCTTGTGATGGATCTGAATCTACACCATGTTTATAGAGAGCAAAGTTTACACCAGCCTGCTCTATCAATTGAGGTACTAAAAGTCGACCAGAAGGCAGAATCGCCTTTTAAACCCACCCTTCACTCGGAACGGTATTTTCGTTTATTGTATATTTTGTTAGTTTCAGTTTTTCAATTCATTTTTTAAATAGTTTGCAGCTATATCATTAGATAAAGTATTATGAAGCATTATGCTGAAGAGTCATCAGTCTGAGTTTTCAATATAAAGTGACTGATAAATCAGAATATAGGTAAAATGTAGACATAAAAAAAAACACTCAACAGAACCTGTTAAACGCGTTATTAGTTAAATTGTATGACGGTAATAGATCCTTTTTCTATAACCCTATATTGAGGAGTGACCGGACGGCCTTGTTTGGGGTGACCATAAGTAAAAAGATTAATCTTAACTAGTTGTTCATGAATCGGACTGTTAGAATAGGTTGTATGAGTTTGAACTTTGAAAAAAAGAGGCTCCCACAAACATTAAGCGCTCATTTCCTATCCGAGGAGATGGGCGACGTTCGTAAACGATCGTTCCCCAGCAAGTAGGGCCAATACAACTAACACTTTATTTAACCTCAAGCACTGGACGAGAAGTAGGACTTTTATCGCTATTTACTCATGGCTGGGAGAAAAGATGAATTCATACAAAACCCTAAGGGTATTTTTGCATAGTGGATGTAAATTGTCTTAGCCAGGGCTTGAACCCGGTTGGCTGATTCCATTTTCATTGTTGTTAATCGGTAGGCCATCTTTACCCCTAAGAAGGCTTGTTGAATTTTTTTTTTTTTTTTATCATGAATCATCACCACTCATCTATACATTGTTAGGGGGTCAATTAAAAAGTTTGAAAAAAAAAGGTAATCAATGAACTGAATATTACCTTTCTCTTTTGGGGGGAGTTGGGGCTGTGATCACTGAAAAAGCCCCCCCCCCCATTCCCCCAAAAAAACAAAGGCAGAAACTACAGGTCAATTTATCATGAACTTACATAACAAATTGAAGCCCCACTTTCGCTAGGTTTTTTTTCTATTGAGAGGAGTGTGAGCATTAACCTTAAGTTTTCTACTACGAACAGTAAAGTCTAAGCGGATATAGATGGATCGGTAGATTGATAGATAGATAGATAGATAGATGTCAAAACATATGAATAATCTAAACCCACCAACAGTGACTAAACTTGTTTGGTGTGAGTAGCGGTGATTAAAGCATCCATGTTAACTTCTGGGGTCTAGTATGATCCTGTTAATTCCTAGCATTCAAAAAAATCTCAAGTTCGTAATCAAAGGGCGCTTCACTTGTAACGCAATAACTCGTCAATCGTCATTTGATATTATAAAATTTTTAATCCAGATTCTCGAGTCTTTTTTTTTTCTCAAAATAGGCTAATTCCTCCTTTGATTTATGGTGCTCAAGAAAACGGTTTTCGATATCCGAGTTGAGTGATTGGAAAGGATTCGCACATGTCAGTCCGGACTTTATAACCAAATCCACTGGATTATCAAAAACCGTTAACCAAAAGCTATCGCTCAACAGTCAATATAGAATTACTCAGTATTAAAGTTACTCCAACTAGTTGATTGGCTCAGTGTTGACAAATATGTGAGTCTAGTGTTGACAACGTTTAGATTTTTAAAAGGAAAAATATTTCGTGTTTCAAAATCCACTGTTGCCAATCAAGATGTTTTGGGGTTTTTTTGGGGGTTTTTTTGGGGTTTTTTTTTCAATATTTTGAATTTTAGAGTGACCTCAAGAATCAATATATTGAAAAGTCACATCTAAATCGGCAACCAAGATTTGCTGTATGTATATATGTATGTATGTATATATGTATATTTGTATGCATGTACATATGTAAGTATATATGTATGTATGTGCGTGTGTATGTATGTATGTATGTATCACGAATGCAGTTTGGGAGAATGGACTTGAACGACAGAAAATTTAAATCCTCCTAATTATGTCTGGGGAGAACGGTTCTGTTGGATATTTTATATTCCCCCAAAATAGCTTTTTAGAACGACAGTCAATCTACAATGTGTGTTTATGCTCAATTGGTCACTAGTTCATGTCCAGCTGCACTTTAGTGGTCAAACTAAAGGCAGGAGATGTTACAAAATGCTGCCAAAAGACATTGACCACGTATTTGTTTCTATTGATTGATTTTTTCTCCATTGGGTCACCTCTAACACAGCGCACCGTCAAAAGACATTGATCATGAGACGGTTTCTATTGAATGACTAACCAGACTTGTGATATAGTACATGTGAGTGTTTGACATACGAATATAAACGAATATACATACACATATACATACATACATACATACATGCATACATAAATATATATATATATATATATATATATATATATATATGTGTGTGTGTGTGCCACTCAGTTGACTGTATAGCTGTAACAGTAGAAGAAGTTGTATGAAGTTTTGAAATGAAATATATTCATTATCATTTCAGAATTCAAGTTTGTATATTGTACTATATATATATATATATATATATATAGTACAATATATATATATATATATATATATATATATATATATATATATATATATATATATATATATATATATATATTCTAGAAAGCTTTTCTGCTTTAAACACTAAGCATGTCACTTAAGTCACTTATTCCCCAATATCTGTCAATGCAATTCATGGAATTTTCCTCAGTGTTTTCCCCGTTTCCCCAATATTTTGTTATTATGGCACACTGTAAAGATGGCCTCTTATTGGAATTATCATTTGTTAACCATGTTTCAAGGATTTTAAAAAGAAAACTGTCATTTTAACAAAACACCCAAGCAGTTTTCATTTAACACTGACTCCCTTTCTTATCATATAGTTTATGCCATATATATATATATATATATATATATATATATATATATATATATATATATATCATTGTGTCATCCTCAGACAGTGGATTCGTTGTATTACAACTCTTCACTGAGGCTATAGACTATCCATTATCCCATCAAGTACCACGAGTAAGGATCAAAACCTTAGCTGCAGGCTGGTATCCTCCCGCTATTCCACAAAACTGGACGGTCGGTCAGTGAGGTTGAATTTAGGCGATATTTATTCTTATGTATTCCTCATCCACCAGCGTACTCTATTCCCGGTTGGAAGAGCATTGCATAAGCTTACAATGAACGAGTCACCCCGATTAGAGAATGCTCAACCCTGAATAAGGCAGCGTTAATTATATATGCAAATGTACATTGTTTTTCTAACTTTTCTGCTTAATCCTGCGATAAATCTTTCAATTAGATTTTTTTCTACTGTTACAAACTATCAAACAAAATTGCCAACAATATTGTCTACATAGGGTTCTTCAGTTTCTGGGCCTGGCTGGCTATGTATAGTACGTATCATGCGTACAGACCGTACCTATGGAGCTTAAAGATCAAAAGTTATTTACTCCTTAAGCTATTCAAGTATTGACCACTTCCAACTTACTACAGTAAATCAACTAAAAGAGAAAGCAGGGGAATAAAAAATGACAGTCACCATTTGCTGACTTCAAGAATGCTTTCGACTCAGTGAAACTTCCAAAGTTTATTGATGCTATCATCCAGCAAGGCCTAGACCCAATATATATCAAAGTATTTAAACATTACGGACTTACAGTTCTTTCATCGGGATACAAGACTCAGACATCTTCCAGCTCGAAAAGAGGTTGAGGCAAGGAGATACCAGCTCATTCAAACTCTTCGCAGCCTGCCTCGAGATAAGCTTCTAGAGCCTCGACTGAGAGAATTAGGGAATCAGAGTAGACAGCGAATACTTAAATAACCTCAGCTGTGCTGACTATTCTGTCGTCTTTGCTAAAAACCTTCTTGATCTCTATATGATACTACATGAACTAAATAAAGAGAGCTAGAAAGTTGGTCTCTACATGAACCACTGTGAAACAAATGTTATGAATATGCTGAAGATAAGGACCCAACAAACAAAATCTTAATGCAGAGCTGGGGAAAGTATACCATTCCGTCTACCCAGGGTAACAAATCTCCATGAAACCCCCAAAAGAGAAAATGTCAAGCAACCACTGGCAAACTTTCGGCAGGTGGAGTGCGACCTTCAAGAAAAAGAAAAATCTGCTCGTGCAGAAAAGAAGGGCATCTATATCACCAATACGTCCTCTCGATAGTCACGTATGGAGTTGAAATATGAAACCTAATCAAAAGTAACTTTTTATACTGAGATCAATGAAACGTGAACAATGGAAAATCATGCTGCACCTTACAGGAGAAGATCACAAGACAGCACAGTTTCTTGTCTTCCCTCTGATAGTCGAGGATATCATAGAATCCATAAAAAACTCAAATGGCGATGGGCTGGTTATATTGTGAGAACGTCGGACAGCCGATGGACATTATGACTCACAACGTGGATCCCCAGAGATCACATGTGAAAGCGAGGCCGATAATATACAAGATGGCATGATGAACTAGATGTGTCCAGAAAGTATTGACTCCCTGACTCCGACATTAGAGAGTTCTGGCGATTCTTGGGGAAGGTCTATGTCTAACCACAGACGCTAACAATGATGTCCACAAAAAAAAAAAAGATTTTCCTCCCCATAGATTTTTGTTTTGGTTTCAATTTGCAATGTAATTTAATGCTAAATTGATCCACCGGTTTGTTTGACTTCTTTGTAAGACGGCTTCAAACCTACTATTTATTCGTTCAAGTGTAATTTGCTAATGTTTTTTCCAAGTATTCATTTGGTTAAGCCTTGGGAAATATTGAATTTCAACCAGGATTACAACGTTTATCATTCCTAAGATTGATATCTGTTATTATGGAAGAGCTTCAGAGTGAAAAGTGAGAAAAAAAAATGTTTAAACCAGTTTGATTAACCTAATTTTTGGCTCGTTAGAGAATAAATTACAAGTAATTTTGTTCTTTTTTTCTTCACATTTTTTCAAGAAAATATCAAGCAATGAATCACTCTAAGGTGACAAGCCTTCGGCAGAGCAAGCTCAACTTTCAGGAACAAAAGAATCCTATGAGTCCGATAAAAAAGGTTATGACCAAATGCATCGTCCTGATAGTCACCAATGGAGCTGACACATGGAACCTAATCAAAAGGGTGACCCTCAAACGGAGATCCCTACAACGTGCACATGATAAAATCATACTCAACATAACATGGAGAGATTATAAGAATTCATGCAATATTAGAGAAAAAGAAAAGGAGTCAGGGATATCATAGAATCCATTAAAAATCGAATGGCAATAGGCTGGCCATGTTGCAAGAATGTCAAACAACTGCTTGACATCACGACTCACAACGTGGATCCCCGAGACCTCATGTTAATCTGTGGCCGGCAAAATATAAGATGGCGTGACGAGCTAGATAAGTTTAGAAAGTATTGGCTCCGCGACACCCACGATAGAAAGGTGTCGTAGATCCTCAGGAGGGTTTATTTGTATCCATGGACTCTGAATGAATGATGAGGAGGAAGAATTTCGTTCTGATTTTGAGGATGAAGAATTTTCATTACTAGTTGAAACACTAACAGAGTATGTAGCAGGATGTGCGTATTTGTGAGATAATTATTTGAAAAAAAATTTTGTGTGTACAATTACGTTACACATCTCCCCCCATCTGTCAATATATCTATCGATCTATCTATCGCAAGCCCTTTATGAATCCACGGGAGAACACTCACTTTATAGATTAGAACCAACCAGTCAAAAAAAAACAAAAAACAACCCACTTTTTCTGCCTCTTATTGAATTCAAATATTTAACGATATGAAATATAGATGTCTTGACGTATTAAACACAAATCCAAGAGCGGAAGCCGGAAAAAAAATACAACGTAAAACTCACTTGAAGTCAACAACATATGAATCAGATTATTTTATAATTTATTTTGCGTTGCAAGTTGAGAAAAGAAAAAAAAACTTAATCTTTCTTGGGGCGATGTTTAGAATTAAAAACTCAAAAGCTCTGACGAACGCAGAAAGATTAGGCAAAAGAAAGCAGGGTAGTTAAATAACAGGGGAGAGAGAGAGAGTGAGAGAGAGAGTGTGTGTGCATGTGTGAGAGAGAGAGAAAGAGAGGATAAATGAAGCGATTTGAATCGTTGCTATATTTTGCTTCCATAGAATGGACAGAGACAGTCGCGTTTGTGACGTATCATGAGGCAATTTTCGCCATTTATCTTTTCTTTCTCTTCTCTGTCTCACCCTATTCCCTTTCTTCTCTCCACCATAATGATGGACGACAAGATTATTCATGATCGTCTATCAATTTAGGAGAGATTTTCACTGGTTTATTACCCGACCAACAAGCCAAGTGGGCAACGGATCCTTTTTGCTTGTCTCCGTGTCGGTGGATGCGTATGTCTCCGGGTGATCTTGGTTATTATCTGGCGGCTACAACCCTTAAATCACTAGGTACCATCTAAAAACCCCTTTTCTTCAATTTCTTGCAAAAACTTGCTTATTTTGATCTTTATGGTCATCTTGGACCGACAACGCCCAAATCTTGTGCTGGTATATTTTTTTAAGATGATTCCTAGATGAAATATATATTTCCTTAAATTAGTATTACATGATTGATCTATACCCTTAAATTAGTATAAGATGAAATATCTAATTCCTGAAATAATTATCAGATGACAGATCTATTGGGGGATATTTTCGGATGATTTTAGATAATTTTTAGCATAAGTAGATTTGCTACTTGGGTAATTTCAACGCCGAACAAAACATCTTTCTAAACTAGTTGTTGCAACATCTATAACATTCGGTTGGACATTACCTGTCAAACATAATGATTGATATGCATATATATATATATATATATATATATATATATATATATATATATATATATATATGAGTGTGTGTGTGCATGTGTGTGAATATATATAATCATCATCATCATCATCATCATCCTCATCAGTCTTTTAATGTCCGTCGTTGGACATACACCTTCCCAAGGATTTGCCACACTTCCCTATCATGGGCGTCACGGAGCCAGTACTTCCTGAACTTATCTTGCTTGTCTCTCCATCTAACATTTTGCCGGCCTCGGTTGCGCATGTGGTCTCGGGGGATCCATGTTGTGAGTCGCGATGTCCATTGATTGTCTGCCATTCTTGCAACATGGCCAGCCCACCGCCATTTGAGATTTTTAATGGATTCTATGATGTCCCTAACTCTTGTCTTTTCTCAGATGTACTGTGCTGTCTTGTGGTCTCTCCATGTGAGGCCCAGCATTATTCTTTCATGTGCACTCTTTTAACGAACTTTCAAGTAGCAAGATGTCCCAATTGTACCTCAAGAAAATCTCCTAGCGAATTATCTTCAGTTTGTGAGAAGAAAAAAGTATAAAACTACCTAGAGTCATCTAGATTTCGTTTATGATAATCTAAATTTACATCTAGTATCTAGGCGCGTATTTTCAGACGGACTGACGGAAAGCCATTAGTTGAATTATAATAAGATTAAAATATCATCATCAGTCTTCCAATGTCTGTCGACCCGTACAAAATAATTCATTTCAACTGTTTATTTACTGTTGAATTTTCAGGGATTCACTATTTCTATATGGGACAAATTACAGATATGGAACATGTTTCATTATTCACTTTACGAATTTTCATCAACTGTATGTCAAAAGAAGTACCACTATTTGTATATATGTATAGGTTTATAAGAGAGGATAGACTTTCTTTCTGCTAAGATTGTTCGAGTGATTCCGTCTGTTAAGTGCACTTTAAATTTGGTAGGACTTTTTCCCAACGGGAAAGCAGCGATAAGAATAAATTACGAAAGCAATCCGTCTCTGTTGAGCTGTGATCGAGTGTTTCGGGTTGGGTTTGGGTAAGGGAAATAAAAGAATCAGCACTACGTCATTCTGAGTTGGCTGATCGATAGAATCTTGAGAGCATGGTTGATTCAAAGCCGTGCGCACATCCTTTTTGCAACCAGTGTACGAAGGAGATCAATGCGCGCACAAAAGGTTTGTCAGCTAAAATAATGTAGGAAATAACAGGTCGGGGGTTGTTTTCCTAATAGAAAACGTCATCAGACCAGTGATTTTTTTAGCATCATACAGTGTTGGGGATGATCAATCAAATATTGGAATAAAGGGTGATCGATAAATTTGTCGCTTCTCTCGTCTTTTGTTGGATCGCTAGATTGTTTGAATTTTCAAAAAGAAAACAATTGACAAGCGGACATAAACTAGTGACCAATTTAGCAGTGATTTGAGCTCTTCTGTCTTTTAATCTAGTTTCAAACGACCTGCTTTTCTTAAACGTGTTTGTGTTCCTACAGACTAGGCCATTTTATTACAACATTTCGATGGATTGTTTAGCTTTGATATTCTATTTCACATGGATCAATCCTTTATGATACGAATTGGACAAAATATGCAACGTTACATCTATACAATTAAACGTACGATTTGCACATATGTCTTTGCTATTGATAGAATATATTAAAATTTGCTTATACCATTTCATTAGCCATTGAGAGAGGGGATATGCCAAATCTATTTTCAAACAATTCCGACTTTACGTTTGAACAAGAGTTCAGTGCATTTTTCCCACAAAATAATAAGACCAACATAAGATTCTTGCATACGCTGACAGCTAAAAATGAATATTAAAATTATTATTAAACGAATACTTAAATCACACTGTTAAAGGAACCTACATTTGCTAAATTCGATAGTTTGCAAAAAACTATCATTGCGAAATACTATTATATCTATTGACAGGAAGACCTACAATCAATGCATCCTCCAGTCAGTCTGGAGCTGAAACATGGGAACTTACAAAAAGATTGGCCCTCAAACTGAGATCCATACAAGAGGAAAACATGCTCAACCTCCCGTGGAGAGATCACGAGATAGCAAAGTATATTAGAGGGAAGACAGGAGTCAGAGATATCATAACTCAAATGGCTGGTCATGTTGCAAGAATGAATTGCAGACAACCACTGGATATCACGACTTACAACGTAGACATCTTGAGCACATATGCTAAACTACAGCCAGCAGAAAACAAGAATGCTTTACATCTCTGACCACCGACCGACGCTAAAATACTGCTTATGCTGCTGCTAGAGATAAGGATGATGATAACTAGAAATGAGACAAAGAGTGGATCGAGAGAGAAGGAGATAAGGGGGGAAAATGAGAATGGGGCTGAGACAGAAACAGATCGAGATATAGAAAAAGGAGAGAAAGGAGGAAGAAACGAATTGGTGATGAGTTTGATTCAATATATCAGTTGCATATCTATATTTGTCCATGTATGTATCTATGAATCTATCAGCGGATCACTCAATCTGTACAATTTTTTTTTTTTTTTTTTTGTATTTTAATGTGTCTCTTATCAATAGAAAGTTTGGTGTGGCGCGAGCAAGTTTTGTTATTACGAAAATGTGGCCTGGAGAGAAATGTTTCGGAAACACTGGTCTGAAGATATTAAAACTGCAGACATGGACTGTATTTGCTGAGTGGGCGTTTTTTTGTTTTTGTTTTGTTTTTGTTTTAATCTCGCTTTGGTTTATTTATTTTTTTGTTTGTTTCTTTCTTATTTTCTAACGACCACGGACACCAGGCTCTTCGTCTCATAACTGCATGTAGGGGAGCAGATGGTAACTATAGACATGTTCTTAGTGATACCTTCGTCTCTCTACAGGAGGCTCTGTCTGTCTGTCTGTCAGTCCGTCTGTCTGTCAGTCCGTCTGCCTGTCCGTTGGTTTGTCCCTATTTGAAGTCAGATCTACTTGAAATTCGGTAGAAAGGTGTCCCTTGATTAGATGCTTTAGCTAGAATAATCTTCCACTCAAGTCCTGTCAATAAGAGCGTTTTAAAATCAGTTGATATCGATGTTTTCAACTGTTTCAAGTCAGATTGACTAAAAACTTTCTAAAAAAAAAAAAGAAGATGCCCACTATCAACCATGTAATCTGTCAATGATAGTGTTAATTAATTTATTTTTTTGAAACCGTATTTATCTGCTATCTTGAGTCAGATTTATCTGATACTTTATGACAAACGGCGTTTTTTGGTAAGATCTGTCCGCTAAAACTGTCAAAAAAGATTCCTCAGTTTTCAGCTTGGTCCGTCTACGTACGTCATACATGCAGAAGTAGTACTGACGGAGCTAGAGGGCTGAAATTTAAAGATTTACTCTTTATTATGTTTAGGAAAAGTGTTTTGATCTTTGGGATCCCCCCCTCAATACGTTCCAGTGAGGAGGTTCAGTTTATAGGGTAGGTCTATGTTAAACTGATTCCGCATCCAGTAACGTATTTCCGTTCCCAGATTTAAAATATGTTGATTCCCAGAGACAGGTTTGCCTATCTTGCACAATTATTTGGCCCAACTGATCCCCTAGTTTTTGCCTGCCTTATCTTTAAAAATTCACACTCTTTAGTGTCACTGCCCTACAAAAGGCGAAATTAGTCAATAGGTCCTTTGTCCGAAATAGATATTGGCTGAATTTCAATCTGAAGTTATCACTATATAATGATCGATCCACGTGATTAATTGTTACTTCTGACTCAAGTCCATTGATAACGAAGAAGAAAGTTGGAAAAATGAGTATATCTGTGTAGAATACACCACTTTTACGCCGTTATCAATGGGCTAGCTTATATAACATCTTATATGAATTCGTGTGTATATGTTTCTAAAGGGTGATGTATAAGGGGCGTAGATAGACAAATTTTGACGGTTTCGTTCAAGAAAGCCAACCGATATTATTTGATTGTAGGGTCATCGCCTCAATGCATTTGGGGGGTGATATGAATTCAGAATCTATCAGCTGTAAAGAACACTGACAGAAAACAAATTACTAATTCATATCAATAAGGAAACCTCTTATCAATATTGCCAGGTGCCTATTCAAGAATAACAACCGAAAATCAGATATGCAGAGACCTCTAAACGTGTTAACCATGACTAAATTCTCCGTCATTTGTTATCTGCTGCCGTATAACTGGCTCGGAGTTAACAGTGATGCATATGTATCTATGTATATATGTATATGTAATGATGTTTATGCCACAAATCATCACTGAAACTTTCCATATAGGTTTCTATCAGTTCTCAGGCTAGTCTGGCTGACATTGTATGTACGTATGTATCCGTCTATGTAAGTGGTGGACTTAGTATTTTTGTTGGACACGTCAATCAAAAAACGTCACCAAAACAGTAAGCATAATTTTCTCTCGGTTTTTAACGTTTTTCTTTCAGTTTTCAGGTTGGTCTGGCTGGCTATATGTATGAGTGTATTCATGTAATATACATAATGTTATATATGTTGGGAACGTAAACCAAAAATGTCACCAAAAGTGTTAACGTATGTATTTTTTTTTCAGTTTTCAAGATGGTCTGGCTGGCCAAGTATGTATGTATCTGTGTGTATGTAATATATATATATATATATATATATATATATATATATATATATATATATATATATATATATATAACATGTCAGAAACATAAACTAAAACTGCGATCAAAACTGTATATATAGGTTTCTTTTAGTTCTTAAGTCAGTCTTGCTGACTATGTACTTATATATGGATGTATGTATGAAGGGGATTTGATGTAGGTTTCTTCAGTTTTCAAGTAGGTCTGTTTGGCTGTATGTAAATGTGATAATGTTTATGTCAGAAATTGTTAACCTAAATTCCAATCACAAATATGTGCTTAGGTTTCTTTCAGTTTCCAAGCTAGTCCGACTGGCCATGTATGTAGATGTGACAATGATTATATCAGAAATCATCAAAATGAACTACCATAAAAACTACAAGCATAGGTTTCTTCCAGTTTTCAAGATGGTCTGGTTGCTACTTATGTATGAGTGCATGCATGTAATAAACGTTATAATGTACCTTATGGATACGTGAATTAAAAAAAAGTCACCAAAAGTGTCAATATATGTTTCTTTCAGTTTTCAAGCTTGTCTGGCTGGCAAAGTATGTATTTACATGTATACATGGAGTAGATGTAATGATATTCATGTTGGATTGGTAATCAAAAACAGCCTTCAAAACTACTAACATAGGTTTCCTCCAATTCTTAAGTCAGTCTTGCTGATTAACTATTCATGCTCACATATATGTATGTAGGAGATATGATAATAATCATGTCGGAAATCTTCAACTGAAACTGCTTCCAAAACTGTGTGCTTAGGTTTCTTTCAGTTTTCAAGTTAGTCTGACTTGCTATGTTTATAGATGTAATCATATTCAAGTCAGAAATCGTGAAAGTAGACTACCATCAAAACTGTAAGCATAGGTTTCTTTCGGTTTTCAAGTTGGTTTGACTGGCTATGTATGTATGTATGAATTCCTCTTAACATCTTATTTAGAGACGTGAACCAATACTGTCACCAGATTTGAAAGCATAGGTTTCATTTCAAGTTTCATTTCAAGTCTGTCTGACAGGCTACGTATTTATGACAGACGTAATGATATTTATGTCAGAAAATCATCAATCTAAACTGACATCAGCAGTGTGAGCATAGGTTTCTTTCAGTTTTCAAGTTGGTCTATGTTTGTTTGTATGTATGTATACGTAAAAATATCTGTGTCTGGAACCGTCAACAGTTCTTTTACCAAAACAGTTGGAATACGTCTCGTTCGGTTTTCAAGTCGGTCTAGCTCACAATGTATGTATGTATATATGCATGTATGTATGTATGTATGTATGTATGTATGTATGTATGTATTTATGTATGTATACGTAAAAATATCTGTGACTAAAACAGTCAAACAAACCTTTTACCAAAACAGTCAAATAAGTCTTGTGCAGTTTTCAGTTCGGTCTAGCTCACAATGTATGTATGTATGTATGTATGTATGTATGTATACGTAAAAATATCTATGTCTGAAACCGTAAACCAAACCTTTACACCAAAACAGTCAAAATAGGTTTTGTTCAGTTTTCAAGTCAGTCTAGCCGGTCTACCTGGCTATGTATGTATGTATCTATGTACGTGTACGTAAGAATATTTATGTCTGAAACCATACACCAAATCTTTTATCAAAACAGTCAAAATAGGTTTTGTTCAGTTTTCAAGTCGGTCTAGCTGGCTATGTATGTATGTATGTGTAAAAATATCAATGTCTGAAACTGTAAACCAAACCTTTCATCAAAACAGTCAAAATAAGTTTTTTTCGGTTTTCAAGTCGGTGTAGCTGGCTATGTATGTATGTATGTATGAATGAATGCGTAAAAATATCTATGTCCTAAACAGGCAACCAAACCTTTTACTGAAACAGTCAAATAGGTTTTGTTCAGTTTTCAAGTCGGTGTAGCTGGCTATGTATGTATGTATGTATGTATGAATGCGTAAAAATATCTATGTCTTAAACTGACAACCAAACCTTTTACTGAAACAGTCAAATAGGTTTTGTTCAGTTTTCAAGTCAGTATAGCTGGCTATGTATGTATGTATGTATGTATGTATGTATACGTAAAAATATCTGTCTGAAATCGTAAACCAAACATTTTAACAAAATAGTCAAAATAGGTTTTGTTCGGTTTTCAAGTCGGTCTAGCTGGCTACATATGTATGTATGTATGTATGTATGTGTAAAAATATCTATGTCTGAAACTATAAACCAAACTGTTTATCAAAACAGTGGAATGAGTTTTGTTCACTTTTCAAGTCTGTCCAGCTGGCCATGTTTGTAGATGAATTGATATTTATGTAAGAAATAATCACCCAAAATTGTCAACATAATATTGTTCAGTTTCTAAGCCGGTCTGGTTGTCTACGAACGTATGTATATAAGACGGTCTAGCTTCAAACAGCATAAATAAAGGACGTTGTAGATGTAATGATATTCATGATGGTGACATCAGCGGAGATTTTCACCAAACAGATCAACGCATATTTTTTCTGAATTGGTTTCGCTGACTATGTATGTATATATGTATCTATCAGGCGTACATATTATAATAACGGAGCTAGATTGGCTCAAGGTTTGAATATTTACTCCTTATTACGTTTCAAAAACCTCACCCGTAAATACCCTTTTAGAGGAAGTCAGCTGGCAATGTAAGTTAAATCTACATTGATTCAATAGTTTGTGTCAGCTTTTTCATGAATTTTTTTTTTTCGTCTGCAAACTTTCATATTGTTCACGGTCCTAAGATGGCGGGAGTTATAACGAATTCATGAAACGCTCTTTTTTTAAATTCTTTTGATTGCTCATCCCAACACGCCGTGTGACCAAAATACGTTAGTTAGATGGAGGTTTCTACTTAGTAACTAACCTGTTCTGCATTCATGTTGTTCGAAGTGTTTCCATTATTAATTTTTGAATATTTCTCTTTGATATTTGAGACTATTTTCCCCTTTCATCTTCGTTATTGCTTTTCCATCGCACTGATCGAGTTGTTTTACAGTCGAGGTCTATTCTATCAGGCAAACAGCGTGGATCGCAAATAAAGAAATGTCCTCCCGGCAAGATCTGAACAACGTACGTCTTGGGAAAACCAACAAACATACATGTGATCTTCATCGATTCAGCCAAAATAAGATTAAAGACTACGACGTCTAATACAGCAGTTCTCAATCGAGAGAAAATTAACGCCAACAACCAAAGGGGTTGGGGATATAGGTAGTCCAGGAAAGGAGAATGAGGCTACTAGGTATAACTAAAAAAACACGATGGATGTTTTTTTGACTTAAGAGTACAAGCGATGTGTAATGCAAGATAGAGTACAATTGTACCAACGAAGTTCTGAATTTTCCTTAACAGAGTTGTTTATAAAAATTATTCCAAGTCTTATATATCAGTTACGATGGTAGGATTCTTTTTTCTGAGAAACTGTATTTTCAAAAATTGTGTCCCTTATTTTCTTTGGGTCACAAATACACAACAGCGGTTGTACAATTACAAAACGAGACTAATTCTCATAAAGCTATTTGATTATTGATTAATTATTTTTTGCAGCACCTTAGATCTGCGAACTGAGAAATATGTAACATGCACATAAGAGATTCATGCTCAACCTTACATGGAGAGATCACAAGACAGCCCAGTATATAAGGTAGAAAACGGATGTCCATGACATCATAGAAACTATTAAAAAACTCAAACGGTTATGGGCAGGCCATGTTGCAAGAATGACGGACAACCGATGGACATCACGTCTCACAATATGTATCTCCAGAGATTGCATGAGAAACCAAGGCCAACGGAAGACAATACGGAGAGATGAACTGGACAGATTCAGGAAATACTGGCTCTGCGACGCTCATGACAGAGAATTGTGGCGAATGCTGGGGAAGGCCTATATCCAACGATTGGCGTTAAAAGACTGATGATGATGATGACTTAAATGGAATTGGAGGAAACTAATAATTGGAAATGAGCTCAGAAAAGTTGGGAACCACGAGTGTAATACAACTACATTAAGCGTGAAGCGTCACCTTTCTTAAGAAAACAACCCTTAATAGAGTGTGACAACCAGTGACAAAGTCCAGGTTTCTGTCGCATACGTCAGTTTAGAGATCTTTGCAAACCCCAGTTCTGGTGGAGACCAGAACTCTACACATACAAGTTCGTTTTTTATCACCACCCCCTTTAGCAGAATGCAAGCCCACTGGAAGGATGCCTCCACCCTAACCACATAGCTTTGAGTATACTCAATCAGCTGCAGAGTGCACCAAGAAATTCGTCAGAATGAAAAATTGTTCTACACTCGTATCGGAAATCGAATACAGGACCTTCTGCTTTTGAGGTAGACGTGCTAACCATTGCGTTATCGGAGCAGACGGCTACTTAGTTGACTGTCACTAACCCGTCATTATTAGGACCTGAAGATTGCTGGTTTAATGAAAATGCCAAATTTTAAAGGGATTAACTCTGAACAACGTCTAAGCACTCCATTGTACATTTAAAATTACGTAAATCAGAGCAAGTCAGATGGGAAAGAAGCGGAAACATTAGATGTAGTCAAAGTTAAACCACTTTAGCAACAAGTTATATAATTCCGAACATCTTTCATTGTTTGTTTTTTAATCTCACACACGTTTCTTTGAGACACTATCAGTGAAACATATGGTAGTTTTTTTCTATTTCTTTATATCACTGACTGTTTACAGTGTTGTAACTCTCGTACAAGCTTTCTACTGATACACGATTGTCAAGTTTTTTCAAAGGTTAAACCTTATTCGCTGGTGTGTGTTTTCACTCCACAGAACGAATGCACTTTCTCTATTTACTGGAGTCATAACTGGGGTTAAATATATGCAAATACTATTAATAAATGTGTGAAATCAAGCAGGGGACGTCTGTCTGTGTTTACAAGAGTTCATTAAGAGGTGAACATCTAGTCCAACTAAAACAATGTACAGCAGGTTTTTACGGTATCCCGAAAAACTTGAAATTACGGTGGTCCGGGAAATTTGAAATCATTGTTGAATTAGAGTAGCTGCTATGCTGGCCCTGACATGGAGAGACCACAATACAGCACAGTACATTCAGGAAAGACGAGAGTCAGAGACATCATAGACTCCATTAAAAATCTCAAATGGCAGTGGGCTAGCCATGTTGCACGAATGGCAGACAACCGATGGACATCACAACTCCCGACATGGATCCCCCAAGATCACATGTACGACTGCAGCCGGCAGAGTATTAGATGGAGAGAAGAGCTAGATAAATTCAGAAAGTACTGGCTCTGCGACGCCCACGATTGAGAAGAGTGACGAATCCTGGGAAAGGTTAATGTCCAACGACGGACATTTAAAGACTGATGATGATGATAAGTGAAAGTCTGCTGTAATCATTAAATAAACAATATGTCAGGAGTAAGTAAAGATCTAGACTGAGTACGTCTTTGCTGGTCTATGTAGGCTTGTATATACACGGTTTGTGCGGAAACAATCACAGCATTTAGAAATAACGAATAGATAATCAACGTAGACCAGTAGCGCCTGTCTCCTTCAAAAGTACTCGCCTTAGGATGTCATGTACTTAGAAAATCATCCTCTCTACTAATCAAAACATCTAAATCTGAAAAGCTATCTTTCTGGATTGCCATCAGCTGTATCTATGAGTTCTCTCTTATTTTTGTCCACAGTCGGAAATCTTTCATTGAGGAAAGCCAGAAGTTGCTGGGATCCAAAGAGGGCTATCGGACTTGGGTAGTGCAATTACAGGCCAAAATTCCCCACAGTAACAAATTGCACGTTCAGTCAGATTGGTGGGGTGCAAACGTTTCGAGTCAGTTTTCCGAAAGGCACGCTGTATATAGTTCACAAATGACGTTCCCATGATGTCTGAAGCATCAGTAAAATTACCAAACATATTAACAGATCTAAAGAGGGAAGTAAAGAACGTAAGCTTGAAGATTAACAAAATAAAACAGAGAAATATTCAACGATAAAGTCCAAAAAAACACTATCCAAGGAGGTCCTGGAAGAAGCTGACGAGCATATTTACTTAAGACTGGTAATGAAGTTAGAGGAAAACTAAGAAACCGAAATAAAACGAAGCATAACGATCGGCCGGAAATCATTTGGTATGAATAGAGACGTGTTGAAAAGCAGATGGGCAATTTGCTGAAAGCGTAAATGAATTACAATGAATACATGATACCAGCTATGACATGGATATAAGACCTGGACTTTGTCAAAACGAACTGAGGACCAAATTCGAATTGCAAGACATTGGAAGGTCAGTACAATTCTTCAACAGTGCACTTAAAATGACTGCTCCTGATTATATATATATATATATATATATATATATATATATATATATATATATATATATATATATCCAAAAGTACCGTCCAAAATGACAGGTTTATTTATATATTGATCGGCACTAAAAAGTCTGAAGCTATTAGGTAGCTGCTACCTTTATAATTCAAGTTACCTGATTTAAAGTTTTAATGAGTCACAATAAACACATCTATGCACATATCCATACACATGCACTCACAAGCATATGTAACTATCTATCAATGCAACGTCTCATAACATCTATGCTTGTTTGTCTCTCTCTCTCTCCCTCTCTCTCTCTCAATATATATATATATTTATTGATTGAATGGAAGAAAATCACCATTTTCATCCATTCATTTCCGATTACGCGTTCTACTGACGTCATCAGATCGCTTCCAAATGCAATTTTTCAAACTTATGATATTCATTGCTGTCATAGTTACCAAGCGACGTCATCACGTGCCAATGGCATCATTTCATATCATTTCTTAGATACTTCAAATGTTCTAGCATTTTATGATATGGAATATTGGCCTGCGTCCTTCGACTGGTTGATCTTTATGGATATTTTATCATACTTTAATATCATCATCAGTCTTTTAACGTCCATCGTTGGACATGGACCTTCCACAAGATCCACGACATTTCTCTATCATGGGTGTCACGGAGCCGGTATTTTCTGAATTTGTCTAGTTCATCCCTCCATCTTGTTTTAGTCAGTCTCGGTTTCGCATGTGATCTCTGGGGATCCATG
>OY735224.1:34253183-34268183 GCA_963457665.1 Thysanoteuthis rhombus
GACTAGAATAGATAGATAATTGCATAGATAGATAGATAGATAGATAGATAGATAGATAGATAGATAGATGGATAGAAAAAAGATTGATGGATAAATATGAAGTCACACACACACACACTCATACGACTCATACGCACACACACACACACACACATATATATATATATATAATGAGAGAGAGATGAATAAACTGAGATAGATATCTGCCATTTTCAACATCGGAGTGAAGTCACACTATTCACTTTCATGGTAAAGTTGAATGTCGAGTTCGGTGATATTTTTACAGATTGAATTTCAATGTTCCGGTTAGTTGTGCATATTTTGCTGGAACATATTCATATCCAGCCGACGTCAATTCGGTATTGTGTAACTAGTAGAGAGTTCCTACTCCTCGTTTGAAGAATCCTTTCAATTATCAAATGTATTCAAGTAATTAATCAATCGATCGACTGAATAATTAATTAATAATCAATCAAATAAATTAATAGGGAATGTAGGCCCATCCTATGGAGCCGAGCCGTAGCACCACCTATCAGCCGTAATAAGTCTGAAAGCCTTTCACCTCTCCTTACGTTATGGTTTTATTTAGTTTTAATACAAAAAAAACAACTTTAACACAAGGGCCGTTTGGGGAATGGGGGGAGTTTTGGGTCTTCTGTTGGCTATCTTACCCTTCTTCATTGTCATCAGCCTTTCAGCGTCCGTCGTTGGGCATAGATAGATATGTATATACAGATAGATATCAACAGACCGGGATAAATGATATAACATCATCATAATTATCATGTCCATCATTGGGCATAGGCCTTCCTCAAGATTCGCCACACCTCTCTATCATGGGCATGGTGAAACCAGTACTTTCTGAATTTACATAGCTCGTCACGTCCTCGTATTCTCTGTCCACCACAATTTTGCATATGATCTCATGGGAACCACTGTTTGTGTCATGATGTCCAGTGATTGTCTAACATTCTAGCATGTTCAGCCCATTGCCATCGGAGTTTTTCAACTGCTTCTATAATATCTCTGAATCCTGTATTTTCTCTGATGTACTCTGCTGTCTTGTGATCTCCCCATGTAATGTTGAGCACGATTCTTCCATGCGCACGTTTGATAGTTTTCAGTTTGAGGAGATTTGTGCGTTCTTGAAAGTCGAGCTCTACCAAAAGCAGCTAGATTCTTTTGTGACCCAGTAATTCTTATAAAATCCTTTCACCATAAGAATCCATCCTTCTCTCCTAATCATTACATTTACTTGATTTCGTCTATGGGGCTTGAACTACTTGAGAGATCCCCTGATGAATGTGTTCCTATATTTACAATTCTATGATGATGGGGACGGTTGGAAGATTCTCACTAATTGGTACCTTTATTTTCATGTTCTGTTTTGGTTCGTTTACATTGAATGAGGGTACCAAGCAAACGTTTATGTTTTCGAAGTTTTTCTTACTGCGTCAGTATCACGTCTTGTTCCATTCCTAAGCAGAACCTTCTTTTTAGATATAATGTATTGTAACTTTCACGTTCAAATGACTCTAAGAACGAGAAGTTTTAGCGATGTGCTAGAATGGAAAAAATAAATGGTCAGTTTGTTGACTTTTGTTTACTTCACTTACTTTAAAAAAATGTAAAGACATTAAAACAATTAGTCAAACTGTTGCAAGTTTACTAATAAAAAATATAAAACGTATTATCGTCATATCATTCCTTCCTGGTGTAAACTTCACGATTTAATAAGAAGTTTAATGATACCAAGATCATTTCTATTTTGTGCGGAGCTACTTATTTCCATTCTGTGTGGAGCTCAAGAGATTCTGTATGATTGGTGACATAGGAATATGATCTCTCTCTCTCTCTCTCCCCTCTCTCTCCCCTCTCTCTCTCTCTCTCTCTCTCTCTCTCTCTCTCTCTCTCTCTCTCTCTCTCTCTCTTTCTATCTATCTATCTAACGTTTCACATTTTTGTCTCAACTGGAGGTCTGCTATTGTCATTTCTGGTTAAGTGAGGAGAATAAAGTCAAAACTCAGTAAGAACTTGACAAAAAAAATATTTATAAATACACAAACGTACTTCAAATGTATTCAATTGACTTAATAGTTTTCTTCTTTCAAGCGTTTTCAAGAATGATATATTTATTTCAATGGCTTGAAATCTTCCATGAAAACATTTCATTTATTCGCTCGGACGTCATTTCGAAAGAAACACTAACGAAATAATGGTGATACTCTGTAAAAGTTTTAAAAGATAGACAGGTGGTAGTTAGTCACTGAATAGAAACCGTCTTTTGGCATCACAGCATTTTTGGGATGATCAATCAATTTTTCGCAAACAGGATGAATGAGTTATTTTTTATTTATTTTTCAATTTTTTTTTTTTTTTTTGCATCCGTCGGGCGGTGATCACTGGAGAGTGTTTAAAAAAGCGTGCGGGAATCCTGCAGGACACAAAGTTAGGGACCAGTTAAATATAAACTTACCTTTCCAATTGCATCCTATACTAAGAACCTATGCAAGGAGGATTTTTTAAAAAAAGATAGAGAAAGAAACTTTTTTTCCAAGACAAAAAGAGTAAATGCTTAAATTTTCAGTCTTCTAGCTCTATTTGTATGGAATACACGCAATGATACATACATAGCAAGCCAGCCATGCGTACTTAGAAACCTGAGAAACATATGTTATGGTTGATGGTTTCTAATTGATGTGAAAAATGTGGGCAAGTAGGAAAAAAACGTGTAAAGAGACTTCTTCTGTAAATCGTTTTTCCCTCGCACTTCTCATAAAAAGTCGAACAAGAGATTACTTCAACGATAATTCATCATTTGGTCTTCCTCGGATATATTTTTCACCTTCGGGGGGTGCAAGTGGCATAGTGATTAACGATGTGAAACTGGCGGGCCAAGTTCAAGCCCTGGTCGGGGCTATTCACATTCACTTGCGCCCTTCGGAAAGGGTGAAATAGCAGGACAGACTGCGCTTTCCATGAACTGATTTTCATTCGGTTTAGGTCAGTTGTTGTCGAACCGGGCGATATCACCCACGAGTGGGTGTTTTAAGCTTTTGAGGTGCTGATTCTTCCATTATCAGATCACAAGAAATGTCTGTATTAGTCGTATTAAAGCATTACAATTTTGAAACCGTTTTGGGGGGGGGGGTTATAGCTTGCAGTGCCTTATTATAAGAAGATTTCCAACAAAAACAGTGGCTTTTTTTTTTTTTTCATATTTATCTTAATATATGATAGATGAATTGTATATTTACTTACCGGAGCCTTTTGGTGAGTTTTTTTTGGGTTTTGTTTTTTTGGGGTTTTTTTTTCTTGAACATATACGGTTGTCTATTTACCCGGAAATGGAATCTACACAATTGTGATTGTTTTCTTTATATGAATCTAGCCACTTTTAGCAATTTAGGATGGCTGTCGAATAGTTGACAGGATTTAGATTATTGGTGGGTGGTGCGGAAATGTTAACCTCACAAAAGTCTCAAAAGAGGGTGTTAGGCATGAAAGTGTGGACGTCACTGTCTGAGGATAACCCTAGGATCAACAAAGGTTTGCTCTATCTGCGTGTTTCTTGACAAGATACTGGTTAACGATATGAATTGGCGTATAAAAAGGTTGGCTATCACTAATAATCAATAGGGTCGATAGAGGTTCGCCCATTCTGGGTGTTCATTAATGAAATATTAGACAATGATGTACAACTGGTGGGCCAAGTTCGAACCCCAGTCGAGACTGTTCACGTTCACTCTGCCCTTATTCCCTTGGGAAAGGCGTGAACCCATCGCTTTTCCCTTCAACCATGGGTAAAATAGCGGGACAGACTGGGCTTCCAGTAAACTCATTTTCATTTAGCCACTTTTAAGCATTTCTAATGGCTGCTAAGTGGCTAATGCGGAGTGGAGTAGTGGGGCGGAGAATGAAATGAGAGGACTGATCTAGTACTGCAACTAAGATTGCTTACTTTTATTTAGCACTATCGTTATTCGTAACGATTCTGCTTTTTCCTGTAGCCAGCGTCGTCATTCTAGCGCTTTTCTCGTTTGATTTAGCACGTTTTCAGTTTTGGGAGTGCAAAAAACTGCCAAACTAGTGATAAAGTACTTGATATTTTTGCCATTTTTTGTGTGTTTTTGACCATACTTAGCTTCTTTTTTTTTGTTTGTTCCCGTCGATTTTTTTATAGCATTTTGTTATTTTTGACAAAAAAAGATTTAGTTCTATTTAGTGCGTTTTGGTGGTCAAACTAGCGCTAAAAATATTTTTTGAGTAGGCAACATTATCCAAAATTATAAGAAAAATAGCAGTGCAGTTAGAGCCCTTTCATCATGTCAGGTAGTCTTTCAAGCTTGATTGAGAAATGGGGAAGATTGATCGACAGGTCAGTACCCGGTTACAAAGGAATCTACGATTGCTACAAAATGATTACAATGAATGAAACAATTTTTGACTAATGCTTAGAAAAGAATTTATCAGAAAACTCATACTGCAATGGACTGGCCTTGTTGCAAGAATGGCAGACAACTGCTGGACATCATGACTCACAGCGCAGATCCTAAGATATCATTTGCAAAACTGCGGCCGGCGGAAGATAAAATGGCGTGACTTACTATACAAGTTTAGAAACTATTGATAAAGAGGTCTGGCGAATCTTTGGTAAGGCCTATGCCCAATGATGGACCTTAAGAGGCTGATGCTGCTGCTGCTGATGATTAAAGAAGGCAAGATGCTGCCATGAATCGTTCAAATCTAGACGAAACCATTCCCATATCTACCTTATCACATGGATGACGTATTATTATTCATAATACAATTAGTATTATTCAAGTTTCAACACCAGCGTCATGATAGGTGGATGTAATTGGATCACAGTGATAGCAAGTTTCCCCAATGCTCCAGGACTCTCCTTAGTATTCTGGCCAACTTCAGTAGTGCTGTCGTCTTGATAGCTTTTGTTGTTCCTAATTCCTTTGGTTTTTTAAATCAGGAAATTTGTGTACTTTGATCACGTCATTGACCACTATTGAAGCCACTGTCACCCTCATGGTTCACAACTTCTTCAGCTCTCTCTGGCAAAGTCCACTTATCTTATTTTTTTCACCAACAGTCCGCCAGAATGCATTCGATCGACTATTTGGCTAACTGTTATTAACTTATTCAAATCTCTGTCACGGCACTCAGCAGTTGGTTACATAAGTTACAGATGATCATTCTTTTTCTTTGTAACACTCACAAACACTCACAGACAAATATACTTTCATATATACATATATAGTTTGAAAAACTTTGCAGCTCTAAGCACTGAATAATTTGTTGCAATTTCTTTCTTTCATTGGTATTAAGTTGTTCAGTCTTGGTATATCACCAATGCATCGTACCGATAGTCATCTATGGAGCTGAAACATGAAACCTAACCAAATGATGGACGCACAAGATGAGATCCATACAACGGGCACCTGGGAGGATCATGCGCAATATAAGATGGAGGGATCCCAGAGCTGCCCAATACACTGGAGGAAAAACAGGAGTCAGGGATATCATAGAATCAATTAGGAACTCAAATGGATATCGGTTGATAATATAGCAAGAATATTAGACGATCGATCGGCATCATGGTTCACTGTGGCTGACAGAAAAATAGGATGGTCTGACAGACTTGAGGGAGAACTCAGGAGAGGTCAGGCGAATCCTGCAAATATCTATGCCCAATTACGGACGCTAAAGTGATGATGATGATGATGATGATGATGATGATGGTGAAAGTATTCGACGCGTAATTTCTAACTAGATGTCTTACATACGGAATTTTACTGTTCGTTTCAGTTCATTAGTTTATTCAGGTCATGCAAACCAATTATTAAAAAAAACAACTGTCACACCAAAAGCGTTGAATAGAATTTACTTATTATTGTTCATACAGAACAAGATATTTTAGTACAATGAATTGAATTTTTCTTGTACAGATCATCAGCTATTTACCATGAAACTGTTGCGGAGATTTAAAAAAACAAAACATTTTTTTTTTACAATGGCTACCCAGCAGTGCTGATAGAGTACCACCTTTCCTCAAGCAATCATTCTCATATTTAGCTTGTTATTCTATTCCAAGGTAGTGCCATAATATATCTAGTATGTTATTTTATCTTCGGCATAGTCATAATGTATAGGACACTGATGCAAAACGTATCTAAATGGATCTATTCACTAATCGCCCGATCGGTAATCAGTAAGTAGTACAACAAATCGTACTTGTGTGCTTGTGTCCCTACCACTGTTTATAAATCCGTACATATAATGAGTATATATATATATGATTTACAAAGATGTATCTCCTGTGAATGTCAACATTTGGCGCCAAACGCACTCTTCAGCTACCAGCGATATGTTTTATCGAATCTCCGACCGATAGGGTAGCTGCTTTGATGTGTTGTTGCCCCACCGTTGAGTTAAACAGCCGCCGGTAATGCAAAGGCCCAAATAACCATTTAAACTCCAAACCTTCGTTTTTTTTTTTTAAATCTGTATGTACTTTATTTGTTTCTTTCAATATGGACAATTATGTTATTAAAACATGGATATATGATCCAACAGAAATGATTATAAATAGCGTTATATTATACATGAACTTCAGTAAAAAAAAAAATCATGTGCAAGGATCACATTGAGAATAAGGACATAACTGTCAAAATCGAAGAAGTAAATCTGGGTAAAGTAGACCACTATATCTACCAACGACAACGAATCTCCATGAAACCCACGAAAGAGGAAGAGTTCAAGCGAAGAATCACCCTAGGATGGCAAGCCTTTGGTAGAGCAAGCCCAAACTCAAAATGCAAGTCGATTCCAATAATTCTGAAAAGAAGAGAATACAATCAATGCACCCTCCCGATAGTCACTTATGGAGCTGAAATATGGAGCCTTACCAAAAGACAAACCTGCAAACTGTGAAGCATGCAACGCACACATGAAAGAATCATGCTCAACATCGCATGGAGAGATCACAAGATAGCACAGTATATCAGAAAGAAAACGGGGTCAGAGACATCATAGAATATATTAGAAAATACTCAAATGGCAATGGGCTGGCTATGTTGCAAGAATGGTAGACAGCCGATGAACGTCACAACTCACGACATGGATCCCCCAAGATCATATGCGCAACTGAAGCCGACATAATACAAGATGGAGAGATGAACTGGACAAATTTAGAAAATAGTGGCTCTGCAACGCTCATGATAGGGAAATGTGGCGAATCCTAGGGAAGGTCTATGTCCAACGCCGGACGTTAGAAAACTGATGATGATGATGATGATGATGATGATCTACCAGTAATGTTATAATTGCATACAGAGGATACAAAAAAGCCTCGTCGATTAGAATTCAACGTGACTGCCTTAAGCAATACTCAGTCGTTTTATCTTTACAATCATTTGAACACTCAACGTTAAGGAAGAAGATTTGGTTGTGAATATATCAGTTCTCTAATGAAAATCCACGAACTATCTTTGTTAGCAAGATTTCCTTAATATCGATTGTATAAGTGCCAAATTGGGTTCATATCTTATGAATGGAGTCACTTGAAGTGCCAGTTGTTATTCAAGCAGAACTCTGTATAATAAATTACCGAAACCAAGACAATTTGTTCCGGCAAGATGTTACAGTGAGCAATTGGCATGTTTGCATGATGCATTGGAAGAGAACGAATCTTTTTTTTTTTTTCTCGGTGGAGAGGTCAACTGGTTGACAATGGAATCGACTCGCCCAGTTGGCGTTTGACATTCACTTAGCACTTATACTCTTGGAAAAAGCGAGGATTCATTTCCATAGAGGTGGGGGAATAACAAGACAGATTGGGTTCATGGAAAGGTAACCAGTCTGAGAGAAGGACAACTGTGACTCCAAACCATTAGAAGAGGTATCCTCCTCCATCCTTGGAGACCTTCTCTCTGTCAGCTGGATTTGAGTTGATCTGAAAGAATGCCAAAGAGCATTGTTCTGCTAGAACAAGGTTTCAAAAAGAAAACCCTGAGTTTCGCATCATATATTTTTGGTCGATTTTGAGAGAGAAATTGTCCACAGTTTCGAATAAAATTTTTTGCATCAATACAAAAATCAAAAGGTACCCCTGCACCAGACATCAGTTGTTAGGACTAACATCATATATATATATATATATATATATATATATATATATATATATTAAAATGCAGTCATGAATTATATACATTTTGTATATAATGCTTGCAAAAAGTATCTGGTCTGCAAACAAAACACGTCCCGTCGGCGTTACGATTTTGCGCGGTTCATGGAAGAGGTTTCCAGTTACTTCAATTCATATATATTATATATCTTTCAGGTATCGAATTTTTCTCCCCACTCACTCTCAGAGGTTCCATGAATGTGAGAAGTTTGAGAAACCCCGTGCTAGAAGACGATGTCTCTTGGCATTGGAAAACAATCCGCTGCACAGAATATCCTGGTGTTCTGCAGCATTTGACGCCTCTTCCACTTAATTAGCTGTGAAACCCACTTGGCTGAGGAAGTACACCGTGAGAAGCGTGCGAGAAAATACGCCAAGACAGGCGTGTGATGTCTTGCGGGGGAGTACTCTGAATGTAAAGTAGCTTTCTTTCCTTCATCATGTTTATATTAAGTGACTGAAAACTTCCCGGCAGACTATGAATATATATGTGCGTGTGCGTGTTTGTGGGAGGGAGACCGCAATTCGAAAATATTCAAGAACGTGCGTATACGTATTTATGTATCAAGTGACTCTTGCTCAAAAACACCGCTAAATACATGTTTACAGGTGTCCCCCCATAGGTAGGGAGATTTGAAATTTTGAAATCGGCATATAAGGTAAAAGGAAAATATATCCCGTAACTGTTCATTTGAAAATCTTTTTCGAGAGAAACAGAATGCACAATCTATAATGAGCCATTAAAAAAAAAGTTTCAACTCATTTTGCGTATAGATTATTAGCCTGGAAATGTGTTTGTATTTAAACCAAGATGACATCTTTCAACGAATCTTTACCTATTTAGACTCGGAGATCTACATGCACCCTAAAATAATGCATGAACAAAGAAGAACCGGGTTCCATAGATATGTGCCTTAACTTTTTGTGGCCTGTTCTTCAGGATCAAAGTCTAGTATCTGTTCCCCGGCATAGACCGAGGAGTCGGTACTGACACTTGCCTGTTGAATCGGCCGGAGAGGGTGGCTGACGAAGACCGAGTGCGCCGGTGCAAGCGTTGGCCAATGAGGTCTGACTGAGGCTGCGTTTGCTAAGCGCATTGGGGAGCCTTTGGACTTGTCCTTAGGCTCTTCCATTATTACTCGGCCCAGCTGCGGGGTCTCAGTTTCCCCGGGGCAGCACTGCTCCATTGCACTTGAAGGAGCAGGCCCCCTCATGGATGCTTTCGCAGGTGACGTTGTCTAGCCATTACGATGAGCTTTTCAACGGTAACTGCGTCGGCTGGAGCCATTTTTGGAAGGGTGTCTCCTTTTTCTTCCCACGTTAAGCCCGACCTTGTGTCAAATTCCGCTGTGGTGGGACAGTAAATAAATAGAGCCTTAACTTTTATAATAAAATACCCGAAGCACAAAAATCAAGGGAGGTAATTCTATTCAAGTGTTCGAATGTTTTTTTGATATTTCTCATCTTGATTTACTTATTTTAGGTTAAGTCTAGGTGCCAGGAATTGCTTCTTTTTATGTTTTTTTAAAAAAATGATGAATGGTTTTTGACTTGATTTTGCTTGTAACCTGGAAATAAATTTAGAATTTCATCTTAGAAGATCTTCAAGTTGACATCACTCTGACTTGATGAAACCATCGCAAGAATTTACGTACAGAAACAGGAAGCTTTTTCCACATATGTGATATTCCTTTCTACAGCAGTTTTTCACCGGGTGCACATATGTGACTCCTGGATTAGACAGTATTGATCGTTCTCCACGCCCTAAAAAAGTACGGGCCCGAATAAATATTTTTTTCCGACCGTATCAAGATTTTTTTTTATTACTACAGTTTGTTTGTTGTTGTGAGGGTACTCAGAATCAGTTAAATTAGAACTCTAGCAAGTAACATATCATATCGATCTTAAAAATACATACATATATATATATGTATATATATATATATATATATATGTATATGTATATATATATATATATATATATTTATTTATATATATATATATTTATATATATATAGCAGAATGTGGATTCGCTACACAATGTCAATTATTTGCCTGATGAGGCCCGAAGAGGGCAGAACCATCAGCTAGTTTGATTAGCGAATCCACATTCTATTATTGATTTCCAGCTCAACTCAAAAACAACTTAACTTCATGAATAAAATGATATATGTATCGAGCACTCAATGGAATAAATCCATTGCATTTCAGAAGTGGCTTTTTATTATTGATATATTATCATATTATGTTATGCTGCTAGCCAGATTTGTACCATATATATATATATATATATATATATATATATATATATATATATATATATATATATATATATTTATTGTGTCATTTTTCGGTAGTATTAAGATTTTCTTTTTATTGCAATTCGTCTTTTTCTAGCGATCTTTCAGAAGTGGTAAAAGTAACACTAACATGATGAAACCTTTGCTTAAACTTGACTACGGAAGGCTAGAAAGCATGAAAAAATTTTTTTTCATAGGAAACTTTTGAAAGCATGTAATAATTTTCGCAAAACCAGTTTCCCCCTGGAAATCATAGGAAACTTTTACCCTCATACGATATGTTTCTAGTTTGTTTTTTTCTTTTCTCAATTGAAACATTTCCACACAACTGAGATTTTTTTTCCTTATTACAGTTTTTCATTGAATATTTGCAAACACCTGATGGTTAATTGAAAAGTTGACGTTCTTCGAAAGTTTCTTTTTTTTTGTTGCATTTTCACTGAAGATATTTTTGTGATTTCCTTTTTAATTTTTCATAATGAAACATAGTTATTTGCGGAATAATATATACATGATATTAATATTAAATGTAAATAATTGAACCTGGATGATATTTAAATGATATTAATAGACTGGCAGGGTTTCTCGATGTTGCCTGGGGGAATATGAATTTCAATTCGAGATCACAGTAACACCGATATTCTTCATGTTCACAAATATATCCCTTCTTACAGAACACAACCTGGGGGGGGGGCTGTGCGAATGAAAATGTACAACTTGACCTCTGCGTATGCGCAGGCCTGCACGCTATGTGCGATAAGTTATTTTTCCCTGGCAACGATATATATACATATGCTCTTCCATAGGAATTGAGCACTCAGGTGGACGGGGAATGTAACTTATAATAAATATATTGCTTAAATTCAGCCTTACTGAACGTCCAGTTCCATAGTTCAGAGGTAGGATATCAGCCTCAAAGCCAGAAGCGAAGGTTTTAATTCTGCCTCGTGGTACTGGATGGGATTATGGAAAGTCTATAGCCACATTGAAGAGATGTAATACATCGAAACAGCTGTCTGTGGATGACACAATAATAATTATATATATATATATATATATATATATATATATATTTATTTATTTCTCAAGATTGAGAGTTTTTGTAATTGGTTTTGGTGTTACAGGCACTGAGAGGAAGAGACATTCACAACCATAGGCATCTATAAAGAATGGCAACTGAATAACAGAATTAAAATATCTCTTTTCCCCAAACTGACCAACTTCCAGATGGTTTTAAGGTCCTATTAGTTCTAAAAAGATGGATATATAACTGACACATCTGCCATTTATGGGTCCAAAACGTGGAGCCTAACCAAGAGACTGACCCTCAAACTGAGAAGCATACAACATGCACAAGAGAAAATCATGCTCAGCAGCACATGGAGAGACCACAAGACAGAACTGTATATAAAGGAAGCAAAAAACAAAAACAAAAAAAATAGGTGTCCGAGACATCATATAATCCATTTGAAAACTCAAAATAGCAATGGGTTGATCATGTTGCAAGAACTGCTAGACATTACGACGTAGAGCATGGATCCCCAGAGATCAAATACAGAATCGAGGCCAGCAGAATATGAGATAACGAGACGAACCGGACAAGTTCGGAAAGTATTGGCTCCGCTACGCGCACGATAGAGAGATGTGGCGAACCGTGGGGAAGGTGTATGTCCAACGATGGACGAAAAATGACCAAAGATGATGACAATAATGATCATGATGATGATGGGACTAAAAACACATCTTTACTATGATTTGTGAAGTCTCCCTTGTTGCGTATGTCCGTGTGTATGTGTGTGTGTGTGTGTGTGTGTGTCCATGATAACTCAGCAACTGACCATTGCACGAAGTTGGTATTCGCCCGATATGCTTGTCCGTGCACTAAACACTGTAGTGTCAAGTTTGAAGTCGTTTGGGTCAAAAGTACTTGGGTATTTGTGTGCGTGTGGTGGGAAGGTCTCAATTTATAATGAAAATCTATACTGAAATGATCACATATTTCTTTGACTGTTCAGGTGACGTTGTTATGACGTGGTTATGACGTGATGTGCATCACTAATAATTTCTATATGCCTCCGGATATAAAGGGAGTGAAAGGGGGTAGGAAGAATGGCGGTTTTTCTGCTGATTCTTTCTGTAGAACGAGATTCAATTAGATTATAGAAAGATGACGTAAAGGCATTTTTTTTTTCAAATATGTTTCGATCGCTAATTCCATTTACCGTAAACGACGATATTTCTGATTTGATCATTCCTATCGACGACATCATAAACAAAAAATGAAAAAAAAAACTTCGCAACAAACACCTTTCTAACGGTCATGCCGTAATAGAATTAAAGGAATAAAAATTGAAATTTTCTCAGTTAGGTTTTGAACTCACTCCACCGATCGCGTCCACTTCTTTTACTAATCACTAGTGCGCTGTTACTATCGCATATTTCTTTAGAAATGAAATTTGTTTATTTTCATGTGAGCACGAATGCAGAGCCCATTTCTTTCAAAGATCGAAATTTGAAAAGTGTGCCGTCACTAAATCAAGACTTGGTGATTTTGAAAATGTTCTTATTTTCTGTCATATATTATCCTCAATTTATAAGAGTACTGACACACACACACGTACTTTAGTACTCTATGATATAGAAGCATTGACAAGTATTATCAAAAACCATCAGCCAAAACTCTCAAAATAGGTTTCTTCAGTTTTCATATCGATCTGGCTGTCTAAGTATGTATGTATGTCCATGTGTATTACGCGTGCGAATTGCATCAATGGAGCTAGAGGGCTAAAGATAAGAACATTTACTCCTTATTATGGCTAAAAAAAATGCTATGTTTCGCTTTTTTTAAAAATCCCCTTCTCTAAATAAGTTTTTTGTTTGCGGTTCAGCTTGCAATGTAAGCTTATGCTAAATTTGTCCCTAGTTTTGTTTTTTGTTTTCTTTTGTTTTCTTTTGTATTCTTTTGTTTTTAATTCAGACTTTGTAGTGATCACAGCCAGACAAAGGGCGAGAGAAGTAAGTTATCCATCGATCACAACTTTTTAAAAAAAATGTTTTAATTGATCACCCGACCCCAGCAGCCAAAAGACGTTGAACACGTAACGGTTTCTATTTAGCGACTAACCAGTTAATTTTTAATTTTCAATCTTCTTTCTTCTTAATTTTAATGATTTTCCGTTGCAATTACACAGACTGCCAGGGAAAATTGAAAATTAAAAAAAAAAAAAAAAAAGACTTGGATGAGTCTCCTGCGGTAAAATGGAAGCGAGTTCAAGTCTCGCCTTGGGCTAATTCTTAATTTCCGATCAGTCCTGTTTACACACTGCAGTAGACTGACACTCTGATTGGTTGCAAATAAAAAAAATTAAGATGAAAAAAAGAAAGAATAACTACCTCGGATAATGCGGTTTTGTATTGTGTAGGTTTGATATAGGAAGGTTTTGATCTTACCCTACAGACTGAGTATAAACTGAAAAGATCATTAACAGTTTAGAAAATATTGGAACGAATTAAATGCACTGATCAAGGTACCGTTGCGTATGATATGGTCAGACTATTTTCTACATGTCTATACGTACGTTCGTTCAAACGTTCAGGGTATGCCTATACTAATCAGAAAATTGGAATTTCTGTATATGTGTTTATCGATTTCTTAGTTTCTCTGCGTGTATGTGTGTGCGTGTGTGCTTGCGTGTGTGTGTGTGTGTGTGTGTGTGTGTGTTTGCATGTGTGGATTTGTTTCATTTGTTAATACTGCCGCAAACACGTTCTCTATCACTCTCACTGTCGCTGTGGGGAGACGGAGGGAGAGAGAGGGGCAAGACTCATACGCAGCCAGGTAGGCAGAGACAGGGATAGAGAGATGGGTTTATATATATATATATATATATATATATATATATATATATATATATATATATATATATATATATATATATATATATATACACACACACACCTGTGTATCTTCTGATTTGTATCTAGATTTTTCTCTATGATTTACAATTTCTATAATACCAACATTCAGTAATTCAGACTGACGCGAAGACATTCCGTAGACTCCCCCTCTCTCTCTCTCTCTCTCTTTCTCTCTCTCTCTCTCTTTCTCTCTCTCTCTCTCTCTCTCTCTCTCTCTATATATATATATATATATATATATATATATATATGTATGTATTTTCATTGTGCGAACCATATATATGATTAATAATTGAGTTATTTACAGACAGCTGTTTCGTTATATTACAACTCTTCAGTGTAGCTATAGACTATCCAGTATCCCTTCCAGTACCGCTATGTAGGGTCAAAACTTTCGCTTCAGACCCTGAGGCAGGTGCTTCACCGGAACTAGACGGTCAGCAGGACCGAATTTAAACTATATTTTTACATACACATAATTCCTACTCTGTTAGAATGCTCCATCCCAGAGTTGGAAGAGCATTATATATATATATATATATATATATATATATATATATATATATATACATATATACACACACA
>OY735224.1:34273183-34275683 GCA_963457665.1 Thysanoteuthis rhombus
ATATATATATATATATATATATAACCTAGTCATGTCCATCCATGAATTTATCTCTTTCTATCTATATATCTATTTCAGTCTGGATATATCTATCTATCCATGTTCCAACTCATATATCTATGTGTGTGTGTGTCTGTGTCTGTGTGCTTGATTGTGTGTGTCTTTGCATATGTGAGTGTGTGCGGACATAATCACACACAGACACAGATGTATTCGGCAATATTCAAAATGGAACATTTTCGATTAGTGCCGATTTCGATGGTGAACGGTAAAGGAATTGCCGTGAAAATCATTGTAGCTAAGTACAAGCTTAAAACAAATAAAATCAACTTGAACAGTACGGTGTTGAAAATCTGGAACAAACTAAGCGCAGTAATCGAAGTACACCTGCATATAGATATGTACATATATATGTATGTATGAGAGTATGTGTGTGCCCGCTCGTGCATGTGTATGTGTGTGCGTGTGTGCCTGCATGCACATGTGTATGCATGCATGCATGTGTGTGTGTGTGGGGTGTGTCCGTGTACGAAGTGCTACTAAAAAGTACATCGAATTCAATAAGGGAAAATATGACTTACCCTATCAAAGTACTGCTTACAAAGAGTAATGACTAACTCCGTAAGTATGAAACGTACAAATCAGTTAACAGAAAATTTCATAACAATATATATATATATATATATATATACATATATATATATAGTACATGTGTATATATAGTACATGTGCATGTTTGTGTGTGTGCGTGTGCGTGTGTGTTTGTACACAAGTGTCAGATCCGTAGTAAATCCCGATTCTGTCAGCCTTATATTGTCGTCGTGTCCTTTTCCCGTAAATGGCAATTATTCTACTTGTAAAATAATCAACTACAAACGTACTGCGTGCTGATTTGGAAAATAGACGAAAAGCAAAAACGCAAGTGGTTTAGTTTCCATTTATAGCTCCGAGTCTAGACACGAACAAATCAACTTATTAAATAAAATTGAAACAACGCCACTGGAAGTTTGAAATTATGTCGTCATTCTGTCTATTTATTTATCTGTCTGTTTGTCTGTCTGTTCGTCCATATATTCAGTTTTTCTTTCCATCAATCTATCCATCAATCTATCTATCTATCTATCTATCTATCTATCTATCTATCTATCTATCTATCTATTCAGTTTTTCTTACAATCTATCCAACAATCAATTTATCCATCTCGGGTTCTGTCATTTATCTTTCCATATTTATTTATCTATCAATCTATCTATCTATCTATCGATTCATCAATCTCTCTCTCTCTCTCTCTCTTTATATATATATATATATATATATATATATATATATATATATATATATAAATAAATAGCTGATGATCCCAATAGGGAAAATCCACGCATTGTACCATAATCTCAAATTCTGTGAAGAACATAAAACACACTGAAAAAACTGCATGAATTACATTAACAGATATTGGGGAATAATTGATTGAAATGACATAAATAATTCGGAGGAATTTTCAAAATTCTTAATCTGTATCTAGTGTTTAAAGCTGTGCAGCTCTCTCCCTCTCTCTCTCTCTCTCTCCATATTTATATATATATATATATATATATATATATATATATATATATAGAGAGAGAGAGAGAGAGAGAGAGAGATATTATCATCATATGCTCTATTTTATTCTCTAACAGATATTTATAAACAAACACACACACGCGCACACACAGACGTATATATATATATATATATATATATATGTGTGTGTGTGTGTGTGTGTGTATATATATGTGTATATATATATATAGAGAGAGAGAAAGGGATAGATATTATCATCACATGCTCTATTTTAATCTCTAATAGATATGTATAAACAAACACACACATACACACACACAGACATATATATATATATATATATATATATATATATATATATATATATATATATATATATATACATGTATATATGTGTATATATATATATATGTGTGTGTGTGTGTGTGTGTGTGTATTTCACTGGGCTCACCTTTTTCCGTCACAAAATTACTGTAGGATCGAACTTGCCTATAGAAAAGATCAATGCTCGTCATACCATGATGGTTGTTGGGTTCGTTGGAAAGACCATTTCTCTAGGTTACAGAGTTCGATCCTTGTGTTGGCTATTCTGATGTCATCTTCTTTTGGAAAAGGGAAGCTCAGTGAGCAGCTACATTATCAACGACAAAAACTTGCTTGATGAATAAATATATATAGAGAGAAAAGCTTGGTAGATAACACACAAGTGCGTGCACACATGCACACACACATACACGCACACGCACACACACATACACACACACACACACACTCACACACACACACACACATATATATATATATATATATATATATATATATATTCCGTTAGATAGATAGATAGAAGGAGACAGATAAAATAGTGTGTGGGATGTTGGAGTATCTCTCTTTCTCTGTGTGCGTCTGAGTTAAATTGCCTTACAAGCGAAATCCTAAC
>OY735224.1:34280683-34283183 GCA_963457665.1 Thysanoteuthis rhombus
TATGTGTGTGTGTGTGTTCACTTGCAGGTATGCGCGTCTTTTTTAGTTGTTTTGTTTCATCTATTCATATTCAAACACAGACCCACGCAGGCACAATTTTCTGTTTCATGTACTCAATTTATACTAAAATCCCTGCTAACTGATGTATATTTTTTACAAATAGTTAAATAGAAATGTGGTGTATATAAATCTCGACACGCGAATCCATAGACTCGTATAGATTTTGCGTCTTTTGGCACAACACAGACAAGCCGGCACTTGTCTACAAAACACTTTTATACAACAACAACAACAATTGCGAAGATCTCCGTATATCCTCAGGTAATGTTTATCTTTTAAGACCAATTTTTTTATAGCTATGATCAGGGGATCGAACAAGCCCCGAGTCAATAAGCCAAGCTTAGGCCCTAAATTTTTATTCTATTCATAAACAAACCTCGTGTAATGCAAGTGCCGGCATTAGTCCAACCGCACCCCCAACGATTTCAAAGAAAAGATATTAATTTTTTTTAGGTCATTTCTATCAGAATTTTTAAAGATTTTTTAAAAAGATTTTCCAGGTCCCCTCAGGTACATTACCCCCCCACCTACCCCTTGAGTTCCTGCGGGATCTGCAGGTTCCACGCATCGCCTCGGGTAATGTTCGACACCCTTAATTTTAGGTTTAAAAATTGATCTCAAAAAGTCGATCATAACACTGGTTAAATCGGTACTTCCAACATGAATAAGTACTGCTTTACAATGCAGAAGTAAAAATATATATATATGTACATAAACGCCAACAAAAGTAACGTTGCTGCTTTTTTTCTCTCTCTCTCTTTTTTTCTTTTTTTTTTTTGATAAACACTTACCTTTATACGTTAATTCCACGCTTGATTTATTGTAATCCGAAAATATAATTCTATGAGCGAGCTTCAATGAAACCAAAACATTTGAAAGGAGAGTCCAGCGTATGTAAATCCTGTGGTGTCTGTACGTTGGATTCTTATAGCAGAAGAACAACTTAACTGTCTATGATAGCGACTCGGTAAGCGACAACGTCCACTACGACGACTACGACGTAATGCTAATAGTAACTAGGAAAGCATCCGGAGAGCGCGTATCTCAGTCGACGCCGTACACAAACTATTAACTGAATGAAAATTGAATTTTGAGAGAGTAGTGGCAGGAGGTTTCGGAGCTGGAGGTTTCGGAGCTAGAGGTTTCGGGACCCGGTTAGGTTAGCTTCCGCCTCGATCACTACCAACATTTAGTGAGAGTTGTTATTGTAGAAATGCTGTACGTGATCTACTTCGTATTTTTAAAGCTTTTGGAGGACCTCTCCTTTGGGGAACAGGGGGGCGGGTTCGAATCGCCCCCTCACAATCCCCCCACTCACTTACGCCTTTGAACAGTGGAGAGAACGTACTTCTCGCAATATGCGTGTTGAGTGAGTTACTTTAATTTGAAATTTAGCTTCAGTTAACAGTTTGTTATAAACCTTTTTTTTACGCTTGGAATATCAACAATTATCTCTCGTTCGAGAGTACATTCCTGGATCGATTCCTCTTTACCCAAATAATTTACCCATCAACAAAATTAGAAACATTTCTATTATTATTCGGACCATCCTCACCTTGGTTGTTTTTCATACAACATTTCGGCCGTTGTACTCTACAGCCTTCATTTAGGTTCAATCCCAGTGTGAGACAATAGTAATACTACTAATGCTAAGAGGGGAGTGCGGTCAATATACCCCCATCGGTTAAATAAAGGGTTCGGTTCTTTAGTTCCCCCACACCTACCAGATGATACCTGATTAAGGCCGTAGAGTACAACGGCCGAAACGTTGTATGAAAAACAATCAAGATGAGGATGGTCCGAATAATAATAGAAATAATAATAATAATATCTCGTCTCAAAAATTCAGAGATATACTAAATTAGAAACCATCAACTAAAAATGTCTCCAGAATGTCAAGATACGTTTCTACCGTTTTTAAGCTGGTCTAGATCTCTAGCTCTGTATGTACGTATACATGTGTGTATCAATCAGGCGTACATGCAGAACAAATAGAGCTAAAGGACTGAAAATTTATACTTCAACTCCTTATTACGGCGAGGGTAAACAATTTTATTTTGTTTTTTTCAACCCCACCTCCTGTAATAGTTTTTTTTGTTTTTTTTTGCGACGGGTTCAATTTACGATGTAAGTTTATGCTAAGTTTGTAACCTATTATTGTCCGCTTTTTTTTTTTAATTCAAACTTTTTAGTGATTCAACTAAAGGCCAGAGAAGAATTTTATTGATTTTTTCAATTTTTTTTTTTTTTTTTGTCTGATCAACCCACAACACGACACGACACGAAAGCACGTTTGTAATGAGACAGTTTCTATTGAGGGGTTAGCCAGACCTGTTACATCGTAATTCATGGAGAACTTTGGGAGATATCGTGTGAACAGACAGAAAGACAGACGGAAAGAGGAAAGACAAACGCGGTATGATTCATCAACCTCCCCAAC
>OY735224.1:34285683-34315683 GCA_963457665.1 Thysanoteuthis rhombus
TTCAATTTGAAATGATCTCCCGTTATTACACGATGAGTGTATCATTCCAAAAAGAGTTTTAGGAGTAACATAACGCGTTTTTAACTATTTTTGACGGATTATATAACCATTTCTCAATAATCCAATAGTTTGCATTGTAAAAATAACTATTTCAACTCATTATTCTTATTTTGTTCATTCACTCTCTCTATCTGCTCTGCTTGTTTCTCAAGACAGACCATTATATCATCGATATTTAAACCGACAGAATTAATCATAAATACGTTATATTACTCTTCAACTCAATTTGAAATGATCTCCCGTTATTACACGATAAATGTATCATTCAAAAAAAGAGTTTTAGAAGTAATATAACGCGTTTTTAATTATTTTGGACATATTATATAACCACTTCTTAATAATCTAATAGTTTGTATTGTAAATTAAACAAAGTAAATGGAGCAGGAGAAGCTAGATGTTTTCTTGTTTTTTTTTTTTGTTTTTTTCATCCCGTTGTAGATTTTTTTTAGTGAATATAACATCTAGATTCTCTAGAAATAGAGTTGAAAAATCTAGATGTCTTTATTTTCACTCTATTTATACTGATTTTTCGACAGATTTTTTTTCACAGATTTTTATACTACGGTTGTTCAATTATTCCCCGTGATGGCGTGGTATTATAATTCCATTTTTCATTTAGTTTCATTATGACCTCCTTATATTTACCAAGTTTATATCAGTCAATGCTAGCAAAAAATATATACGTATTTCAGCTTGCTGTTTACAAACAACGGCTTTGTTACACCTGAATATATAAATGCCAGTAATCCGACGCTGACGTGCACGTCCAGGTAGATTAATGCGCGCGCATACAGTCTTATGAATGTCATATATACCTAGCGTAAGAGTCTTCTACCTGATAATATATCGTACCTGTCAAAAGTATTTGAACAAACAACTATTCTATTTCAAATCTATTGGTTCTGAGAGTTATAAACAAGAATATTAAACAAGAAAGACTCAAGTGTTGCAATCAACATATAATCTAATTTAGTTATGCTTCGTGGTACTGAATGCTAACTTTCATGGAAATGTTTTTTTGTTTTTTTAATGGAATTAAATTGTCAGATGATACAAAAAAGAGGTGAGTCTCATGTTTGTATCATTCTAAAATTCTTGTTCAGAATTGATCACGTTGTAAGCACTCGTTTGCCAAGCTAGTAAGTTATTTGATCCTGCCCCCGCCCTGTTCAAAATATACTACAAAAACAGGTTTTATCCAAATGCTTATGGGCAGTACTTTTATTCTTATTATTGATCATCAAAAAAGATTGATTCCCCTCGGGTAATATTCCTGTTTTAAACTCTCTAAATCCAGCAATTAGGAGTAGAACGGCTGTTGGTTCAAACTAAGGCATGTATGGAAGGGGCTTGACTTTATTATGTGTGGAGCAGCCTGTCACGATTGTCGAATAAAATAATTTTCTGTCCGTTGAACGGAACTACGGCTTCGAAGTGTTCCGATCACTTTGGATATTTTATATCTAAATTTAGATCTATGAATAAAAAGCGAGGATGTATACTCTTATCTATTTGGCATTGATTGAGAAAATATTTTTTTCGTACTTTCTTTTCCGATTGAAAATCAAATTGTCGAAGAAAAAAGCAGTTGAATAAGCATAAAAAAAATACATTCCTCAAATTGGATTTGATAGAATAAGAAAAACAAAATGATTTGTTTGTGATATCGTTAACAGCAACAATCAAAAGAGATTTTTTTTATATGCTGTCACGACATCCCTACTATAGTTTGATTTAATCTCTTTCCACGGAAAAAAAATTCAGCAGAAAAAAATCTGGATTCTCTCTCTCTCTCTCTCTCTCTCTCTCTCTCTCTCTCTCTCTCTCTCTCTCTCTCTCTCTCTCTCTCTCTCTCTCTCTCTCTCTCTCTCTCTCTCTCTCTCTCTCTCTCTCTCTCTCTCTCTTTCAAGCATTTGAAATCTACAAGTACATGATCATGAATGCTGGTGACGTACGTGATGTACTCTGGCAAGAACTATATCCATTCAAAGATGATGTAAATCGAGTACCTTCTCAATCGAGAACCTTACATCGGAACAACTTCAAACTTATTGCTGCAATGTCATGTGCACGGACAAATTTATCTGGCGAATATCGACTCCGTACAATGGCCAGTTGTCAAGTTATCTCGTTGCACACACATATCACACACTTGGGAGATTTCCTAGTTGTTAAAATACTCATGATATATATATACATATATATATATACATATATATATATATATATATATATATATATATATATGGGAGTGTACGATTGAGCTAAGCAGCCACTGGTAATGCAAAGACCCAAATGACTGCTTTCACTCCTAATTCTTATCTCGTTTATTCTTCGTTGTATATATGCTCTATTTGTTTCTTCAAACGTGACAGTTATGTATCAAAAAATGGATATACATGATCCTCAGAAAGTACTGGCTCTGCGACGCCCATGACAGAGAAGTGTGGCGAATCGTTGGGAACGTCCATGTCCAACGACGGATGTTAAAAGACTGATAATGATACATGATTCGACAAAATGAGAACCTCTTATATTGAATGATTTCCCGTCATTAAATGGTAAATTTATCACTCAGCCTAGAAAGTGTAAATAGAGTAAACAATTAAAGGAAATGGGACCGCTGCAGGAATCGAACTTACGACCAATAGGGTAGCCGCATCAATATATATATATATATATATATATATATATATATATGTGTGTGTGTGTGTATGTTTGTGTTTGTGTTTGTGTGTGTGTGTGTGTGTGTGTGTAGATGCGTGTGTATGAGCGTTTCTCTGGGTTTGAGCGTGAACACACATTCCACTTTCCTAATAATCAAATGAATGCTAGTCAATTGTCGACACAGGAGCACGCACAGACACTTTTGTATATCATATTTATCAGAACATTTTAAGTCTTCTGCAGATGGATGTGATAATGGAAAGTTTATAGCCACACTGAAGAGATATAATACATCGAAACAGCTGTCTGTGGATGACACAATAATATATATATATATATATATATATATATATATATATATATATATATATATATATATATATATATATATATATATGTGTGTCTGTGTCTGTGTCTGTGTGTATGTGCATGCGTGTTGCAGTATTTGGTGTGTGTCTGCGTGGATATGCGCGACTTGCTGCATTCAATTTTAATGAATTTACAGAAAGTTAACGATTACTAAGAGATATATACGGATCAGCGTAGTCCTATAGCCGCATTAATGACCCTCCAGACCAACCAGCCAAATGGGTTACAGATTCTTCACTCTTTGTTCGTTAGTGTGTCTGTGTATCACAGGATGCTCCTGGTCATATTTTTGAAGCAACTACCATGAAGAATCACTTGGATTCACCACGAAGCATCATGTGTAAACATTTTTTTTTCTTCCCAAAAGTGCTTTTTTGAATCTCTTTGGTCATATCCAACCAACAATGCCCTAGTCTTAGGCTGGTATTTTTTTAGATAATTTTAGATAATAGATCTATTTCCGTTACATAATTTTTCATAAAAGATTAGTATTGGTACACAAGAAAGCTCAATCTAGAAACACTTTTCAAAAAAGTGCTTTCTTCGTAACTCAGCGATCATTTTAGACCAACCAACGAAGCCGATATCTCGTGTTGGTGTTTTATTTTTAGATAGTTTTAGATAGAGAAACTAGTTTTTAGATAACTTTTTAGATGATTTGTTCGAGTAAGTTGTAAACTACGGTGATGCATTTATTTGAGATACAGATATATATGTATGTGCGTACGGAGGAGTTGTTTTATCTTGAGCTCTTCGTATTCGAATAAATGCTTTATTACGTCTGAGAATATAAACGATTCTAATCGGTAAATGAACGCCAACAGATAGAGGAATACAAACACGCTCACTCGCTTCTATTTATCATGTATAGAAGATTGTACCTGCACATTATATATATATATATATGTATATATATATATATATAAATATATATATATATATATATATATATATATATATATATATATGTATATATATATATATATATATATATATATATATGTATATATATACATACATACATACATACATACATACATATATATATATATATATATATATATATATATATATATATATATATATATATGTGACTTTCTAAAGTATATATTTGTGAATATATGTATCCGACATTATCTCTTCCCTGGTCGTACTAACAGACAGACGCATGCGCATGCATACACACGAACAATCAGAAATAGATATAAAGAGTCAGAGATAGCTGGCTGACAGATATATTGTCGGACAGATATGTAGACACGAACAGACTACGATAGATGAACAGATAAATAGACATACGGACACACACACACACACACACATATATATATATATATATATATATATATATATATATATATATATATATATATATATTCCCATGACTTCCTGAAATATCTATTTGTGAATATGTGTATCTGACATTATGTTTTCCTTGCAAGTACAAACACACACACACAGAGACACACAAACAAAGAACGTGTGTGCGCACACACACACAAACACACACACACACACATACAAATAAACAGATACAGATAGATATGAACGGTGAGAGATAGCTGACGGAAATATTGACATAAAAATATGTATATACAAACAAACTGTGATAGACAGGGATAGACACACACACACACACACACACACACACACACACACACACACACACATATATATATATATATATATGTGTGTGTGTGTGTGTGTATGTATGCGCGCGTGTGTGAAGAGAGAGAGAGGGAGAGATAATTACGAACAGTCTGAGAGAGATAGATAGTCAGACAGATTAACATAGTTACGCAGAATGCATAGATATGAGCTGACTGAGGTAAATGGATAGACAGGCATACAGACAGACAGATTGATCGATTCATAGATATGAACAGTCTGATACAGACTGACGGATAGACAGATGGACAGATAGATCGATAGACAGATGGATTTACGAACAGACGGATAGATAATCAGATGAATAGATAGATACGAACAGACTGACGGACAAACAGACATTATTTAGATAGACATACAGACATGTATATAGGGTGATATTTCTTTGATGATGTAAGCATATCGTCATCACAATTTTAGGGGAATCTTCATACGTTGCACTACAACAAAACAATCGATATGACGTAAAAATAATCATGTTTGTACGTAAGTTTTTCTACGCTTTGATTATTCATGGTTGTTTTCCTTTATATATATATATATATATATATATATATATATATATATATATATATATGTGTGTGTGTGTGTGTGTATGTGTGCGTGCCTGTGTATATAAATAGTAGAATGTGGATTTGCTACATAAACTAGCTTATGTTTCTGCCCTCTTCGAGCCTCATCAGGCGAATCCACATCCATTGTTTATTTCCAGCTCTACTCCAAAACAACTTAACTTCCAGAGTAAAATGTTGTATGTATCGAGCACTCTATGAAATAAATCCAATATATTTCAGAAGTGGCTTTATATTATTGATATATTATTATATTATGTTGTACTGCTAGCCTGATTTGTACCACATATACTATATATATATATATATATATATATATATATATATATATATATAGTATTCAAAGCAGTAAAACTTCTCAGATCACACACATACACACATATATAAAAATGCGTATATCTATATCTGTGTGTGTGTACATGTTTATATATAGATATATTGTCAAAAACTGGAAAAGTATTTTAGTTCAGAGATTCAGTAATATTTTATAAAAATGAAAAAAGAATATACACGTATATATGTATACATTGTGTATACACATTTATTTACATTTATGTATCAAGTCATCCGAATACATTTGAATTTGGTCATCTGTAACAATGTTTGTGTGCACAAAAATCCTGCCTGGTGGTCATGAGGGGGTGTGCTAAAAGTCCTTCGATTGGACAAGGGGCAAAAAAAAAAAAAAGAAACAGAGCAGGCATGGCGGATGAAATATATGTCTTTGACATGACAGCTCCGGGCACTCTGTCCACCTGATCGTGTTGCGTACGAAGACATTTGGTAAAGAATATGTTTTATTTCTGTATTGTCAGATGATCAGTTTTTCCCCCGAGCAACGTCTGTATTCTCTTCTATTATATATATATATATATATATATATATATATATATATATATATATATATATATATATATATATATATATATATATATATATATATATATATGTGTGTGTGTGTGTGTGTGTGTGTGTGTGTGTGATTGTGTTTGTGTGCATGAAAGGTTTGTTATCATCAAAAAATATAGTACCATAACATCTAATTCTATGTAAAACATAAAATTCACTAAATAAATTACATAAATTGCATTATCTGGTATTGGGAAATATTTGACTGAAATGACATTAGGAAAAGTTCTCTTTATATACACATATATTTAGAAGTTGTAAAACTTCCTCTCTCACACATGCACACACACACATATATATATATATATATATATATATATATATATATATATATATATATATATATATATATATATATATATATATATATATATATCGTCATAGACTTTACACTCCAGGTGAAAAGATATTTTAGTTTAGATTTTTCATGATTTCAATAGAAATAACCATCCTACAATGTTACACAGTGCAAGTCAGTTACTTTTCGATCCCTATTAATGTATATATAACGTGTTATAAACAGAATATCAAATTTTATTTTCGTTGTTTAAATTTGGATTTTAATATTGCACGTTGAATATTTTTCTTGGGGTCGTCAGTTGTTTGGCATGGACCTGTTTCGGAGATTTATAAAAGTACAGGCATTGTATAATAGTATTTCGAAACTGTCTTGATCGGACACTATCAAGATTTCCTCGGCATTTCATTTTTCTACATTGAGCCTAAGCAGCGGTGGTTACAGAGTTCTTTTATCCCCGGAAGACAGCCCATCAGAGAAGGTTACTTCGTTGGATAATGTTCCTGCTTGGCAGCTGCCCTAGCTTGTTCCAAGCGTGGATTAAGGAAGGGGGTCGAGTGTGGAGCCCACCTCTTTGACCCATTAAACCTAATTGCTTCTAGCTGTCTAGTTGCGACCCAATGCTCCAAGTTAATCTACAGTAATAAACAATCACAGAGGAGTTAATTTTGAATACTTACATACCTATGGAGTGTACGTTTGGATAATGATGAGAATTGCGAGATTGTCCCTTTCTATAATCATACATTCATGTCTATGTACGCATATTTGTGAGTGGATTGATTTAATGGTTTAAAGATGTGCGTATACTTAGAGATATCTATACATACAAAGCTGGCCCGAGGGTTTATAAGTCCTAAATCAGAATTTGATTAAAAGCCCCACTGCCTCTTGGCCCCTATCACTTCTGCCCCATCCTCACCGCTTTTAGGGCACGGCTTCCCCTACATTTTATCAGTCATAAACTGTCCAACCTGATATATATATATATATATATATATATATATATATATATATATCAGGTTGGACAGTTTATATATATATATATATATATATATATATATATGTATATATATATATATATATATATGTATATATATATATATATATATCAGGTTGTTTATGACCGATAGAATGTAATGTTTGTAATATATATATATATATATATATATATATATATATATATATATATATATATATATATATATATCCATAGTATTCTTTTTGCATAATGATATTACACATATCATCAGCCATTATCAGTCTTCATTCGACAAAGGTTCTCCCCAACTTCGTCCATGACAATTGCGATTTCGCTAATCTATCTTACCGGCAAACCTTTCCATCTCATCCCTTCTTCTTATGTATAGCCTTTCCCCACCGTGTTCACTGTCCCATGGGCACCAATCGATTTGTTTTCTGTTTCATTTGTTGTTATCTTTTCTTGCAAATTGTCCAGCCCATCTATATTTTTGTTTGCTATAGTAATTGTATGGCCTTCTCTCCAGTCGTCCCATGAATCCATACTGATTTTATTCTCTCTCAAAGAGTCATCCTGGCGTTGCTCTTTCCATGGCTCACTTTGCTATTCTAAGACCATCACATTTGTTCTGGTAATTTCCATGTTTGCATCCGTAAATCATGGTCGGAATTATGGATTCATTATATACTTTACACTTTAGGCACATTGGCAAGGTGCCTTTCAATATATCTATATTCATACCAAATGATTTCCAGACGATTCTTATGCATCGTTTTATTTCGCTTCCATGGTTTTTCTTTAACTTTATTACCTGTCCTAAGTAAATGTATTCGTCAACCTCTCCCAGGGCGTCACATTCAATTCTCATTGTATTGGAGGTTCTTCGAGCATTACTTCTGTCTGTTTCCTGTTCATCTTCAAGGATACTTTTCCATTTTTCCCAATTAAGATCAGTCAACATATTCTAGAATTTTTTTTTTTTCTGATGCTTCAAACGTCATGGGAATATATCACCAGCGAAGTGGTTTAAGTATTCTCTGTTTATATATTATTCCCGTATCCTCTCACCCAGGTTTCCGAAAAATACTTCCGAGACTCGTTGTAAATAGCTTTGGTGATATTGTATCCCTGTCTCAACCTCCCTATATTCTTTATCTTGTTTGTATCTTTACGTAATCATTATTGCAGTGCGATTTTTGCATATGTTCTGAATGACTCGAATGTAATTCTTGTTAACACCTTGTTCTAGCATTGAGTTGAAGACTGCCATATGCTTTACCGAGACAAATGCTTTCTCATAATCTACAAAGGTCAAACAAAGTGGTGTGTTGTATTCAAATGAATTTGTTGTATGCAGGCGGTGTATTGTTGAATGAAAGGCTAATGTTAAAGCCTAACCTTTTGCCAGGTTGATTTTCATCCGAAGTTCCCGTTCGTCTGTTTGTGAGTATTTTTGTTTTATATATATGTTAGGTAATATAGTAATAGAGTGGCAGTCATCTCTTTTCCTATTGAGTAGGATTACTGATTCTAGACAGAAGTTTTTAGCTAATTGCATTTCTCATATGCTCTGCGTGAATTGCTGTGTCAGTGACTCGTGGAATATCTCTCCTGCATCATCTAGGAGGTTTTTTGTTCTGCCATTCATTGGAACTTTTCTGAGTTTCATATTGCGTAGATCACACATCACTTTGTTGTTTGTTATGTCTGGGATATCACTAGTATCTATCGGCTTATCAGTTTGTGCTGCTTCTATTTTTGAAGAGTTCAATTTTTCCAAGAATTCTTCCATTGTTCTTGAGAGTTTGTTCATACATTTGACAATATTTCTATAAATGTCCTCTAGTGCAAACAGATACATTATATCTTATCAAATAGCTATATACATTCAAACCAAAAATCTGTTCACTTGCATAAAAAAGAGATGGATTTTTAAAAATTGAAAAGATGCCCATAGTCCGTCATTTTAATGAAAGATGTGTATAGTTTTCCACCCATATATATATATATATATATATATATATATATATATATATATAAAAGTACTAATCAGTAATTTAATATCTGATGTGTGATGGGTTTATTTCATAGTGTGCTAACATAAACAACTAAAGCAATGTAAAATTGATCACTGGGTAGGAGGGGCAAATAGAAGTAGAAAGATGTATTTCCTGAAACCAAAACCATCACATAAAAGCTGATAGATTTATAACATACTGATAAAAAAAGTGTCTTCAAAATTCTAAACAATTCATAACAACCAACTATGTTTACACTTCCCCTATGAGAGACAGAAAAAAATACCAACAGAGATCAACAAATAGATAAGAAAGAAAGAAAAGACGAATATAAACAGAATGAGACATTTTTTTTTTACCCAGAAAATGGACCCCATCCAATAACGTCCTTGATAAGGACCCAAATAAATCGAATCAATCGCTTAAAGAAGCCCAATAGGGAAGTAACATAAACGTGTTCGTGTAGCAGATCCATCATTTCACCATATTTAAAGCTCTACTCTAACACAATGTTGAATGTATAGAACACTTTATGAAATGAACCGATCACACATCGGATATTGAATTACTGATATGTACTTTGATATATATATATATATATATATATATATATATATATATATATATATATATATATATATATATATATATATATAGTTTTTAGGTATAGTGTTTTTTATAAGTCTTGACCGGTTTTGTACACGTCTTCAGGAGGCTGATGCGATTCTATTTCTGGTTTTTAAGATGAATCAGAATCTCATCAATCATTTAAAGTCATGTATGGAACTGGTTAAGGCTTTTCAAAAGCACTATACCAAAAAAAATATAACTAAAAACTTTGGCTCCCCTTTTTATACACTTTCGTTAAATTTATTCAATCCTTATTGCAGAACTTACCTTCCTACATTTCTATATATATATATACAAATGTATTTTCCGCGAGGATCATGATCGAGAAGTCTAGAGAAACTTGGGGAATGTCCTTGCCAAACGAGTCACTAAATAAATTACATAAAATTACATAAAATTACATAAAAAACTAATAATGATATCATCTGCAGCAGTCTTTTAAAATATGTTGTTGGGGATATACCCTCCCTGAGATTCGTCATATCTCTCTCTCAGTGACATTGCTAAGCCAATATCTCTAGGACCTGTCTGAATCGTATTGACATCTTTAGTCCCCTTGCAAGGTCCAAATAGTTCCCTGGTTTTTCACTCTCTTTTGGCCACATCTATTATTTGTCAGGTTCTTCTTCCATTGCCCACGATTAACCAGGTCCGGTCTTCCTGCTTGGATGGGTTGATTAGTTTAGACGTCAAAGTCCCAGAGTGATTTATTGCTTCCATTCTCTAAGTCTATCTCCAGTTTGTACTGAAACCACTTGTACATACGGTGGAATACTATTTGTCTGTTCAGTCTCCAGTATGTCATGGTTGCTACCCCCATCGTATCTTTTTTGTACTCTTTATGGTGTACTTGACTACATTTACTGATTATATAGTTTACGTTCTAATCCCCTTCCGTACATCGACGGCATTAGCAGTTTGTTTGGGCTTTGACCATTTTTCACTATGATATAGTCTGTCCTGATACATTTGTTTTTGGATGCCATGATGAGTGATTATGTTTCTCTCATCAGGTTTCCTTTGCGTAACCATGTCCAAGATCTCTCGTCTGGGACATATTGTATTTCGCTTTTGATTTTTCTGTATATTTTTTTCTGTTTCCATTTTTCTTTCCTTGTTTGCAGTGCTGCTCCTTCGTCAGCTACTTTTTGTCGTTTGTTGCACTGCTTCCGGTGCTTTTAATGTTGTCTTCACTAATTGCATTCATAATCCGGTTTGGGCCTATTGAATGCAGTCTTTTATGACGGCAAGTCGTTTACCGCCTTCTTTCTCTTCAAATAAACTATCTGTATTTTCCCTTTGGTATAAGGCCTTGTGCATTGCTTTTCTTGTTAGCCAATCCATTGTCCATCCAAGGAATTACCCTGAGTATCTTACCACCGACTCCACCCATGTCCCAATTCCTTTTATCAGATTCCTGCTATTTAGTTTGCTCTCTAATATTTTCCTCATCCTCAGATTCTCTAATCTTGTTTTCAATATCTTTGACACAGTTCCTTGTGCGTTTACTTTTATTGGCACTAACCTGACCTTCATGTTCAACACTTTTTTTCAGTTCTTATTCCGTATTCTCCAATCTTTTCACCTTCGTCCATTTTCACTCTTTGATCTGCAGGCATCTATTATTTGGTTGATTCTCTTCCTCTTCCCCTTCCCTTTGTCAAAGTTTACCAAGTCCGGTCCTCTTGCTAGGGTAGTTGGTCGATTTGAATGTCGAAGTTCCAAAGGAATTGGTGGCCTTCTACTTTCCAGGACAGTCTCTAGTTTATGAAAGTACCATTTCACAATCGTTGCATAATTCTTAGTCTATAACAGTTGCTACCCTGTCATGCATGCTTTTGTACTCCGTCTGAGCTAGTTATGTGGTGAACAATTTCATCCCTTTCCTTGCATAGGCGGTATTTGCTGTTTGTCTGAGTTCTCTCAATCTTTGCCATGACACAAATTTCCTGGTGTACTCGTTTCGGGCAGCCATGATGAGGTATTCTAACTCTCCTTTCAGGTTTGCCTTTGCGTAGCCTTGTCCCTGACAGTTTATCCGCCTTTTGAATTTCTCATGTAGTTTTTACTGTTCCCATTTTCCCTTTCTTCGTTGTCGTCTTTGCTACTCTCTCGATGCTACTCTTTTTTAATTGTTTGTTACACTGCTTTGGGCATTTTGTGTAATACTATCACTACTAGCTTGCACATACTTTTCTAATCCCGGTATCCATGCGCCTGCATGTTCACACAAGATGTCCGGTAGTCATCAATGCAGACTGAGTCACATCACGTCTCATCGAATCTCGAGCCACTTCTCTCTATCCAAAGCAACACCATGGTTCGTACTCTCTCACTAAATGTGTGGTGGTCATCGCTTAAGGCCAAGTGACAGTGAGTCCCTTCAAACGATGTAGAAGCAGTTGCAATTAATTTCATTTCATTATCATCCATGATGTGTATCATCTTGGTTATGTTCAATTGATACTAATTTATTTGGGAGAGGCATGAATCAGTCTGTTCTCACTTGGCCTGGCAGAGAGGGCTCTCAAGTTTTAGAAAAGCAACTGGTGTAGGCGAAGGACAACTCTAATTGCAGACACTTGCAGCAGCTTGACGCCCAATATGACGTCCCTCCAACAGCTCCTGTAGCGAAGTTAGGCACTCTGCTTTCTTGTGGACTACATCAGCAAGGGCTACAAGGATATTCTGACGAATTGGCATTCAAGGATCTCTATTCGTTTTGATCAAGCATGTGCTCTACAGAGGATGCACCAATGTCAGTTGAGACAGAACTGAATAAGTGAACACCTTCCAGCTTTTTTAAGCCATTCAACGTATGCATTAGAAAATCATGCTCAACCTCGTATAGAGATCATAAAACGGCACAGTATATTAGAGAAAAGACAGGAGTCGAAGATATCATAAAAATAAATTTAAAAAACCCAAATGGCAATGAGCTGGATACGTTGCAAGAATGTCAGACAGTTGCTGGACGTCACGACTCGCAGTGTGGAATCCAAGAGATCATATGTGAAATTGTGACTAACAGAAAGTAAAATGTCGTGACAAGCTAGACAAATTCAAAAATACCTGCTCTGCGATGCCCATGATAGAGAGGTGTTACTAAACTTTACGAACGTCTATTCCCAAGACAGACGCTGAAAGATTGCAGCTCCTGCTGCTGCTAATAATTTTTAGTACTTTCACTAGTTTTGACAACTTCTGTTACTTGTAGAAGTAGTGATGGTAGTTGTGCGAAAAGTTAACTGATTGCAACTGCTATTGTGTTTTGTTTATTGAAAGCGTGATAAGGGTTGCCAAATTAGCTATCTCCCGGCTAAAAGTTGTTCTTTTTTTTTCCAATTTAGCCATAAAAGTCTATGGTAGCTAAAAATTTGTTGTTGTTTTTTTAAACTCCTTATTAGTTCGATAAAAATAAATATACGATATTTTTTAATAATTCATTCTGACTTTTTGGTTCATACCTATATTTATTTTCGGTGAGCGGGCTTTGAAATAGTATAAATAGCATTTTTAGCTTAAAATGGAAATAGCTGATTATAGCAATTTCTAAAGCTAGTTTTAGTTATGGATAATAAACCATACTTGGTAACAGTGAGTGGAACGGAAGCACTCTTAGAAGGTTCGTTGAGAGAGTTGATGGAAGTACTTTTATTGGCAGTACGAATAGTGGCCAAATTAATTACTAGCACAAAATGATATCAGTAGCGGTAGCATTGATTAAGATGGAGGTATTATAACTCATAATGCAAATAATGAAAAGAGTCTCCAACTGGTAGAATTATGATTTATAATGGATTAAAAAGATACTGGTGTCCGTCAATATAGCGTGGTTTGATGAAGCACGATTCGTGATGCGAGGCTGGTGGGTAGCGGGCCCCCAATATTTGTACCTGTATTATTGCTAGTTTTACAAATTTAGCGCTAAGTTTAGCGCGTTTATGGCATCGGCAGCAAAAAATTTCAGCATTCAGCGCTATTTTTAGATTTTTTTTTTCAGGTGAGAGGACTATTTTTCCAACAATTTTAGCCATTGTTTAGCTATTTCCTGGCAGTTTCGGTGATCTTTTGCTATTTCTAGCTATTCAATTTTTAGCATGTTATGTCTATTTTTACGCTTTTTCGAGGTTGATTCATCAGGGTTAGGGTTGGTACAACTGATTCTCCCCTATTAGTCAAGAAAACATTGATATTCATCAAAAGATTCACTTAATATGATTGAAATATTGAAATTCTTCAATTTGCGATCAACCAATATATACTTATACAACGTTTTACTCGCTCACCCGCATTCGTAATTGAGTTTTGATTATCTACGTTTCATTTATAATGGGGTTGTCTTCATTGGACCCCTACACCCGCGTTATAGAGGGTAACGATTGAAGTGGCTGTTTGCGTTACAGGAGTCAGGGTGCATGCAACCGTGAGAAAACATGTTCTAGGAAAAGTGACAATCGAAGCCCTACTAAGCGGTCCGTCCAGCCAACCTAGTGAGCTACAAATTCTTCTGTCTTTGTACATGTGTGTGTGCACGCGCGCGTGTGGGTGTATTCGAGTATGTGTGTGTGTGTGCGCGTGTGGTGTGTGTGTGTGTTGTTGTGTGTGTGTGTGTGTGTTGTTGTGTGTGAGTGCGTGTGTGTGTGCACGTGTGGTGTGTGTGTGTGTGTTGTTGTGTGTGTGTGAGTGGGTGTGTGTGCGCGTGTGGTGTGTGTGTGTTGTTGTGTGTGTGTGAGTGAGTGTGTGTGTGTGAGTGCATGTGTGTGTGTGTGAGTGCATGTGTGTGTGCGCATGTGGTGTGTGTGTGTTGTTGTTGTTGTTTTGTGTGTGTGTGTGTGTGTGTGTGTGTGAGTGAGTGTGTGTGCGCGTGTGGTGTGTGTATGTGTTGTTGTGTGTGTGTGAGTGAGTGTGTGTGCGCGTGTGGTGTGTGTGTTGTTGTGTGTGTGTGAGTGAGTGTGTGTGTATGTGTTTGAGTGCATGTGTGTGTGTGCTCATGTGGTGTGTGTGTGTGTGTGCGCGCGCGTGTGTGTGTGTGTGTGTGTGTGTGTGTATTTGACGGCCTTAGTCCCATTTCTGGCGCTACAACCACGAAAATCAGCAAGAGTGCACTACTGGACTGGACCTAAAAACAGTTTTGTTCTTATTTTCCCGGGTGTATATGGTCATTCTAGACCAATACCGCTCAAACTATTTCCAGGTATTTTTTATTTATTTTAGATAATTGTACATAAAAAAAAAACCCTATCTTTTTTCAGATCACTTTAGATATTTTGTTTTTTAGATAATTAGTTCTGATACACACGCGGACGATGATAATTCATCTATACGGAATAAGGATCCGCTTCATCTTTCCTTTTTAATCGTTTCGAACAAAATTGTACTATTAATGAAGGGTGCGGATTTTTGATGAGGATGGGGTCTGATTGGAATTTTTTTTTTTTTTTTTTCAAATAAATTCGTGAGAAAGAGAACAAATTTCAAACATCAATAATGTGACACGACATTTTTCTCTTATATTTGAATCGTAGCATTTTTGGAGTAGAATTGACATGAGATTAAAGTGAAGAGAAAAATCAGCCTGCTGCGTTTGGAGTGATCAATAGAAATTTGGGAAAAAAAGATCAATGAATAAGTTGATTGTTTCGCCTTTTGTTTGGACAGTGATCACTAGAAATTCTGAATTTTCGAAAAAGATAAGCGGGTACAAAACAGGGACAGATTCAGCATGAATTTACATTGTAAACTGAACCACCATCTAAACTCTATTTTGGGGCAGAAATTTCGATAAAGAAAGGAAATCATCTTTTGTAGATATAATAAGGAGTAAATACTGAAAATTTCAGCCCCCTTTTGCCCTTTTAGTACGCCCCGAAACATACATATTTACATGTATTCATACAAACCAGCCAGCCGGACCAACTTGAAAACTGAAGAAACCTATTTTGACAGTTTGGGCGACAGTTTTGATCGACGGTTTCTCACATTTGAAATAAAAAGATGGAAGACATCTTACTAATATTTAGATGAAAAACAAAAAATAATTATTTTATTCAGGTGTGGATCCAAGTGGGGGTCCAGACCCCCACACTGCTCTGGCAAAGCACGACCAAAAATTAGTTTTAGATATCTGAATGAAAAAAAGTTTCACAAACAAAAAATCTCATATAATACCACATAATCATAATCGTAATTTCACCCTAAAGACATTCACGTTTGAAATTTTTATCTTATTTTTACGTATTTATTAGTAAAGATGAATTTTTTCCATCTGGTCACCCAGCGTTCAAAAAGTTTTTTTTTATTTTCCTCTCTCCGACCATAGACAGTTTCCTGGGGAATCCATGTCTGCAAGGCTGTCAAATTATCTCATGTTTTCTGTTCTTGCTGACGCATCAGAAATAACTATAGAATTTCTAACATGTACCACTAAGTAAGGAAGAAAGGAAGGAAAGAGAAGAAAAGACGAAAAATCGTTCTCCCAAAGCCTCCAGTAGAATACCTATCGTAGGGTTGTAAAATTAACCACTGTCTTGTTTTTTCACTTTAGGTGATAGAATGTACGATAGCTTATTGTGTCTGGTGAGATTAATGAAAATTAATGTTCAGTTTTTATCAATGATTTGTTGTGAAGTGTTAATGAATGATTCTTTGATTGGATACTAGGGCTCCTAGTGCATGCTTTGATAGTTACGGCAGAGGAATCGCCGTACAAATAAATGTAAGTATGTATTAGCTTGAAGAAGACAGTTTTAAATATTAACAACAAACCATGATTTCAAGCTGAATTTTTATTAAAAAAAATATATACATAGCTATATATCGAGTCTATAGCCACACTGAGGAGATATGAGTCAACAAAATAGCTCTCTGTGGATGATACAATTATTATCTAATATATATAGTCCGTCTCACTCTCTACAGTACACATCATATATACATATATATATATATATATATATTTATATATATATATATATATATATATATATATATATATATATATATATATATACATATATATATATTTGTATATATATAGAGAGAGAGAGACAGACAACAGACAGACAGACAGACAGACAGAAACAGAGACAGAGACAGAGAGTGAGAGACAAAGAGACAGAGAAAGAGAGACAGAGAGAGATTTTTATTCTAATCCAGAGTTTACATGGTTTGTGTATTAGTCGAAGGATCTCCATCGTTAGTATATCTCTGTTTATTTGGAAAGAACATTAGAAAACAACATTAATCCTCTTACAGAGCAAGCGCACGCAAATTCAATAACGTTAGTCGTCTAAATGTAAGGCAATCTCATTTTCTTTCTCGTTTCATACTATTCTAATAGTTTTATTCAGGTGTCCCCCGACATAGCACGGTTCGTGATATAAGGCTGGTGGTTCGTAGACATCAACACTTTTGACTATGCCATCGCCCACTAATCCAGATAACCGTGAATAAAAACAGAATTTCATTAACAGTCTTCCTTAATATGACTAAGATATAAAATCTTACTATCGTGTGTGTGTGTGTGTGTGTGTGTGTGTGTGAGTGAGACTGGTTATTGTGCGAAGTTGATATTCCCAAGATATACTAGCCAGCACATCAGCCATTGTAGTGTTGTGTTGGAAGTTGTTTGGGTCAACAGTTCTCGAGAAATCTAATGTTAATGAATAAAATGGATCTTTTATCTAGAATTATCTGAAATCATTAAATATATGAATTTGCAATGTGTGTGTGTGTGTGCGTGTGTGTGTGTGTGTGTGTAAGAGAGAGAGAGAGAGAGACTGGCTATTGTGCGAAGTTGATATTCCCCAGATATACTAGCCAGCACACCAGTCATTGTAGTGTCGTGTTTGAAGTTGTTTGGGTCAGCAGTTCTCGAGAAATCTAATGTTAATGAATAAAATGGATCTTTTATCAAAAATAATCTTAAATCATTAAATATATAAATTAGCAACTGATATAAATTTAGATATGAAATATCTAAATTGACAACATTGAAGAAAAGTAACTGAAATACATTGGAGTCGTAGTTTCGTACGACAGACAGAACATTATTTTGACTGCCATGGTACTTTTTAATCGAACACGCCCTAATTTCTTCACTATTTAATCAATTCACATATAGATACACGGTGTTTTACGCGTAATTTCTTTGGTTAAGCGCAGAAAACAAAACCTATGTTTTTTTCATGTTTTGGTACTCGTAATTGACTTCCCATTATCTGTGGTCGTGTTATAACACGGTTTTCTCTCTTGGACCCGAACACCTGCGTTATAGATGAGGTCTTCTGCAATACAGGTCCACCTTGTTATCTAAAATTTGAGCGTTTGCATGAAATATCTCAGTAGCCGTGATGGCATAAAGCGAAGAAATATTCATCATTGATTTACACGAGTCCCAGATCCTCACCCCCCCAAGAATATCTCGGTATGTTTGGATGAGTCTTCAGAGATTGGAGTAGGGTACAGGAAACTGAGGCATAGGACAGAGAAATAGAGAGAAAGAGAGAGAGAGGGAGAGGTTGTGCGTTACCTCTTTAATGGCTCACTGCAAAACAAACGCTGAATGTTTTTACGCTTTTCGCCTCTCCGTGAAAAAAAGTGGCGCTAAGTGAACTTTCGGAAAGTGGGGGCAGACACATTTGAATACAAAGAAGAACTTATCTTTATGTACAATATATGTACGTGTCTTGAGGTGAATGAATATACATTACTGAGCATTAGTTTGTGAACGAAAAGATATTTTTTTCTATGGATGATTCTGATTTGAGGGTAATAAACAGGATCCTTACACTGGAAGAATTAGTGACAAGGCAAAGGCATCTGGGAACTTATCTTATTTTTTTCTAATGTTTGATATGATTCATTTACTAAGAGATAGGCCGGAAAATTGAAAACCAAGCAAACGTACACATAAAAGGATTGTGCTCTACTGCCCATGGAGAGAAAACGAGACAGCACAATACAACAAGGAGGAAACAGAAGTCAGGGACATCATAGAATTCATTGAAAATCTCGAATGGCGATGGACTGGCCATGTTGGAAGAATGGCAGATAACCGATGGACATTGCAACTCACGGCATGAATCCCGAGAAATCACATGCGCAACTGAGACTGGCAGAGTGTTAGATGGAGAGATGAGCTAGACAAATTCAGAAAGTTCTGTCTCGGCGACGCCCACGATAGAGAAGTGTAGCAAATCCTGGGGAAGGTCTATGTCCAATGACGGACGTTAAAAGACATGATGATGATGATGATGATGATGATGATGATTTATTCATTTATTCACTAGCTCACTCATTCACTCGGTCAGTGGGTGTATCGCGGTTGAAAGAGCGTAACATTGAATCGGTGAGCAGGGTTCAAACAACGATCGAGGCTGTTAACATGTACTTCCCACCATTTACTTCAGAACAGGGCCATCTCCATTCCTGCTTCCAACCAGCCCAGCTAAACATTGAACCAGGTCTTCTTCCGTCTGGATAGACAATGGAATGACACTGATTTGATCTCTCCTGGGTGTAGGCCTTGGCGATGAGTATTGAGATCGACAGAATCCAATTCTTAGCCTTGCTGATATAGTCTAAAGAGAAGGTGGGCACGATGCAATTAGCATGAAATTGTTTGCAGGATCTGCCGGAGAGATGTAGTATGTTGGTACGCAGAAGTCTTGAAGGTCATATCCTCGGTCCAAAATAGGAGTTGAAGATGTCCAACATGAAATATTATATGAACAATATCTCGAAAAACTAAATTATCTATCATGATGATTCAACTGCCATCACCAACATATCAGATATAAGATTTTTTGAGCAATTTCGAAATGTATTGCTCTTCCAATAGCATTCCACGTAAAACTTCGATGGATGTTTGCTCCTCTGCACATGCATATGATTAATGATATTTGAGACCGAGCCTGGTCTTCCTGTTCTTGGGTAATCATTAACGTAACCCGCTTCTCGAAAACGCTACAAACAAACAATAGCGATGTCTACACGTTCGAATAACGATGATCGTCTGTATCCAAATTTTTCCAGTTCAGAAAATCAGATGAAATAATGTTTGAGCAGCACTCTTATTTTCAATGTATATATGCTTTCTGTGTATAAATACAACTATACGTATAAAAACAAATTGCGTACAGCGGCCAAAACTAAACTTGGTTTTGGTAATAATGAATGTCAGCACACTGTTCATTTCATTGCCGTTCAACACGACATATTTTAACCGCTCTGTGCCTCACTCAATTCTTCTGGAAATTGTTGTGTTTCATATTACGGTTTGTAAAGGCCGGAAAATCGCGAGCGACACAGTGGAATATTTACCTAATATTAAGGCAACAACGACTGCTCTTGCTACAGCTGCTGTGAAGAATTGGAAGCATCATTAGTCTATCAGAAAGTAAAGGTTATCATTTTTTCAAATCTTAACAACCAGGTTAAATCATATCTAAAAAAAAAACCCCAAAAAAACATCCAGACTGGGGAGAAAATGTTGCCGCTTTTTCTATGAACTTTGAAGGCAGCTGTTTTGAAAGTGTATTTTTTATGATAACCTATATAAGGCATTTTTGGAAAAAAAAAAAAAACAGGTACAGGGCTTTCAGAGAGGCACTCGTAGTTGAAGCCCAAATTTTGGTACCGATTTTTTTTAAATTGATGTCGGGTGCTGTTTGTGGACCATCATCATCCGTCTTTCGGCATTGACCTTCCCAAAGATCCACCACATCTCTCTATCAAAGGTGTCACGGAGCCAGTATTTTATAAATTAGTGTAGTTCATCTCTCAATCTTGTATTCTGTCGGCGTCAGTATCACATATGATCTCTGGGGATCTATGTTGTGAGTCGTGATGTCCATTGGTTATCTGCCATTCTTGCAACATGACCCGCCCATTGCCATTTAAGCTTTCAAAAAGATTTCATGATGTCTCAGACTTCCGTTTTTTTTTTCCTGATATACTGTGCTGTCTTATGGTCTCTCCGCGTGAGGCCCAGCACAATTCTTTCATAAGCACGTTGCATGCTTCTCAGTTGGCAAGTCTGTCTCTTGGTTATGTCCCATGTTCCAGCTCCATAAGTGACTATCAGGAGTCAACCAAGGACGACTGAAATTATTAGAAGGGTGAATTAAACTATGGAGAGAGTGAAGGATGGATGAAATATAAAGGCTGAAAGAATTAATTTACTCGGATATTAATGATTTCCTATGCTTGCAAAATAATGTTGTTATATATATATATATATATATATATATATATATATATATATATATATATATATCCACAGACAGCTGTTTTGTTGTACTACAACTCTTGGGTGTGGCTGTTGACTATCCATCATCCAATCCACGAGGTTGGATCGGAACCTTAGCTTCAGACCCTGAGGCTGGTATCCTCCCTCTACTCCACTGGACGGTCAGTAAGGTTGAATTTAAGCGATATATTTATTTTATGCATATATAATCTCTGCCCACCAGAGTGCTCCATTCCATTTTGGAAGATATATATATATATATATTTACATATATAATAAAAAATATCATCCCTGAAGAAGTACTTCTGATAGATGGTCACCCAGTTAGGTAATGTCAAGGCTTATCGTTGCCCAAATGTAGTTTGATTCGACCCATATTTGCGCCAGATGTGAATATACTTCTTGCCAAAACTGAGCACCTTCAATGAATAAGTTTTGCAGTAATTACGACAGGCGTGGATAATTTCCACAATTTATATGCGTTTGGATTTACGGTTTTGACGTACAGGTTCGGCTTGCATAACTTTATGTTGCAATATCTCCAGTTACCTTCATTACCGTAAGAGTCAGGGGATAGCGAAGGCACCCCCCCCCCCGATTCGGAAAATGAAGAGGGGTAACTCTGGTCGAGGCAATGAGAAAAAAATCGTTCAGGTTTGGTCAGCCATTCAATCGGAACTGTCACGTGATCAACTTCTTCTAGTACCATACGATGTTTAAATGGTCAATTTTTTTTAATTGGACAATAGGGTTGTGAGTTATTTTTGTTGACTAAAAAAGTTTAAATTTCAAAAAAGGAAAAATCAAACGTGGATGCTGCTGGACATAAACTTAGAGACCGATTTAATTTATTTACATTGTAAATTGACCCCCACCCTCTTCCTTAAAACCTATTTTGGATGATTTGAAGAAGAAATGACTTTTCTCAAGACACACTGATGAGTAAATACTTTCAGCCCTTTATCTCCATCGGTGCGCCCTGTACACACGACACGGAGATACTCAGTCAGCCAATCTCACTTGAAAAATGAAGAAATCTATGTCGACAGTTTTCGTTGACAGTCTCTCATTGTCAATGATGGCAAATAAAAAAAGAACTTCAAGTTCAATGTTCTACCCACTATAAGTAGTAGTAGTTGTAGTAGTTGTATCAGAAGGAGAAGGAAAAGCAAGTAGTCTTTCTTTGAGTCAATTGATTTTCATTCATGTTGAATATATTGCAACGTGGAAACATTCCGAGGGTATCAATCCCCACAAATATCGTGATTGACTACTTTTAGCGTGTTGGGTTCATTTTGGGCTTCTTTTTTTTTCAGTTGTAAAAATACGGACGTCGTACATTTTATCACAATATGATAGCAGTTGGTTCTGTCATAAAGTCATGTCTTTATTATCGTCACACCTCTTCCTTCCTCTTTATTTCCGTTGTTTAATGTAACTGGGAACAGCTGACGGGCCAACCGAAGAGCGTCTTTTTTAAATGTGTGGATACACCCGGAAAAAAAGTCCATATTAATTCATATTCATATCACAATAAACGTTGATGGACAAAAAAAAAGACCTTTCATTGAAAATTAGTAGTTTTGGTTTTTATTCCCTTTGAAGTTTTCACCGTAACAAGCTCTCTGCCCATTTCTCAACCAGAGAGATCCCATACGCCCTTGAATACCCTGCCGTGTGTACGTGTGTGCGCATGTTTTTAAAATCGATAAAATACAGCATGGATTGTGTCTGGTACATATTTGAGCTGATACTCATTCGAGCGTCAGCTTGCGTTGATAGCTATAGAGTGTGTTTGTTCGTGTGTGTTTTTGTTATGAATAGTTTTACGTAAGATCAATAATTGCATGCACATGCAAGATTATGAAACTATTGATTCCATGTGAGATCCCTGGATATTTCAGTAACTACTGTGAGGAGCTCGACCCTCACTGGTTACACCATTATTGTAGCCTTGGGTCAAACTGAACTAAACTTAGAAAATATCAAGAATATTTTTTTGCAGTATTCACAGTGTATATACAGCTATGTTTGACACAAGGCCATAGTAGTTCGGTGCACGATGAGGATTATAGTATCGATGGACACTATCATAAGCTTGTCAACCGTTACGATATTGATTGACTTTCATTGATATCTTCGGGGATTGCACCTAATACCTAGTCTCATAATCTTACTTTAGCATTCATGTTCAGGGATTGAAACAAAATGCTTAGTTTCACAATCTTACTTTAACATTGATTGCTGCTCGTGCTCTCACACATGTGTGTGTGTGTGTGTGTGTGAGAGAGAGAGAGAGAGAGAGAGAGAAAGAGAGCCAGAGAGATAGTGAGAGAGACAGACAGGCAGAAAGGGGGGAGTACGTTTGCATTAGGTCAGAAAATGCATGTACAAATTTAAGTACGTTTTTTCTGCGTTCGGTTTATTCGCTACCATTCATACTGAGAAAAGCAATCGATTTTTTTTCTCTCTCCGTACCAACGTGATATGCGCGCACGTATCGAATCTCTCTTCGTTTAATTCTGATCCGGAAAACTTGCGTATACAGCAGTTCCCCTCAACCGTGGTCCCGCTTTATTCACATTTACGCGGGTCAAATCATCAATCAACAATTCGTTTCTTGTCTCAAGCAAGGAATTACTGGTGAGTCAGTATCTTGGCTTGTGCAACAGAACGCGAAGTGGAGATCGGTCTGCTATTAGAAGGATTAACAGGATCGTCATAGAAAGCTTTATGCCCGATTCTCAGCTGCTTATAGCATATGGCCCATACAGTTGATGATCCATCTAGTAAGTAACTAAGCTTGACTATATATATATATATATATATATATATATATATATATATATATATATATATATAATATCAAGCTTAGTTACTTACTGGATGGATCAACTGGGTGGGCCATAATATATATATATATATACATATATATATATATATATATATATATTATTATTATTATTATTATTATTATTATTATTATTATTATTATTATTATTATTAAATCAATATGATATTGTGTGATTGATCTCCAATTATTACACGGTGAATGTATCAGTTGGCCAAGACAGCGTGAATAGAATAAACGATTTTCAAGCCATGGGCTGTTGCTGGAATCAAACCTGCACTCGATGTCTGCGTTGAGAAACAATAGAGCAGATATAGGCAGTGAATGAACAAGACAGAATTTTGACATAACACGGCTGTTTTGGTCTTAGACTTACCAGCTGGCTGCTTAGCTCAGAGATTAGAGCGGTGTTGCATGAGGACCACTTCTTGTCGCTGCCTATTTCTCTAATTTTTTATTTCATTTACATGGTCTACGCCAGCTGACACATTCACTGTGTAATAATTGGAGGTCAGTTCAAATACAGTTTATAATCTTAAAAAAAGATGGCATTTACTGTTATTTACATAGTATACATAACTTTACATCTTTAAACACTAAATATATTTTTATTTATACCCAAATACCTATTCTTTTTGTACCCATCGTTATTTATGTGATTTTCTTCTTAATATATTGAACACAGACTTTGATATTATGGTACAGCGTGTGAATTTGTCTTGTTGGGGTCATCAGTTATTTACCATGCAACCGTTTAGGGGATGTAAAAACAAAACAGTTATGGAAACATGACTCCTCAGCAGTATTGATCAGACAACACCTCCCTTCCTGCAACTATATATATATATATATATATATATATATATATATATAATGTATGAATGATGAAATAAAGGATTCATTACGCAAACACATTTATGTTTCTTCCCTGAAGCCCAAACGGGGATGAAACATGAACGTGTATCAAATCCTTTATTTTATCATATCTTAAGCTTTACGCTAACTTGACTTAAAATATTATTATTGAATGCATCCTACACCTTACGGAAAGAAACTCAATCAACCATCGGATATTGCATTATAATGTATTCCTGATCTGTACTTCGTTATATATATATATATATATATATATATATTGTTGTACATTCACAAAAAATAGCGATAGCAGCATTGACTGACTTGAGGGAAAATACTATCTATTATTGTCTGCATCTGCGTATCTTGGCAGTTGGTTAATTCAATAAAGATATGGCGAAATATCATGCCCAAGAGGCAGAGGAAGACAAATACAGCTGTTGTATTCATTCAGACTTGCCTACATAATTCTTGTTGTAGTCTGCATTAACGAATCTGAGCAATCATGAACGGTGGGATTTCTCCCTCTACAAAATCGCCAACCGCTGTTTTTTTTCTTATCAGCGGTTGACCCAATTCATACGTTATTTCCTTTTTTTTTTTCTTATCTAAATGTAAATGGTTTCTTTTTTTGTTGGATTTAGATTTGTTTGATTGCATTTAGATTTCAGAAATTCTTATTTAGATGCTATCTGATAAAATGAGGAATTTAATTTATAATCATCATCATCATCATCAGTCTTTTAGCATCCTTCGTTGGACATAGACCTTCCCAAGGATTTGCCACACTTCTCTATCATGGGCGTCACGGAGCCAGTACTTCCTGAACTTGTCTAGCTCGTCTCTCCATCTAACATTTTGCCGGCCTCGGTTGCGCATGTGGTCTCGGGGAATCCATGTTGTGAGTAGTGATGTCCATCGATTGTCTGCCATTCTTGCAACATGGCCAGCCCACCGCCATTTGAGATTTTTTATGGATTCTATGATGTCTCTGACTCTTGTCTCTTTCCGGATGTACTGTGCTGTTTTGTGGTCTCTCCATGTGAGGCCCAGCATTATTCTTTCATGTGCACGTTGCATGGTTCTCAGCTTACGGGTCTGTCTCTTGGTTAGGTGCCATGTTTCGGCTCCATAAGTGACTTTTGGGAGGATGCATTGGTTATACACCCTTCTCTTTAGGATTAATGGGATCTTATTATTTTTGAAGGTTGAGCTAGCTCTGCTAAAGGCTTGCCATCCTAGTGTGATTCTTCGCTTGATTTTTTTTCAACTTTTGAGGGTCTCATGGAGATTCGTTACCTTAGGTAGATGCTGTGGTCTATTTTTTCGAGTTCTGTGTCCTCAATTTTGCTTAGTGTTTTTATCTCCAATGTGGTTGTTGCACATGATCTTCGTCTTGCTGAAGTTCATGTGTAGGCCGGCTTTCTTGCTCTCTTCATTTAGTTCATCTATCATTAGTTGGAGGTCGTGTAGGTTCTCTGCGAAAAGGGCTATGTCGTCTGTGAATCTGAGGTTGCTCAGATACTCGCCGTCTATTTTAATTCCGTTACTCTTCTAGTCTAGCCTTCTGAAGATCATCTCGAGGCAGGCTGTGAAGTGTTTAGGTGAGCTGGTATCACCTTGTCTTACTCCTTTCTGAAGCTTGAAGGGGTTATTAATTATTTTTGTATATTAATAGCCGTCCATTTAATTAAAGACGTTCCGATCATTTAACACTTTGTTTCCTAGAAAAATATCACTATGCTAACGGGCACAAAATGAGCAATTGAAACCCCTTTTCCACTGGAGGCTAAAAATGAACGCATTCAAAATTTTACATACATATATATATATATATATATATATATATATATATATATATATATATATATATATATATATATATATATATATATATATATAATGCTCTTCAAACCCGAATGAAGCTTAATTTGGTCCTACTCACTGTCCAGTTCTGCATAGGGCAGTGGTAGAGCATCTAACTGTGGGTCTGGAGCGAAGGTTTTGACCCTAACTCGCGATACTGTGAAATGGTATCCTGTCAATAGCCACAATGAAGAGTTGTAATACAACAAAGCAGCTGTCTGTTGATAATACAATTATATATATATATATATATATATATATATATATATATGGTACGGATCAGAATACTATAAAGCCACTTCTGATACGTAATGGATTTATTTCATACAGTGCTCGATACGTACAACTTTTTACTCTTGAAGTTAAGTTGTTTTAGAGTAGAGCTGGAAACAAATAATAAAATGTGGATGAGGCCTGGAGAGGGCAGAAACATGAGTTAGTTCGTGTTGCAAATCCACATTCTAATATATATATATATATATATATATATATATATATGTATATATATATATATATATATATATATACATATATATATATATATATATATATATATATATATATATATATATATATATATATATATATACATATATATATATATATATATATATATATATATATATATATATATATATATATATATATATATATCCTTCGGTTGGATCAACACGAAGAAGTTTTTCTTTGTAATTATTATTCTTTAAGATGATATAATTAGTTTCTTTGCAAGCAGTTTGAGATTAAAACAAACGCTAAAAAGATAATATTCACGTGGATGAACACTGAATAGAACTGTTACTATACTTACTGATCTTTTAAATACGTTTTTGGGGTAACCTACATAGGTAAGTTCTGTCTCAAAGATACAATTAATTGTTATAGTATCTTACATTGCACAAAAAAATTAGATGACGTAATGACATAAGTTATATATTAACGATAGCTGATAGCTCAAAGTGGGTATTAGATTAACACTGCTGGGGTACCATGTCAATGAAACTGTTTTGTTTTTTCAAAATTCCCCAAACAGTTCCATGGTAAACAACTGGTGAACCCAACAAAAGAAAATTTGCACATAGTACCCGAATAACAAACCATGTGTAAAACAGAAAATAATACTGAAGAAAATTATATAAAATCCATTAACAGAAATTGGGAAATAAATGACTAAATTGATACAAAAAGAGTTTTTGGAAAAGTCTTTTTTTCTTTTAATATTCAATTTTATTTAATTGTGAAGCTGTTAAGTTTTTTAGACTTTAAACATATATATATATATATATATATATATATATATATATATATATATATATATATATATATATATATGTGTGTCTGTGTGTCTGTGTGTCTGTGTCAGTGTTTCTGTGCATATATGAGTAGAGATTTTCCTCTAAGTTTCATTATGGATTGTACATTCTGTTTCAATTAAGAAGATTTTCAAATGAAATGAAAGAGAATGTACAATTTGTAATGAACTATTGGAAAGATATTCATTCAATTCATAACTGCTCTACTGATGGTATTGAGCACCTTTGAACAAAGATCTACTTAATACTTTGAAGCATATACACACACTCATAATATATTTATTTCTGTCCTTATATATAGCGCTCCCTTATTAAGGGTTGAGCACTCTCTAAGTGAGGTAACTCGTTCATTGTAAGCTTATGAAATGCTCTTCCAACATGGAATGGAGCACTCTGGTGGATGAGGAATATATACGATAAATAAATATATCGCTTAAATTCAACTTCACTGAGATAATGGATAGTCAATAGCCACACTGAAGAGTTGTAATACATCGAAAAAGCTAACTGTGGATGACACAATAATATATATATATATATATATATGTATATATATATATATATATATATATATATATATATATATATATATATGCAGAGACCTTCTAAATATTAAAATGGCCATGTTTATTTCAATAAAATCACGCCGAAAGTCACATTCAATTCATAATTAATACGTAATACATTTTGTCTACATTTTGTAACCCAGGTGTTTACAGATGTTTTTTACTCAGTTTTAAATGCAAATCTGAAAATTCATTTCACAATGCCGATAGATAGAACCTGTCTACCGCAGATTAGACGCGGATTCTATCGTATCAATCAAGTGTGCTCATTCCTACGTTTCCGTGCATTATATTTAGAAACGCTTGTTTTGTCATTGGCAAGAGGTTCGTGGTACGTGCAATTCGGTCCGGTTATGTCCTGACTTCCAACTCTTCCCTTCCTGGTGTTTACGGCGAAGGTGACTTGCTAAACAAAGACGTCTGCAGAACATTCTAATCAAGTGAAACGTTGGACTGCCTTTTTACTGATATTGTTCAGAGTAGACATCAGCTCACCAGGACGAAGCCTGCACACTTAAGCCTTGTATCCTTCCATCGTGGCCCTTAATGTGTATCTAGCTGTACGCGAACAACTGACTTTAATAGCCGTGGGTATAATAAAAGACGTTCCGTTCATTTAGTGCTCTGTATCCTAGAAACATGCAACTAAGCTCTCAGGCATGAGATGAGCAACTGGATAACCCCTTTACTCTATAAGCAGTGACCATCGGAATATTCTCAGTGTATTGATCATCGACTGAATAAAGATGAACGTTCATATCAAATATAGATTCACCGTAGTTCCAGAAATAGCCAACCCGATCAACCCATCCAGATGGACTTCTCTCTTTGCTCGTCAGTGTCTCTGGACATTCCTCGTTACATTTGGGGACTACAACCTTGGAGATTTGCATTTGAACTCCACTAACCATTATCTACAAACTTTTTTTCACGTGCTTCTTGGGGTCTCTGCTATCATTTTAGACCAACAATGGCCAACTTTCCAGCTAGTATTTTTGGGGATAATTTCAGATGAAAGCTCTATTTTTTTAAAGATTATTTCAGATTAGAGAATTTTTTTTCTTTTTTCAAAATATCATCATCTTCATCAGTCTTTTAACGTCCGTCGTTGGACATAGACCT
>OY735224.1:34320683-34418183 GCA_963457665.1 Thysanoteuthis rhombus
GTGTTGATCAAAGACCACCTTCCCTACAGCTGTGTTTTAATGTATAGCTTATATAATAAATGTAGTTTGTTCTTCTATATAATGTATTATCATATGTATACACACACACACACACACATATATATATACATATATATATATATATATATATATATATATATATATATATATATATATATATATATATATATATATATATAGGGGGACATTATGTCAAGAATTACAAATGGATATCTGAGTGAATGTACTGTATTTCCCTTTATGATTCTAACAAACGAGAAAACACGGACAGAATCATTATGGAATTATCTGCCAAGGATGTAAACGATATTATATAATCATGCAGAGATACCTGAAGACTAGAGGCCAGTACATCAGAGTGTTGAAATTGATCAGTGCTGAAAAAAAAGCAAGTGCAATGTTTATCAAAAAGAGTTTAAAGTAATTTTTTCCAACAAGTTAGGCTTTTATAGACGCCATGATAATATAATTTGCAGACTATCAAAAGTGGAATTCATTTTATCATCCACCGTAAATGTAACCCAGAGCCCGGGATCATACAGCTAGGTCCAACGGGAGGCTAAAGTCTTTGAGCAGATATAATTTATCATATCATTCTGCTGGTTCTTACCTGAGGTGGGGAGTCATTGATTCGAACTACGTACTTTTTTTAATCATATATTTTTGTTTTTTGAGATTCATCAACGTTAAGAACTCGTTAGAGACGTTTAATTCAGATATCCCGTGGGATATTCGAAAAAATAAAACCTCCAAAATTATTTCTTCCCAAAATACAAAAACATTCATTTTAAAACCTTCCTTCGGGTTCATTCAGTACGCATCCTAAATTTGGTTTATTTAGGTTTTGTATCAATAGAAAATTGGAATGAGCACGAATGCAGACCTAACTATTTTTTTTAATGTCCCAAATGAAAGTCTTTGAGTATATATGCCAAATATGGTCGGATTGCATCAATTTTCAAATAGTTACTGTGGTGTGGCAGTCAGGGGCACTGGAACCACGGGACCTGTTTTCTTGGCACGGGAAGGTGGGTATGTTCAGTTATGTGCCCTTGATGCATCGAAGTGTAATAGATACTTAATCAATTATTATCATTATTATTATTATTAAAATTATTATTATTATTATTATTATTATTATTATTATTATTATTATTATTATTATTCGGACTAAAATTCAGAGAAACACATACTTAATTAGATTTTTATCTCTAAACACTAACAAAATGAAAATTTTCTCATAATTGCAAAAACATTTTCACCGTAAAATAAAATTTCCTTTGAATTATTCAAGTCACAAACGTCTTGTTTATGTATCAAAGCATCTACTATGAACAATTTTAACACACATTTAAACGTATTGCAATGATTTAGTATATTCGTGAGAAGGTTGATTTTTGGATATTATCTTATTTTTATGGTCCAGTCTTTTGTGGCCTTCCGTACAAAATTAAAGCACAATATCTAGAGCAATAACCCCCCCCCCCCGTTTTGAATTTTAAACGTTATTATGGTTATAGGATCGTGGCATACCCTCGAGGGGTCACAACCCCTAGGTTGGACACCTTTATGCCCAAACTTTGCTACCCTCACGACAAAAAAAAATGTACCTTGCCCAAAGACGAAGCGATCTTGAGATGACCAGTAAATCACAAAATGAAAGATATCATCAGTTATTAGAAAGCCGACTTGTTTTCTCGAGATTAATCCATAATTGAGCGATAATGTTTTGTCAAGAATAACAAATCGATATCTAAATATAGTAGACGGAGATGAAATATGAAATAAAAACGTCAGAATCCGTTCAAATCATATTGAAAAGATGACCGGGCCCGAAAGTTGCTGGGACCGTCCAGCTTTCCCCGAAAACGGAAAAGTACATTTATTTTAATCGCGTCATTCTTCACAGTCGGCCTTGAGATGATCTCCAGAACCTAAACTGGGGAAAATAAAGGAATCAAAGTAAAGGGCAAATATCTAAATCAACTCAGATTTGCAGACGACATCATCCTTTTTGCCGGGAATCTCCATGATCTTTAAATAATGCTAGACGAACTAAATAGAGAAAGCAAGGAAGTTGAACTCCACACAAAAAAAGAATGCCATTTACAGCAAACTCGTTGAGATTGCATCGTTCTCAGTCTGAGGGTCAATCTTTTCGGTTAGGTTCCATTTTTTCTGACGGGAAGATGAGTTGATAGTAAACCTTTCCATTCAGGACTAAAACGATTTTCTTGTTCTTGAAGTTTAAGCTTGCTCTATCATAAGCTTGGCACCAGAGAATGATTTTTATCTTGATTTCTTTTTTGTGGATTTCATGGAAATTCGTTTTCCTAGGTAAATGTAGTCGTTTATTTTATTCAGTTCTGCATTTTCGATTCCGATCATTGTATCTTTGTTCCTGACATGTTTGTTGTACATGACATTTGTTTTGCTGAAGTTTATGTGGAGGCCAACTCTCTTGCTTGCTTCATATTGTCCCCCTAACATTATCTGGAGATCGTGGAGGTACTCAGAAAAGAGGACGATATTGTCAGCAAATCTGAGGTTACTCATGTATTCTCCGTCTATCTTGATTCTCTTGTGTTCTTATTAAAGGTTTCAGATCATCTCAAGGTAGGCTGTAAAAAGATTTTAGTGGGCTTGGGTCACCTTGTCTCACTCCTTTTCCTGGTTGAAAGGGCTCAGAGTCTTTATGTAGGCTGATGAAGTTGTCAGTAGATATGTTGCAGTACTCTGACATATATGGGGTTTATATCTGACATTATTCCGTCGATGACTTAGGGATTTCCACTGAATTGAAGGCTTGTTTAAAGTCATTAAATGCTTCAGATAGTGGCATTCTATATTCTGCTGCCTACTCTTTTTGTTGGTTTTCTGAATGGGGATGGTCGATGGTTAAGTAGTTTTTTCTGGATTCTAGACTCCTGTTTCCCCCCTTATATACTGTGCTGTGACCCCATCTTGATCCTTTCTTGTGCACGTTAAATGGTTCTCAGTTCGAGGGCCAAACTTCTGGTCCGGTTCCATATTTCAGTCTCATAGGTTACTATGAAGATGGGAGAGTGAGGGAGAGATCATTCAAGTCAGTATGTTGCTTTGGGGGGTTATCTCCATTATTCACTAATTCGTGGTTAGATTCTTGAAAACTTAATCTTTAAACATGATAACATAAAGTGAAACTGATTCTACCATCGACACAATAATTCAAAAAGGGGTTCTATGTTTCTTTCTTTTAGTGTAAGAATTCTGCTACTAACTTATGCCGAGTCAGAAAAATGACAATTGGCAAACGCACCAAAAATGTTTCATGTTATCATATAATCTTTTTTTTTCATGATGTTTCTAAAGAACGAGGTTTTGAGAAAAACGATGTTTTTATAAAACAATGTTTTTAAAAAGCGATGTTTCAATAAATCGATCTTAATAGAGGACTTCATACACATAGATTTCCTCCAATAACATTGCTTCATTCGACGTTGTTTCGGTTTAATTCTAGCATCTCTGTACAGGTAATTTAGTCGAACAACCGTAGCCATCAAAAACTTCAAAGGGTTGTATCCTTTTTATTTTATATGTGCGAAAGATTCTGTTTTTGATTATGTGCTTGTGTGGTCTGCATCAGTACCCCATTGAACTCCATTCTAAATTTCTTTTTTCGATTCTTAGGCTAAAAAAAGCTCCTCCGACCTTCGTTTGGCCTTATTCTGACAGGTCTACTAATAGCATCCAGATTCGCAACAATCTAGATATTTCTAGATATTCTTTGTCTATTTCAGATGTTTTCAAGTAGAGAACGCAAATTATGTCGCAAACACAAGTTATGACTATATTAATTCTTTAGTGATTTGCTTTTTTTTGTTTTTTTTTGTCATCATCAGCAGCAACAGCAGCAGCAGCATCATCATCATCATCATCATCATCATCATCATCATCATCATCAGTCTTTTAACGTCCGTCGTTGGACATAAACCTTCCCCAGGATTTGCCACACTTCTCTATCATGGGCGTTGTAGAGCCAGTACTTCCTAAACTTGTCCAGCTCGTCTCTCCATCTAATATTCTACCGGCATCGGTTGCGCATGTGATCTTGGGGGATCCATGTCGTGAGTCCTGATGTCCATGGGTTGTCTACCATTCTTGCAGCATGGCCAGCTCACCGCTTTTTGAGATTTTTTATGGATTCAATGATGTCCCTGACTCTTGTCTTCCTCCGGATGTACTGTGCTGTCTTGTGGTCTCTCCATGTGAGGCCCGGCATTATTCTTTCATGTGCACGTTGCATGGTTCTCAATTTACGGGTCTGTCTCTTGGTTAGGTTACATGTACCGGCTCCATAAGTGACTATTGGGAGGATGCATTGGTTATACATCCTTATATTAAGGATTAATGGGATCACGACTTCAAATTTGACGCTACGGTTGTTCAATTATCAACTGTGATGCTGAGTTATGACGATATTTTGTGTTTGTGATTTTATACTTTATTATGGAGTTCATCAGCTGTTTCACCATAGCCCTGAAACCATTGCAACGAATGGAATTCATCCAAATGCGTCCTTCTGGTCGGCTTACGTTATCTTGAAGGAAAGGTATATGTATTGAATTGACTTTGTTGGTATTCTCTGCATACAATCGACTCTTCTCCATTGAACATTCTGAGAGTCAGGGGGACGAAATTTGTTTGGCAAGGCAGGGGTCGTGCCGCAAGTCACGTGTCACCATCAAAGGGGTGTATATAAAGCACAAGCAACCCCCTTGCATATAAGTACAATAACTCTCTGGTTTTCCTGCAAAACCACGAATCCGACTGAAACAACGTTAATTGAAATCAATTTTCCCATAGGTACAATTATGAAAATGGAAGTAACTCAATTTGTTGTAATGTAAGAATTTTGCAACTAACTCACGTCGAGTCAGAGATGGGGTTCCACCAATAATACTTATGTATATATATATATATATATATATATATATATATATATATATATATATACATATATATATATATGATACGCATTTTTTATAGGTTCCAGTAGTTTACAAGTAAGAATAGTCATACAACAAATTGGCTAAGAATAAATTGTCTAAAAATGAATATCATCAAAATAACCTCTATTTATGACATCACTGGTGTTTTTCTTTTTTGTGGCCTAATCGGTAAGGCGCTGTAATGATAATGAAGACACTGCAAGATTACAAATGCAGATTTAGATCTCGCTAGAGGCTTATTCTTTACTTTGGAACTAAAATGTTCCCTTAACGGACAAAGAAGAGTTACCTGAGATTTGCAAAAAAAAAAAAACCCCACGGAGAATTGCCATCACAGCCAATAATTGAACAACCATAGTGTCAAATTTGGAAGTCATGTAAAGAAAAAATTTCATCAAAAAATAAATATGGTCAGAATAAATTCTATTCATGACATCACTGGCATTTCCCACTGAAATACTTCAGAAAAAGAATTTTGAAAAAACATGTGCATTTTAGATATTCAAAATATTAATAAAAACGTCGGAATAAGGTTTGAAAGGGTAGAAAAACGCCTTTTTTTTTTTCAAAAACTAAAAATCATTTTTAGAAGGGGTCTACGGGAGCACTGATGCCAATTTTCAATTCTTTAGAGAGGCAGAACAGTTTGGCCAAGAGAACTGGAACACACAAACAGACACACACACATACACACACGCACGCAAATATATATATATATATATATATATATATATATATATATATATATATATATATATATATATATATATATATATATATATAACTCTTTGTTATCTTTTATTGGCTACGGTTGTTCATTATGATTAAATTATTTGTATAAGTTTCAAGTGCATGAAAGAAGCATGTCTTGTTATTCCTCCCGATCCCTATGAGATATAAAACTTTAACCAACTCCTTCCATTGCATACAATCCCTGGTGACATACTACGCAACTCCCTATGATCGGTTTGTCCTGAGTTACAGTTCTTTTTTGGCTACCCTTGGGCCTCCCAGATCAGCTTCTACCTTGTGGATATGCGATTTGCGTAGTTGGTAATGATTCGAGCAATGGAATCGTCGGCCCGAGTTCCAATTCAGGCTGGGGCTGGTAATATTTGAACTAATGCTTTTAGGAAAAGAATAAATCCGTTTGACTTCCCTGTCCAATTTATTGATAAAATACCTGGGCAGATTGAGCTCTCTAGCCTTGGGAAGGTGACCGGTCTAGAAGAAAGATAGCTCGTTTTCCAAACCTAGGCGCTAGGCTCACTTGAGGTGGTTTGACAAGCAATTGGACACCCTTCCTTCTTATCGCTTTAGCTTTCCCTTGGAGGACATAGCAAGTTCGAAAAGGGAATCTCAGAATGTACATATGCCCAGTATTAGCCCCTTGGATGCGTGGTGTTCCACTGTCTGTACAGACTGAACTGAAGCCGTTAGTAGAGTCCATCCTAAAGCAACTTTTATGGTCTTGTCTCGCTTCATCCTGAGCACTTGTCCAAGCCATCTCAAACGTCTATTCGTAATCTTTACGGTGAGTGCTGCAGCTACCTGTTTTCTTGTACAGTTCATGGTTAAAGATTTTATTCGGCCAAAAGATCTGGCATATCCGTCTGAGGCATTCGTTGTGAAAGAATTCTGCTCTTCACGCGTCTATTTTGACCAGTCGCTAGATTTTTTAACCATACAGTAAGACATACATGGCATTGTTGCTATTTTCGTTTCAAAGATGAATTGCTCTAGTCTCCAGAGTGCAAGATGATATTCTGCCATAACTTAGATATCGATTTTTTTATTATTTTTTTTTCAGAATACAATCGCCCAAGAGAAGCCTCATTTGCCTAATATGCAATCATGGACCAATCAAGAGAAAAGAGCTCGACTTTGTAATAACTGATGATATCCTTTGTTCATTTTTAAATGGTGTGATTAAGTGGTCACCTTAAGATAATTTCGTCTTCGAACTGTCTCTCTGACAGTCACGCTGTATAGACCACCTAAACGTTGGGGAAAAATAGAAAGTTCGTGAAAATACAGTAGAAGAAATATTATTGGATCTGTGCTGGCTATCACTCTTATAATGATGATCTGACTTCCTTTCATCTCAATTTTCTACTGAAATTGAAATCTGATTAACCTAGTAATATTTGGCACGCACACTCTATGGAACCAATAAGAGGTTTGAAAGTAAATGTTTATTTTCGATTTTCCTCAAATAGAATCAAGATTTTAATTAAGTGTTTTCCAATTCATCATTATGAAGTTGATTTTCCAAAAAGATACTATCCAATAAATACACAGTTCAAATCCATAATCTGTTATGTAAGGTAAGGATAAGCGTAATGATAATATATATATATATATATATATATATATATATATATATATATATATATATATATATACACACACAGAGTATATGTGGTACAAATCCGGCTTGCAGTATAACATGATAAAATAGTATATCAATAATATGAAGCCACTTCTGAAATGTAATGGATTTATTTCATAGAGTGCTCGATACATACAACTATTTACTCTTGAATATATATATATATATATATATATATATATATTCATATATATATATATATATATATATATATATATATATATATATATATATATATATATATATATATATATATTTATGTATATATATAATCTGTCTGGAAGAAAAACCAAAGCTTTCTTCAGTAATTGCTGAAAAATCCCAGCAATTGGCGGGTTACAGTTAGTTTAGCTGCATTATTCGGGTTACATTTACAGCTGACGATAAAATGGATTCTACCGTCGAGCGTCTGTAATTTATATTATTACAGCGTTGGGAAAGCAAAAATTTGTTGAAAAAATATTAGCTCACACCACTCTAATAAACATTACACTTGTTTTTACATCTTCTTATCACCGTCAGCACGGTGGTGTTCTGATATCTACTCTCCAGGTATCATCAGTTCAAAGAATAATATTGTTCATATCTCTTGCAGAATTTTGTTTTGCATGACGATTCGGTGTTTTTTATACGTTAGAATTACATAGCAAAATTCAGAATCTTAACTGGATTGTTCATTTGTCATTCATGAAAAAAAATGTCTTCGCCCAATAGGATCTTCTTTTCCCCCATATGCAATCTAGGACTATTGTTGAGTAGTGGAAGCCAAACCAGGTTGAACTCTGCACTCGTCCGACTTATACCATCAGTTGGTATATTGATGCAAGCAGCTTCTTCTGTTGTTCTCTGTTTCCAACAGCGTCCCTCTTTCAAAATACAGACATCCTCTCAGAGAGGATGCTGTCCGCCTTTCTCTCCCTAGTTTAATCGTCCTAGGAAGAAAAATCTTTTTCGTGTTATTGACCCTCCCTGAAACATAAAATAGTTCAATCATATTTACATTTATGGAGGACGATAACACGCGTTCAATATCAACATGGCGTCAGTGAAAGCCCAACTTGTCGGAAAATATTAGTCTAATAAACATTACATTTGCTTTTTTCTGCCCTGATCACTTTCAACACCCTGGTGTACTTAAATCTAGTCTTCTCCTATCTGTACTTGATTATATACTATTATTTACACCCCTGGCAGACGTTAGCATAATAAATCTGTCTGTGTTTTCTACTTCGTTAGAATCACAAAGGAAAATACAGAACTTCCACTCAAATCTCCATTTGTTATTTTTGACATGATCTCTTTGTCCAATACGAATCTCTTTGTCCAGTACGAACCTCTTTGCCTATCAATGAAATCCAGGACTCTCCTTGAAGAACAGTTCGACTTTCTATTAAGTGATGATATCATTAGTTCACTTGTAACTGGCACTATTCAATGACCGTACATACATTCAGATACACACATCGTCATTCAACATCTCTCAATTTGGTTCACCAGTAGGCCTTCTCTTTCGTCTCTCTGTCTTACCTTCTATTCTTCAACAATTAATTTCCCATTTTTCTTTCTACCGTCTTTAGCGTAGATGTCTCTCACGAGTATTGTGTAATTTGTCTTCTCCTCGTCCATTACCTTGTTGATGTCGACTCTTCAGTTCCCTGGTCAGAACTTTTTAAAGTCGGCGTGTGAACCTGTAATACTTTTAATGTGTATCTTTTGCTCTACTCTTACTACCATCCAAATTATTCTGTCTTATATAATGTCAAAACATATAGCGTTCATAGCTATGTTATTATTGACTACAAAATCTCACACCGCTGAATTTTCTTATCTTCGTTCCTTTTGATTATAAATGATTACTTACCTTCAGCTGTAACAGTTTCTCTCTTTTTGTGTGGGTTTTACTAATACCTATGATGTGCCAGGTGATATTGTCCAGGTCCATCATCAGTTGATCTAGTCTGTATTCCTCTGTGATTCACCGAGAATTATAAGTGTAAATTTTCATGCTCTCATAACTTGTTTACTGTCCAAGACTTTGTCTTGTTCGGGCAGCAACTGATCGCCCTTTGTGGCATGATGCCAGCAAGCAATTGAAATCAAGCGGTTGAACCTTTGATAGACAATGATTCAACAGCAACGCAACAGTGATTAAATGGTTGTGCTGTCACATAAGATTTGAGAGGTTTGTGGCTAATCAAGCCCACCCGTTGCCTCAATTTTCCTGTGAGCTTTTTGGATTGCTGCCACTTTATTTGATATATTCAGCGAGCCCATCTATATCCGTAGGGGGTCTCGATAGCCCACACCGCGCATACACGATACCACATATATCTATAATGCCGTTCCCAACCTGCCAGTATATTGCTTTGAGATGTTTTTCCCTTATTCACTAAATTCCCTGTTTACTTCGTGGTTAGGTTCCCGGAAACCATGACTTTAACTGAAACAGCGTTAAGTGAAATCGATTTTACAATGGATACAATTATACAAAAAGTGGGAACAAATTTCTTTTTTTGTGACCTTGGAATTTAGCAACCAACTAATGTCGATTCAGAAAAATCACTATAATCTCGTTTCCACCAACAATATTTATATGATTTCGTACATATATCTTTTGTTGGTTATCAAGTTTTAATTTGTTTTTCCTCTACAACAACAAGAACAACACCCACCAGATCCGCTGGCTGTCAATCACGTAACGTTAAGCCAAACAAACACATAAAATCAGCATTTCCTTGCTAATCAATATATATATATATATATATATATACATATATATATATATATATATATATATATATACATATATATATATATATACATACATATATATATATATATATATACATATATATATATATATATATATATATATATATATATATATTACATAAATTATATGTTCACACTATTAACGTCGTTTCATGACGAGTAGTTATGATTACTGCAACTGTTGTATCGATACATATACATATATATATATATATATATATACATATATAAAATACAAATGTTGCAGTAATCATCACTGCTAACGTCGTTTCATTACGAGTGTTTAAGATTACTGCAACTTTTGTATTTATATATATATATATATATATATATATATATATATATATATATATATATAAAATACAAAAGTTGCAGTAATCATCAACGCTCGTAATAAAACGACGTTAATTGTTCGAATATATAATTTATGTATGTATATATATACACACACACACACACACATATATATATATATATGTATAAAATACAAAAGTTGTAGTAATCATCACCACTCGTAATGAAACAACGTTAATCGAGCGAATTGATGTACAGGAATTCCTCAATTTAAGTCGTTTCGTTATAACGTCGTTGAGAAAAAATATGAATTCACGGTGATATGAAATACTTGTCATCACAGTCAGTTATTGAATAACCGTAGCATTAAAAAATTTTGATATCTTTTCTTAATTATATCGAAGAATAAAAATGGTCAGAAAAGATTATGTTTGTGACATCTGTGACGTTTCCCACCAGGGAAACTCTAAAATAAAGTAAAAAAATCTGGATTCAGCAGAAACTAGATGTTGATAATGAACCCGCCAGAAAAGCCTCAAAAAGGTGAAAAGAGGTTTAGGAAAAGGAGTACGAATGCCGATTGTCAAGTCTGAAGACAATACAGTTTGGTCAGGAGCACTGGTTGGCACATACAAGCAAACATTTGCATATATATGAAGGGATAGAACACTTTGCCATATCTGGTGGCTACAGTGGTTCGATTGTCACTTGAATTCCAAATTGTGTGATTTTTCTGATTCCACGTTGGTTAGTTGCGAAATTCCTATACGACAATAAATTGAGTAACCCTTATTTGATAATGGCGTATGGCGTTTTGTATGCTGGGCTTGCTTTTTGACAGATGCGCATAAACGTAAAAAAGTTTTAGTGTCTATGAAAAGCAATGGACAGTTGAAATCTATGTGGCACACTATAGGGAATGCTGTTCGATTTGATCATAGAAATTGGAGAATTGATGAAAAACAGAATTCGGATTGGATATATCAGCGTTCAATCCAATTTTTTTGTCTTATTTCTTTTAATTTGCTCACCGTTTGTAACTTCAAATGAGTGAGGAGATGAAAATTTACTATGTCCGATCGGGATTACTTTCCCCAAATTATGAAAAAGCAAAACCAACTACCAACAGGTTTTTTCAGACACACAAATAGTTTTGTGTTTTAGTGCTTCCGTCGTATACAACACACGTAATATATATATATATATATATATATATATATATATATATATATATATATATATATATATATATATGTGTGTGTGTGTGTGTGTATGTGTGTGTAGGTATACATAGTACATGTGGTACAAATCAGGCTAGCAGTATAACATGATATAATAATATATCAATAATATAAAGCCGCTTCTGACTTGACCTAGGTATTTTGGCAAGAAGTTTTTATCAAAATAAAAACTACTCCCAGATTACTACTAAGCATCCTTGCAGAGTTGACCCCTAGATCCAGTTCACACCCCTTGACAAAATAAATATCGCCATACCAATCACTATCACACTCGCAATATTCTAACCAAATTCCCCAAAACTAGAACCAAAAAACATAGACAATCATTCGCCTGATGAGGGCTGGAGAGGTCAGAAACATGAGCTAGTTTGTGTAGCGAATCTGCATTCTACTATTCATATATATATATATATATATATATATATATATATATATATATGTGTGTGTGTATGTGTGTGTGTGTGTGTGTGTGTGTGTGTGTGTCATACACCTCTTCTATTTATATGATTGTGTCCATGATAAAATCGGTCCAACTCAATGTTATTTTAGTTAGAGTCATGGTTTCTATAAGTTATTTACGACGTTGATCTGGGAGTCTCTGTACTTATGTATGAGTAGAATGCTTGTTCTTAACGTGCACACCTTCAGATGTGGCATCTGACTTGCGGCAAACTCCTTCAGTCAGACAGATTCTGAGTCCCCGTTGATCAGAACGTTCGATAGAGAAGAGGCGACCGTGTGCAGTGAATACTGAAAACATTCGTTCAATGCATCTACCTTCCATTCAAGAAACGTAACCCAAGGAGAAGAACGCGGTTGAATGAATTCCATTCATAGAAATGGTTTAGTGCATGGGTTTCTGCATATATACAGTGCTGCTCATAAATGGTTACACTGTACCAACTTTCTTATAAAAGTTTATTTTTTCTTTTGAAGCAAACGTCATCATTATCATCATCATTAGTCTTTCAACGTCTAGTGAAACATTGCCAAATCAAAATAAATATCATCTAATATCTTTATTATATTTACTAATTGGGCAGCATTAAAAGTTGCCAAAAAATTTGTTCAAAAATGTGTACGAACGTACGAATTGAGTTTATGTAAAATCAGTATTTTGTGTGGCTTTGTTTTATATCATTTGTAGTCGTAGCGATATTAACTTCGCTAGATATCCAAAGTCACCGAAATGTTTTCCCACTCCGACAGTATCATCATCATCATTAGTCTTTTAATGACCATCGTTGAATATAGACCTCCCCAAGGATTTACCAAACTTCTCTATCATGGGCGTTGCGGAGCCAGTACTTTCTGAATTTGTCTAGCTCGTCTCTCCATCTAATATTTTACCGGCCTCGTTAGCGCATGTGATCTTGGGTGATCCATGTTGTGAGTTACAATGTCCATCGGTTGTCTGCCATTCGTGCAACATAGCCAACCCACCGCCATTTGAGATTTTTAATGGATTCTATGATGTCCCTGGCTCCGATCTTTTCCCAGATGTTCTGTGCTGTCTTGTGGTCTCTCCTTGTGAGACCCAGCATTATTCTTTCATGTGCACGTTGCATGCTTCTTAATTTGCGGATCTGTCTACTGGGTGAGGTTCCATATTTCAGCTCCATAAGTGATTATTGGGAGAATGAATAGGTTATACACCCTTCTTTTTAGAATCAATGGGAGCTTCTTATTTTTGAATGTTGAGCTTGATCTGGCAAAGGGTTGCCACCCTAGTGTGAATTTTTGCTTGATTTCATCTTCCTTTGAGGGTCTCATGGAGATTTCTTGTCCTAGGAGGTAGATGTAATGATCGACTTTCTCCACTCCTGTGTCTTTGATACTAATCTCAATGTTTTTATCTCCTATGTGATTGTTGCACATTGCATGATTTTATTATTTCTTGTGAAACATAACCCAATCAAATAAATATCATCAAATATCTTTTTTGTATTTATTAATTGTGCAGTATTCAAAGTAGCCAAAAAATATGAATATTTTGCCGTTCAAAAATATGCATACAAATCTACGAATTAAGTTTATTTAAAATCAATATTTGGTGTGTATTAGTTCTATAATACCACTTGTAGTCTTGGCCATATTGACTTTGCTAGATTTGCACAAACAGTCACTAAAATGTTTTCCCACTCCGACCGTATGCATTCTTTTAAATCTGTCTCGGATGATCGTGCGTTTTTCTACTTTTTGTTTCAGATTCATTGAACAAGTGCCGAATTTGGGGACACAGTAGGCTTATCGAACACTTTTACTATTGGCTTTTTCTAGTGGAGAGTAATGGGTCATTGTTATGCTGAAAAACAGCTCTTCCTCCCTGCATCTGAATGGAGACGAACTATTTTCATACAGTATATTGATTTAACGTCGTCGACGGAATGCACATCACCGGCGGCATTAGAGCTCATACAGTCGCAGATCATAACTTTCCCACGAAGATGCTTAACCGTGGACACCAGACACTTTTCTTTGTACGCTTCGCCACACTCGTTGGATGTCGTCAGACCACAGTAGGCTGACTTTTGTTGCATCTGACCACAGTAAGCTTAATTTTTATCTCCTTATTTTTTCTGAGCGAACTTTTAACAGGCCTGTCTGTGTCTTCATTTCAAGAGGCGGTTTTGACTGGGCACAAAGCTGAAAAGCAATTACCTTCAATTCACATCGGACAAGTTTTTGAGCGTTCCCACGTATTAAGAATAACCTTCTATGTCTGCCTGCCTTCCCGCCTATATTGCGTAGGTCGAGATTTATTGTCTGCTGTGACTGATATTGAATGCTCGAAGTACGACAGCACGCTTGAGTACTTTGATTCTTTCCAGCACATAGTTCATTGTCGCCACTCGAAACACCTAGCATACCGGTGTTTGACCTACGCATCTTTTCAAAATCAAAGTAATTCTTTTCTGCTTTCATCGGAAGAATCCAAGTCTTGATGGAACGTCAGTCACGTAATTGTTACGAAAGGTTCATTTGCAGATGATTATTTTGGGGTCCAGGAACGCAAAAAAAAAAAAACAGCCTCTGGCTCAAAATTGATAGTGATTAAAAAAAATCTCTCAAAAATGCAAAAAAAATCTTTTTTACCTTTAAAAATTATCCTGCCAGGCCACTTGGCTTTATACGCGTCACGAGCGCAGATCTTACAGATGGAGCTAGAGGTCCGAAAATTTAAACAAATTTCTCCTTGTTATGTATGGAAAAAAAACAGATTTAGGGTTTTTTGCAAATTCTTCCATGAAATGTTTTTTTTTAGTTATGATGTTAAATTTACGATGTAATTTACGATGTAATTTTAAGCTGAATCGGACATTTCACGACATGCTGCCTAAAAAACATTGATCACGTGACAGTTCCCATTAAGTGACTCACCAAATTTTTTGCCCCTTCTGCTGTATGGTATTTTGGCTTACAGGAGGCTCTGTATGTAGGCTGTACTTCCGGTTGGAGGGTGGAGAAAAAGCCGTGTCTACATGTAAGAAAAAATCTCGCGATGCAGATCCTGTTTTAATATTATCATATATTTCTACATCTGTTTTTAATTATTTCTGGGGAGTACACAACCCCATGAATGCTGATTTACGAGGTAAGAAGATCATCCCGCCCGGAAAATTGGCGTAACACAATCTTACTCATACCTATCATTAGCATCTCTTCCTGCGTAAAGGCATAGCTAGAGATTGGTGGGCGATTGGGGGCCGCGGGTTGCTTGGCTCCTTGGAGGCCTTTTTCCAACATTTTGCTAGATTTATCAATAAAAATGCATTATGTGAACTACTATTTGAAAAAGTCAACAAAAACTGTCAATATAGGTTTCAATTTGTTTTTAAACTCGTCTACCTGGCTGACTAGGTATGTTTGTATCTGATGTACCTAAAGGGCTGAAGATTTGAACATTTGCTCCTTATTAGGTCAAGTAAGAGCATGTGTCCCCACCCTCAATAGGGTTTTTTAATGGGGGTTCAAATTACCCTTTGGATTTATGCAAAATCTAATTTCTAGTTTGTGTTTACCTGTTTTTAGCGATCTCTGACCCTAGGAAGGATGTAATGAAACATTTTCCCATTTTCAAATTTTTCAATCAATCATCCCCAACACAATATGCTGCCAAAAGTCATTGCTTGCTTGACGGTCCTGATCAAGTGACCAACCAGACTTGTTTGTAAAGCCTTTGAGAACCTCTCATATATGGGGACCTGGGGGATTGTTTGAAATGGACCCCCAGCTACGCTTTTGGGTTTGGGTTGGACTAAGTTTGGCAAATATCCACGATTTTCTGTGAAGAACTCTGATAAAGCATATGAGCTTTTTTAGATGCAATCTAATCCTGTAGTAAATATTTTCGGTCTATGTGCGTGTAGTAGGGAGAGGCAGAAAATAAGAAAAAAAAGGAACGAAGGTAGGAAAAAGAAAGAGAGAAAGGATGAAAGAAATGAAGACAGAAAGAAAGAAAGAAAGAAAGAAAGAAAAAAAAAAAGAAAGAAAGAAAGAAAGAAAAAAGAAAGAAAAAAAGAAAAAAAAAGAAAGAAAAAAAGAAAGAAAGAAAGAAAGAAAAAATGAAAGAAAGAAAGAAAAAAAGAAAGAAAGAAAGAAAGTAGGAAGGAAAAAAAGAAAGAAAGAAAAAAAGAAAGAAAAAAAGAAAGAAAGAAGACAAATAAATAGAGGTATAATAAAATACGTTTATATTGATAGAATAAGTCACAACAGAAGAGAGAGAGGGGGGATTTTAAAAAAAAAACGGGGGATAGACTGAGAAAGGGGAAAATCAGTTGATATCAAGAAGCAAGCGCTGTTTTCATCTCAGAGGTTCTCAACTGGGGCTTAAATCACCCCTGGGGGAATTTTATGATTTCAAGGCGGAACTGGGGCCATAAATTGGCCGATTCAGACTGTTGGAATTTTGATCTTTTTACAAAATAGAATTTATGATTTTACCTTCTGAGTCGAGCAATCTTGAAAGAGAAAGAATGAAATTCTTGAGAAGAGTGGAAAAGAAGCTAGAGCAAGAAGAAAGAAAAAGGAGAAAGAACAGAGGAAAATGAAGAAAAAGAAACCGTTGCGTAACCAATGTCTTTTGGCAGTATGCTTTGGTGATCAATTAAAACTCAAAAAATGAACAAACAAGTGATTTCTCTCGCCTTTTGTTCGGGACTAAAAAGTCCAAATTTCTAAAAATCAAAAATGAACGCAGCAGGGCACAAATTAGGGATTAATTTAGCATATATTCATATCATGAATTGGACATACAACGCGAAAAATATTGGGTTGGGGTGGAGGAAAATGTGTTCTTCCACATATGATGAGGAGTGAATATTGAAATGTTCAGCCATCTAGCTCCATCAGTTTAGCTTATATGCGTGATTCATTCATACGTATATACATCAGTAGCATCAGCAGCCTTTAAGCATCCGTCATTGGACGTAGAACTTCCCCAAGATTCCAGTACTTTCTGATTTTTTCCTCAGAGAATTTGTTGAAGATTGTTCTTGTTTTTCTTGTTTTCGTTACGGTACAAAGTCAACTGCAGGTGTGTAACAGAGTTAGACTCAAGAATGAAGGAAAGAAAGAATGACAGTCAGGTGAAAAGAATGAAGATAATACCAGCTGCATCAGGACTGAGAGAAGCCGGAAAGCTTTTAAATATAACGAATTTGTTAATACATTTTCCTTCTATCCGACGAAGACCTTTAAATTTAGCCGCGAAAGTTGAACTGATAAGATAGTATCTGGGCATCTTTCAAACTAAATACCATAAACATCTAGATAATATCAGATATAATCAGAGGAGATTTAGGTGATTAATTGAAAACTTACGCCAATAACTTTCCATTTCTCTTTCTCTCTCTCTCTCTCTCTCTCTCTCTCTCTCTCTCTCTCTCTCTCTCTCCCTCTATCTCTTCTTGCTTTTTCTCTTTCTATATTCCTTTTTTTTTTCTTCTTTGTCGATCTTCTTTTTTTCTTTCTTTCGTTGTTAGATGATTCGTTGTTAGATGACCTAGGGATAGAACCAGCCGTTCACCTTTTCCTTTTCTCACTCAATCCATCAATTTCAACTTAACTTACATTTCAGTATAAAGGAGGGGTCTGGAGTCGTCATTGTTGTTAGGTGAGGAAAATTAAGTCAAAACCGGTGGAAGTTTGACTAAAAAAAGGAGGGATGAGTTGTTGAAAAGCAAATGGGGCTGAAAAGACAGTTCAGCCGGTTGACGTTTTAACAAAAATAGGATTACAAAGAGGAGGAGATGAAAGGAAAGGTGAGGGAGAAGAGAAAAGCACGTGTGTTTGTTGGTTCGTGTGTGTGTGATTTGGTCTCTGTGTGTGTGTGTGTGTGTTTGTATGATTCTATCAACGAGTCAGATACAGTGAGTGTAGAAAGTATCCGATGCATTTCAAAAGTTGTTTACGACACTCTTATACGGCTTCAAAATTGACAAAATTTGGACAAAAGATATCTGATTTGTACATCATCGTCGTCATCATCATCATTATCATCACCATCATCAGATTTTCACGTCCTTTGTAGGACATAGACCTTCACCAGGATCCGCCACATATCTCTATCGTGGGCGTCTCGAAGCCAGTGCTCTCTGATTTTGTCTAGCTCGTCTCTCCATCTAATGTACTGCTGACTTAGGTTGCGCACGTGATATCTAAGGGTCCTTGTCGTGAGTTGCAATATCCATCGGCTGTCTGCCATTTTTGCAACATGGCCAGCCAATTGCTATTTGAGATTTTCAATGGATTTATGATGTTCCCGAGTCCTCTCTCCTCTCGGATGCATTTTGCTGTCTTGTGGTCTCTTTATGTTAGGTTGAGTATAGTTCTTTCATGTGTACGTTGCATGGTTCTCAGTTTGGAGGTCTGTCTCTTGGTTAGGTTCCATGTTTCAGCTCCATAAGTTACAATCGGGAGGATGCATTGTTTGTGCTCCCCTCTTTTTAGGATTAATGGGATTTTCTTGTTTAATTAAAATGAGTTTTAATTATTTTTTTCATTCATGTATTTTCATCGCAATGGGTTTGCTTATTTTACGTTATTGATACATTCTCGTATTTATATCCAGCTATCTATCAGGACGACCCCTGAGCATTCATAGCCAAAGTTTAAAATTTTGCGCAAACGCTCCCCTAAATGAGTAAAGAAATTTTTGTTTTTTTTTTTTAATACCCCCTCCTGAATTGTTTTTTTTTTATTTTTCTTATGGGGGTTTCAATTTACAATAAAAATGATGTCCAGCAGAATTTACGTCTTTTCTTTTAATTTCTCCTTTTTAGTGATCAAAACTAAAAAAAAGAAGCAAGAAAAATTATATCCATTGATCCCAACCTTTTCCAAATTTCAATTGATCACCTTACAGAGTGAATCACCCGAACTGTTTTTTAGATCATGAATTTATGATTCAAACTATACTGGCGGTGCTTTTTTATTGAGACTAACCACTGCCATTGTTCAAAACGTGAGATAAAAATCAGCGTATACCGATGGCGGTGGTTCATTATTTTCTTAGGAATGCTAGCCAATTTCAACGCCTTACAAGAATGTTGAAATTAAGTTTTTGAAAAGTATCAGATACTTTTTACCCCTGCTGTATGTTTCTATATTTGTAAAGTAATGCATCAACGGGCGATTTGTGCAGCTTCTGCCATGAAATCAGACTTTCTTCTATCTCCGTGATTGAAAATGTCGTGTGTTTCCGAAACCATGTACAGATTCGTTGTTATATGGAATATAATCAACATCTTTCTCATTCATTCTCTCTCTCTCTCTGTCTCTCTCTCACACACACACGCATACATAACACTTCTCACTTATTCACTTTCTTTCCTCTCTCTTCTTTCTCTGTCTCTCCCAGTCTCTCTCTCTCATATCTTGATCGATTCCTTATCTCATGCATTCTCTCTCATTTTCCCCTCTTTCATCTCCTAATTTGCTTTCTTTTTTCTCTCATTCTCACTCACTCTTTCCACCTCATCCTCTTACTGACTTTCTTTATCTTTCTTCCTCGCTCTAATCCGTTTTCTCTATCACTCTAATTCTCTTTTTTCTCTCTCGCATCTTCTCTATCCCTTTCATATATATATATATATATATATATATATATATATATATATATGTATATATATATATATGTATATATATATATATATATATGTATATATATATATGTATATATATATATATATATATATATCATAATATATTTTCAATTTCTAAGAATACAAGACAAAAGAAAAATAGAAAACGATTTCATCCATTATTGGTGCTTACACGATATATATATATATATATATATATATATATATATATATATATATATATATATATATATATATATCGTGTGAACATGCATACACACATATATATGTATATATATATATATAATGTATATGTATATAATGTATATATATATATATATATATATATATATGTGTGTGTGTGTGAGTGGGTGTGGGTGTATGCGTACGTGTGTGTGTGTGTGTGTGTATCATATTACTAGATCAGTATGCTTATTTCCGCCAATATATGCATTGCTGCAGGCATCCATTGAAGCTATGAACGCATACGTGTACGTTCAACAGTGAGCAGTATTGTTGATGTATGACTAAGCTCGGTTAATACAGGGCGTTTATTATTTTTATTTGGGCAAGGCATGAAGGGTTAGATCAGCCCAGCCGTACTGTTGTAGGATGGGCTTTTTTAAATCAAATTCTTGCATCTTTTAGTTGTGCGGCTTGATCGTTTCGATTTTTTTTCAATTCTGCGCTTTTGGCCGTGAAGATAGAGCAAAATTTTCTATCGAGTACGCAACACTGACAATGAGATTGTGAAACTTGTAATTTTGTGGAATCTCTAGAGATTTGGGTAATTCCCTGAGTATTTCAGTAATTTTGTGAAATCCCTAGTTTAAGAATCAATGTAGTAATTCTCAACAAACGTGATGCTGACCTTTACTCCTGTGAAGAGTTCAATCCTTACTCGCTGCCCTACTCTACTGTGGCCTCGTGTCAAACTAAGCTAAACTGTAAATACTGAAGCAGATTTAGCTCAGTAATATATTTATTTGTGTGTGTATCTTCGATTATAAATAAGCCTATTATGTAACATGAATCCGCTTCAACCTTCTCGAGAGTTCAGCAGGTGTAGGTACACATCAACGATCATTAGTAAGGTCCACTTCCGGCTTGTCAGGCCCGTCAAAACTGACAGTGCTCGACGCTGCTTAACTTTCGGTGATCCTACGAAAACCGGTGTCTCTAACGTGATTTTGGCTATAACACTTTGGCTACTGGAGGAGGTTCCTCAACCTTAGCCCTTCAGCTGATTACTTAACGAGGAGCCGTTGAGTACCATTTTCAAATTCTTCGATGGATCGAACCATAGGTTGTCGAACCGGAAGCGAATATTTCACCACTGGGCCAAGGTGATCAGTATGTTTGTGTATATGTTGGCGTATTATGTACATTTGTATTCATTGGAGTCCAAGTAAGGCTTCGATCATGTTTGTCATTGTTTGGTTGGTTTGGGGTGGCTGTGCAAGATTGTGCAGAAAACGTCTTCACGGGAATTCAACTGACAATCACTCTTTTTCTGCGCAGAGAATTGGATGCTTGCGGGGGCGAATGAGCTGATCACTGTTGGCCAGTGGTAGAGTGCTTGCCTCCGGTTCTGAAGGTTGCGGTTCAATTCACCGCTGTCATACCAAGGACCTTTAAAATGTTATTCAAACCTCTACACTAAACATTTGGCACAAGAACATTGATTGGTGAGAGGGACTCTTTACAAAGGCGAACAGACCACTACCAAATGACATTGATTACTTCGGTCCTCGTAGGGTCACTGGAGTTGAGCAAGATTAAGACTGGTCAGTAATCTGTATTGGTGGCCATAGGGGAACACCTCGTTCCGTAGGAATAATGGAGATTCAACAGGCCTGGCAAGCTGGAAGTGTTGTTTTTTTCCTGTACCTAACCCTTTGGCACTCGGTTATAAGTGTACAACGATGAAAGATACATTCCAATGTAAATCATGCGTTATTCCTCGCGGAATAGAATTGATATGGCAGCAGTTTGGGTAGATATGTCATTGCGTATAACATTCACAGACGGGCTGAGGGGTAAGGGTTATTTGACAACAACCCTGGGGGTTCAAGAAAAACTTTAGAAATAGTAGTTCACCTATAGGGCAACTACTGACAAAATGCAATAACAAGAACGCGTCTTTTTTGTAACATGCTGTATTCGGAGATCTATCTAAACACTAGAAGAAAGTGTTGATGAATGGGTAAATTACTTTTGTTTAGTAGTAGTAGTAGTAGTAGTAGTAGTAGTAGTAGTAGTAGTAGTAGTAGTAGTTCCCAGAACTTCATCTAAAAAAAGGAAAAAAACAAGCTTGGCGACACTAAGGTCAGACCTCCTTGTTTAATTTTAATCTAAAAAGTAAACAAAACGAAATTTATTTCTCCATACAACAGAATTCCAAGACTGCGCGTCCAATTTCAATTCCTTCATGAATAGTTTTTGCGAATGGGATTTACAAACTCTAGTAAAACAAGTCGACTTGAGTTAGGGTATGGAAGTGGTCGTCAATTCGTCATCAGTTTAAACCAGCATCTCTGTGTCACCGTTACTGTGTCACTGGGTTTTGGTCCAGTCATTGTAAGCAGTCATCATCGTCAAAACCCGATAGTAGAAAATTTGAAGATAATAATGATGCTATATCAGTTGTCATCGTAAAGATTGAAGACTTTAAACAGGGATGGTGAACCTGGTGTAGTATAGACTATTGCCTTACAACAATGGAAGGAAACTTTGGAAAACTGCAAGGGTTACTGTATATATACAAAACTATTTCGAGATAAACGGTGAACGTTCGGTTATAAGCCCAGGATTTGTTTTTCGTCGAACGTTAATGGTAGTATTTTGTCGTTTTTTGCTATTATTGTTGATGGTTTGTTCTATACTTGCGAAGATAAAAGGAGTACACTCCTCCCGTCTGAATCTTTTTTTCTTTTAAATGTCGGCAAAAACTGTCACCAGTACTGTCAGCATCGCTTTTTTTCAGTTTTTAAGTTGGTCTTGCTGGCTTACTAGGTGTGTATGTTCTATGTTTATAGACAGTACCAACGGGGCTTGTGGACTGAAAATCTAAATATTTACTCTTTATTGTATCTCGAAAACAATTTTCCCCGTAAATAAGTTTTTGTGGGAGGTTCAGTTTAAAATGTAAGTATATGCCAAATAGTCCCCGACAGCATTCACGCTTGTTTTATTCTTGTTTCTGTTTTTTTTTGAAAATTTGGACATTTTTAGTGAACAATGCCCAACAAAATGTGAGAGAAATGACTAATCAATTGATCAGACTTTTTCGGAATTTTTAACAGATCACCTCGACACTGCATTTTCTCAGAGGACGTTTGTCACGTAATGTTTTCTTTTGAGTGACTAGCTAGGACTGTTTTTCTTTTTGTTTTGTTTTGTTATGTTTCTTTCATTCAAAAAAAGATCAGCTTATGCACACTGCGTCTCTTCTTTAGGCTTTTTGCCCTTCATTAATAGCTTGGTTGACCAAGGCAATCGCGAAGTCTATCAAACTGTAGTTTTTTTGTCAGACGTGCCTTCTCTCAGATAAACGACCTTACGTGACCAAAAGGCTCCATCTGCCTTACTATTTTACGCATAGCTGGGGTATCAGTAGGTGGATCCAGGAATATCTTAAGGGCATTAGTGCAAAATGATTACAAACTATCCCAGCCAGAATTCGGTCTGGTTCGCTGATTTCATTTTCTGTAAAGTTAGATAACTCCGCACCTTGCATATCATATCTTATTTACATTAGCAAACGGCCGTTGATATTCATTTAGAATGATATGTACAGTTTTTAATATAGTCCGACATAGATAAAGGGAAATCGTGGGACGGGGAAGATTAACCCGTTCGCTGCCACGGACAGATAACTCGTCATAGCTAGTCATCAGTGCCAAGGACGAGATAACTCATCTCGTGATAATGTGTTATTCCCTTTCAACTGCGATGAAAGTCGACAGTTCTCTGAACGTAGAATATTACTCGTTAAGACTAATCTTCAAATCGGTTAACAGCGTTTGTAAGGAATCGAGTGACACGGAGAGAGAGGTTGGTTAAAAAGAGATAGACGGTACGTTCTCCCCCCACCCCAATCAGTCCTTAGTGTTGTTAAAGTAGAAAGATGCAATATAACCATTTTTTAGATACATTCTCGAGATGAGAATATAGGAGGTGCAAGAAATAGAGAGAGAAGGGAGCAGAGAGAGGGAAAGAAGCAAGCAGAATATACCATGTTGATATACTGATATATGACTATTGTCTTCCGGACGGTATATTTCGTTTCCTTTTTAGTACAATCATTATTTTGGTTTTGCACTGTCTAACGGGGATTTGATTGAAATCTCATAATCATCAGCCTTTTATCGTCGGTCGTTGGACAGAAACCACCCTTGGGATTTGCCAGATCTCTCAACCATGAAATTATCAGGTTCATCTCCTCCATCTTGTATTTTGCCGGTCTTGGTATTGCAAATGATCTCTTGATATATTGTGCTGTTTTGTGATCTCTCCATGTGAGGCTGAGCATGATTCCTCTACGTTGCAGGATTCAGTTTAAAAGTCAGTCTTTAAAAGTTCCATATTTCAGCTCCATAGGTAACTATCGGGAGGATGCGTTCGCTGTATACTCTTCTTTGCAGGACAACTGGAATTTTCATCTTCTTGCTCAGCCAAAAGCTTGCCATCCTAGACTGATTCTTCTTTTAATTTCTTTTTCTTTTGATGGAAACATGGCGATTTGTTGCCCTGAGTTGTAGTGGTCTACTCATGCCTTTTCGATTTTGATCGTTGTATTAATATTTCCGTTGCACGTGACCTTTGTTTTGCTGGAGTCGATGTGAAGGCTTACTTATTTGAATCCTTCGTTCTGTTCATCTTGCATTAGTTAGAGTTCGTAAAGCTTCTCTGCAAAGAGGACGATGTCGTCTGCAATTCGGAGTTGGCTTAAGCATTCGCTGCCTACTCTGATTCGATCGGAAACAAATAATTTTATTAGAAACACAGATGTACACGAACGGAGTCAAAAACGTATATACCACGTCAAAGTTTTTGATAAGATCTGTCCTCTTTCCCGTTTTAATTGCAATGAAAGTCGAAAGTTCTATGAATACGAAAAAAAAAGTGTTCCGTCCAGACAAAACGTATCTAATTATTTGGCACAAGCCCAAATAGGAGAATAGATTTATAAGTTTATTGGGTATCGCAAAAGTCATTTTCAAGTTTAAGACTCACCGTGTATTGTTGAATGTAATATACGAATGTAAGTCGAGGGAGAAGAGTTCGAATAGATGCATAAACTTTTAAAAAATCGACTGACTCGAATATAAGTCGAGTCTGTTATTTTCGGCGTAACGTCGTTTTTCTTATGAATACACCATTTATTGGCATCTGTCACTGGAAGTAAAACTCCCATTAGTGATGACGAGACTACCTGAAAAAATTTATTCAAAATGGATTTTACTCATTAAGTACTGTCCAGTGCCATGCCATACAAAACCATCGAAATGAATTGAGTTGAAACAATATGCATTGTTGCTCGCTAACATGCAATGTGTCTATCGAAGCTGTCTTCGTGTAGACAAAAGTATCGATCGTTTTTGATTGCTTGGAGTATAAGCTGATTTGGAGGCATCTTTTTAGTACAAAAACTCGTCTTATATCCAAGCATTTACGTATTTTTTGATAAAGAATATTTCCTTTACATAAATATACATACATACAAGTATATATATACATGATGGCGAGCTTTTGGCAGAGCAAGCTCAACCTCTAAAAACAAGTCGATCCCAATAATTAAAAAAAACAAAGAGTACACAACCAATGCGACCTCCCGATACTCACATATGGAGCTGAAACATGGAACTTAACCAAGAGACAGACTCGGAAACTGAGAAGCATACAATATGCACATGAGAGAATCATGCTCAACCTCACAAGAGAGATCACAAGACAGCACAGTATATTAGGAAGAAAACGGGGTTCAAACACATCATAGAATCTGTTGGAAAACTTAGGTGGCAATGGGCAGGCCATGTTGCAAGAATGGCAGACAACTGATGGACATCACGATTCACAACATGGATCCCCAGAGATCACATGCGAAGCCAAGGCCGAAAAAATAATAGATGAACAGATGAAGTGACAAATTAAAAAAATACTGGATCTGCAACGCCAATGATAGAGAGTTGTGGCGAATCCTTGGGAAGGTCTATGTTCAACATCAGACATTAAAAGACTGATGATGACGTAATTTGAATTATAGAGAGCCAGACAGACTTGGAGGGGACATCAGGTGTCAGGGTAGGAGGGAAATAGTTTGGTGTTAGATTGTGTGGGTAAGTTAAGGATAGTGTAAATAGATGGGTGGTGAGGTGAAGGAACAACTCAGGCTTTAACCTTACAGGTTATCGAAAATATGTTGGCTCTGATTCGTACAAGTGAGAAGATTGACTAAGGTAGAGGTAACCAAGGGGTCTGAGTGACTTTGAAGTTCCAAATATTAGAAGTATCTGAGGGGATAGATGTGAATGTGAGGTTATTGTTAGTAGGAGGTTTGTGATTCAGGGATATGCATGATTAGGATGATATATATATATATATATATATATATATATATATATATATATATCAATTTTGTAATTTGAAAATTATTCGGTGAAATATAACATCCTACAAACGCTTCTCATTTTCGGCTTTGCAGTATCAAACCCTATGTGATGTTCCATGACAGCTTGAAGGGTATCTGGCTCCAATAATGTACCGATGGGAATCGTATTTGGGGTATTCAATTAAAATCATAGCTTGTTTAAAGATATGTTCTTCAGTTTTAGTAACTTTAAATAGGCATCGATGAGTTTTATCGACCTTACGTTGCGATAACGAGTGAAATTTTCCGACTGAATATTGATCCTGAATTTGACATTAGATATCACTGGAGAGCTAGCATTTAGATTTTTTTTTTGTTCTGAATATTATGATAAATTTCACAGCAACTGGATTTTACCAACAAAGATTATTGATTACCGATTTTTTCCTATATTTCAGTAAACATTCAGAGATTACGTAAATCTCCACCAGTGGCAATATGTTTATAAATGTGACGAGACAGATTTGGAAACGTTGCAAAGACAAACTCCATTCTAACGGGTGCGTTAGGAATATAGTCCTGTACCAAGTTTGAACAACCTTGTGAATACGCAAATCACGTCGAAATCAGAATATTTATGAATAAACACATGTACAGGCATTATATTGGGAAACATATTTCGTTGGAAATAAACTGTCCAATCTAATGATACACATGATGTCGACAAGATTGTAATACACGTATAGAAGTACATATTTATGCTAGCGACCACCAAGTACAGAGATGGGTGGTTTGAGTACGCTATTTCGAACTCCTGCTTGCCAAAAGTGTTGTTAGCTCAGTAGGTAAGCAGAATTTTAAAAAAGCTTCCTAACTGATGCAGCTTCAAGTCCTGCATGGCGCTTATTTCTTTATTCTTCTACGCAGTTGTGTTTATTTGTTTCTTGGATGATTCCCGTGCCGGACAAAATATGTTTCCTAACTTAATGTCTCTACAATTATTACATTCAGTCAAAGATAAAGTGACTAATCTAATGATTTTCTGTAATACAACTATTCTATCTATAATGATAACGACGAACAACCAATGAGTAAAGTTATTAGTTGTACATCAAGTATTTCGAATGAACTCAAATATTAACTGTGTTATCAATCATTACAGATGACCAAGGTGTGCCTGTTCGTTGGAATTACTTCAAACTTGGCACTGCAATGTCCGGGGCAGAGACCAACATATCTGTCGAATATCAACTACCTGGCTGTCAAGTCATCTAAGGGCATACGTACACACAAATATAGGTATACGGAGATTTCTAAAGTTATAGTGAGATGGAAACAAACGTAACTCTTAGCAGCGTGCTGTGTTGGTGTGATCAATTAAAAAAATTGAAAAGAGAGTGATCCGTGGATAAGTTATACATCCAACTTAGAAAACTATCTAGGGGAGGAATTTGGAAAAACAAAAAAAAGGGGGTCTCTTAGAAGTAATAAAACAAAATTGTTGAAAATATCAGCTCTCTAGTTCTATCAGTGCGGCCAATATTCCTGGTACAAGCATAAGTACATAGACATAATACTTGGAGACTGTTTAAGACAAACGACTCTTCGTCATATATATATATCATTGTGTCATCCACAGACGGATGTTTCGATGTATTACATGTCTTCAGACTCCATAGACTCTCCATTATCCGATCCAGTACTGCGAGGCAAAATTGAAACTTTCACTTCAGACCCGTAGGCCGATATCCCACCTCTGGACTACGGAAGTGGACAGGAGTAACGCTGGATTTAAGCATCATATTTAAATTACACAAAAATCCATCATCCACCAGAGTGCTCAATTCCTATAGAAGAGCATTGCATAAGCTTATAATGGATGAGTTACCTCACTTGAAGAGTGCTCAACCCTGAATAGAGGAGCATTAATTATTGTGTCATTGAGTCCACAGACAGCTGTTTCAATGTATTATATCTCTCAGTGTGGCTATATATATATATATATATATGTGTGTGTGTGTGTGTGTGTGTGTGTGTGTGTGTGTGTGTGTTGTGAATACTCTATCCACCACGGATTCATTTACTCACATACTGTCCAATTAATCATTGATCAATACCCGTACATACACAGCCAGCCAGCCAGCCGGACCAACTAATATTGACAGTTTTTAGTGACAGTCTTTGTTGACGGTTTACAGTTTTAAAAGCTATAAATGATAACCTGCTTTTGACCACACTTGCTTTATTTTTTTTTAATATGCGTTTTCAAATGTATCATTATCGAAACATTTTAAGCAATAAGTGTAACAGTTTACGTTGGCAGTTCAAGTTCATTAGAAATATTCCATATATTATTGTCTGGCAAATATTTTTCTTTGATTAATTGCCTCATATTCAGGAAATGAATTAGTGGAGTTCGCAGGCGTACACCGTATACCTACTTTTCAATTTCAAGTTTGTTTTTTTTTTTATATGTCCAATGTCTCAAACATAACTGTGTACCCAAGATAAAAAGAAAAAATGAGCTTTACTGCATAGTTACTTACCTCCATCGAGATAATCTCCATCAAGGATTCATGATTTTATTTCTACGTTGTTCTAATAGTATATTTTATCAAGATTGAATTTGCGCCCACAAAATTGGTTCCAGCTTGTTGTGGTAGTATCACAGATCGTGTAATCAGAAAGCAATCCATGACCCTCAATTAAAATCACATTTTATCAACTATGCAATTAACTAAATTAAATCAACACTTCATTATATAGTAACAGGTGTATTTGTAAATGTACTTGGCTCATATCATTAAAACAGTTAATATATTAACAGAACTATTAAATAATATAAGAACATAAGTGTTTTAAAAGGGCAGTTGATAATCGTTCGTTATTATGAAGTATGTTATAAATAATTATGAATGAAATTCACTTATCAGTGTCGTATCAATAGTTCAGTGGTCTTGGGCGTTCTGGTAGACATCCGTGGATATTTGGATCGAATGCAAGTGGGAACAAATAATTTTCCCCTTGCTTTCGAGTTCAATGCTGGATTAACCATCAGACTGAGTCAGCTTTTCTCCTGTTCCTGTCTTTCTTTCGACACTAGTCGCAGATAAACCATTTGGCTGAGTAGACCTTTTTTCTCCCTTTCTTTTATCAACTCTTACGATTGAGATTTAGATTTATTCTCTTATGTAACAATGACAGAATGTTGACGTCATACACGAATGACAGTGACCACGGTGACGTGCGCTAAAACTGATGAGGAACTCAGTCCAGTCTTCTAAATCTTAATACGGGTTGACATCTTTTGCAAAAAGTTAGCTAAGCCTGTCAACAGGAACTACTATTAAAGGAATGGGAACAAGGTGCATAGTTTTGGAATATTGTTGTATGGAAAAATGAATTCTGTTTTGTTAACTTTTCAGATTTTGATGGAGGGAGGGGCTTTTGACTTTTTGAGTCTAATTGTATCTTTGTTTACCAGCAATTCGTTTTCCTCAACCTTAGAAAACATGACGATCCCAATAATCCGAAAAAGAAGAGTGTAATGCATCCTGATAGACACTAATAGAGCTGGAGCGTGGAACCTAACCAAGAGACAAACCTGCACACTGAGAAGCATGCAACGCGCGCATGAGAAAATCATGCTCAACCTCACAAGATAGCACAATATATCAAAAAGAAAGCAGGGGTCAGAGACATCATAGAATCCATTAGAAAACTCAAATGTCAATGGGCTGGTCATGTTGCGAGAATTAAAGGCAACCGATTGACTCACAACATGGATCCCCAGAGATCTGATGCAAAACTGAGGCCGAAAAAATACATGATGGTGAGATGAACTAGACAAATTCAGAAATACTGGCTCTGCAACGCCTATGATAGAGAATTGTGGCGAATCCTGGGGAAGATCTATGTCCAACGTCGGACGTTAGAACACTGATGATGATGATGATGATGATGATGATGATCCATGATTATCAAAGATGTAGATGTACATCAGCATTATGAATTTTGACCGTTTATGTGATCTTTCTACGACTATTATCTGTAGATGCTAAATTGTTTGGTTTCAGCCATTCAATACAGCTGTTGTTCAGTTCTCGATTGTTGCTTTGTACTTCCATCTCCAAGACTAATATCATATTCGCTCCATCCAACTGAATTCATCCGTGAATAATACATATCCTTGTATCTGATAACATGAACAGCCATTTCATAATCTTCCCCGAGAGAGCACCCGATGCAATGAATCCCATGCCAATGGTATACATCGAATACAGAGGAGGATTATAACGTTCCAAACTGACATGCTAACATTCAATCGAACGAAAAAGAAGCAAGTGCATTGGATATCTTTACATTATTCTGTCCCCTTGGAAGCTTACAGTATAGACCCAAAAATGTATGTTACCCAAATACATATGTTACATATTCACTCGTCACGTGGAATCTATGCATTTTAGGACTATTCTGTTTTGGAAATAAGGATACTCATATAATTTTCAATCTATTGGTATACAATGTCGACTTACAAAATTGTTTCGTAGTTCCTTAGTTGCTCACCATTTGAAAAATCAATAATTTGGGAGTGAGTTTAATCATTATCATCAGTCTTTCAATTTACATCGTTGAACATAGACCTTCCCCAAGATTCGCCGCAATTCTCTATCGTAGGAGTTGCAGAGCCAGTACTTTCTGAATTTGTTTAGTTCGTCCCTCCATCAAATACTCTGCCGGCCTCGGTTGCACATGTGATCTCAGGGGATCCATGTCGTGAGTTGCGATATCAACCAGTTGTCTGCCATTTTTGCAGCATGGTCAGCCTACTACCATTTGAGATTTTTAATAGATTCTGACTCCTGTCTTCTTCCGGATGTACTGTGCTGTCTTGTGGTCTCTCCATAGGACCAGCATAATTTTTCATGTGCACTTTGCATGGTTCTCAATGATACCAGCTCACCCAAACTTCGAAATGATCTCCAGAAGACTAAATTGGGGAAGTAGCGGAATTAGAACAGATGGCGAATATCTGAGCAACATCAGATTTGCAGACAACATTGCTCTCTTTTCCAGAGAACTTATACGACTTCCAACTAATGCTAGATGAACTGAACGAAGAGAGCAAGAAAGTCGACCTACACAGGAACTTAGGCAAGACAAAGATCATGTGCAACAACTTCATCGGAGACACAAACACTAAGATCAAAAATCGCGGACACAGAACTAGAGAAAGTAGAATATTACGTCTACTTAGGACAACGAATATCCATGAGACCCTCAAAAGAAGAAATCAAGCGGAGAATCACGCTAAGATGGCAAGCCTTTGGCAGAGCAAGCTCAACCTTCAAAATTAAGATCTCATTAATCCTAAAAAGAAGGGTGTATAGCCAATGCATCCTCCCAATGGTCAGAAGCATGGAATGTGTTTACTGTTATTTCTATTTTTTTTTTTTTTGCACCAAATGGGGTGCTATTACAATAATCAATGGGAGTTCGCTGTTTACGATGAAATTTCTACAGCTTAGATTATATACATATTGGAGTACAACTATCGGCTAGAAAGTCGTTTTGATTCGTTTTAACAATGCATGTGAGTATAATGTAAGATTTGGAGGAAAAAATAAATTGATAGGAGCAAGATGGTAAACAACACGGAAAATAAGCTTCAAGTCATAACTAGTGGGGAAAATTGTCGAATTCTTCGTTTGAAATTGTTGGTAAAAAATCAACTCGAATAAGTTTTTCTGTGTAGTTGATATTTTTAAAGATGACATCATAAGTTTGTTTACATGCAGTCTGAGATTAAAACTGACCCAGTAGATTAAATATTCACATTGGTGAACACTCAATAGGGGTGGCATCTACAACGAGTCACGTCTGCTGTTACACTCACTGATCCATTACCGTTAAATACGTTTTTGACCTACGTAAAAAATAAATGAAGTGGAATATAAAAGGGCATCCATACATAAATACATTAGGCTTTTTTTTAAATCACTGAAACGGTTATGTGATACACAACTAAATGTGTGTGTATGCATGTGTGTGTGTGTGTGTGTGTGTGTGTGTGTGTGTGTGTGTGTGTGAGCCTAATTGCTTCTTTTCTAGGTTTTGCAAAGACTGACATAGTAATAAGAATTGTCAACACAGGTTCCCTCGGTTTTCAAGTGAATCTGGCCGACTATGTATTAGTGCGTATATGTATGTATGTATGTATGTATATATAAATCACCCAAGCAGAGCCAACGGGGCTGGGACACTGAATATTTTAACTTTTACTCCCTATTATGTCTAAAAAAAAACTTTTTGTTTGTTTTGAAAATGACCCCATCTGAAAATTTTTTCAGATTGCGACCCCCTCTGATTAAAAGGAATTTGTCAAGACCCCACCTTCGCACACACTTTTATGCTAGAAATTTGCCGCTGCCCTTAACAACTTTTAACAAAAAATTAATAGCAGAATAATCACCTTTAGTGAGGAGGATGTACTTGTTCATCTTTGCACAACTAATCGGATCCTTGATTAAAAACGAGAACATGGCAGTCAAAATCAAAAATACAGAGCTGAAGAAAGTTAATCTCAACATAGGCTTCGGATGAATCTCCATGAAACCATCCAACTAAGAAGAAATCAAGCAAAGAATCACACTAGGTTGGCAAGCTTTCAATAAAGCAAGCTCGAACTTCTAACTAGCCTTTAAAAAAAGGTTAACAACCAATGCATCCTCCCGATAGTCACCTATTGAGCTGGAATAAGGAGCCTAGCCGAAATATCAATAACCCTCAAACTGAAAACTATGCAACGTTCACCAGAGAAAATCAAGCTCAACATCATATCGAGAAATTACAAAACGTTGCAGAGCCGGAGATATCTTAGAATATATTTTTAAAATTCGAATGGCTATGGGCTGGTCACGTTGCAATGATTGCAGATAACCACTGGGAATCACATCTAACAATGTGGATCACGAGAGATCACATGCGGTACTGCGGTCGAGAGAATAAGATGATGTGACGAGCTAAACAGATTCTGGAAATTCTGGCCTATGATATAAAGGTAAGCCGAGTCCTCGGGGAAGTTCATGTCAAACGACAGAACCTAAAAGGATGTTGCTGATGATGAGCAAGATGATCTCAAGGTATTTTTAATGTTCTTGATACGAGAGGGTTTTACTATTTTAATAATGGCCAACACCAGAAATGCTAATTCGCACAAATAGGTTTTAGCAAATGGTTCAAATGTCGTCATCACCGATTTTGACAACATTGTAAATCCTGCATAAATACCGAACAGGAAAAAAAAAAACATTCAAAGTCTTCATAGAAAATTTAATCCACAGAGTTGAATCATTTGAAAGTTCTGCATATTTTTAACTAACCTTCCGAAGCAAGTTGTTTTTCGTGATCAATTTAAACTCTAAATCAGATGAAAGATAAAATTGCGAAGGCTGTGTCAATATTTTAATATGACGAAATTTTTCAACACAGTTATTATTTGATTTTAAATTTGTGGTTTGGTTTAAATTTTCAATGTACGGATGCAAAATTATTTTGTTTTATTTGCTTTTTTCTGTATGAAAAATTGCAACCAGCAAATAACGATCCTGAAGGTAGAATATATATATATATATATATATATATATATATATGTATAAAATTTTCCAAATTTCATCAACAACCTGCTCTTCGAAAAGTGAATCTGTTCTAAAGTAAATCCCTGCCTTTACTACTCAAGACAGAAAACCATTAATTCAATTTTGTCAAGATATATAAGTTTCAGATATTCCTGAAAAAATCTGACTTCACATCGGGAAACTTTTTCATCTTGACTGTACAACTGACTCTGATACATGACAAGTATCCCAACAACTTGGCACCCTGGGACACTGCCCCAAAAGCCAGTACTCATTGCTTGCATCCCTCATTTAAAGCTTGTACGTTCTGATTTCTACGTGATTTGAGTATTTGTTAGAATTTAGCGCTTTATATACCAGTTGAACACAGAGTTTTCTTTTTGCTATGTTTTTAAATTCGTTTCTTGACATATTCCGTCTCGATCCAGATTAAGAAGAAAACACTATCAGGACCTACGACTCGATAAGAATTAGTGAGCAAACATATAGTGTTATCTTAGTTTTATTATCGGAACAAAGCAAATACTTACTCACAGAACGGATTTGGCACCATTTGCAGTAATTTCCAACGGAGATGTCGAATAAGTTGCCAAATTGAGCTGAAATTTGGTCAACGGGGACTTTTGGCCAATGTGCAACCTTTATGTGCAATGAACTATAAAAAGCACCCGTATGTTGGCTACAACCCCAGCCGTTCCTGCTTATAAAAACTTATTCCTAACAATGTTAAGTGCAGAGACATCTCAAACAGTTTAAACCGACTCTAAGTACGATTAAATATTTGGATGAATAGAGATAATTAAAAGATATTCCTGTTAAAGTGTATTATAAGTGCAAGAAAATTAAATCTATATAAATCATTTGACTTTGCCTTTTAGATATAAATGAAACTTTTAGTATTTTTCCCTCAGTATCCATGCTGTGCTGTGGTGTGGATTGTTTTGATCCAAATTTCATTTTCAGTGTCTTTGGTACGGTTCTGAATGCACCTACTATTACTGGTTCTACCCTGACTTTCATTTTCTACACTTTTTTCTGCTCAGTGCCCGGGTCTTGGTATTTGTTTAACTTTTAAATATCTTTCTTATTCATCCAGGGTTCAGTAGGTGCAGCCACATCTATTATTTGGCAGATTCTTCTCTCCTTGTTCACGTCTTCTCGCTCTGATGAGCATTATCATTTATATTTTTACACTACTTGCCTGTTAGTTATTGCAGAAGTTCGAGGACATCAAGTTTACTCAATGAAATATCTTGGTAGCTTGTGAGAAAAGGCAAACACAGCTGTGGTGCGTGATCGTTTAAGGTTTCACTGCTCTTTGTAGTCGAGTCCAAAGGGATAGGGGTTCATCCTGAGGCACCGACACTGGCGTCTTCATGTCCTTGCAACAATGATTGTAAGTACTATAGAGATTTTTTTTGTTTATAACCTACTTACACGTTCGCGCGTGAAGTATCCTCTCATTAAACCGATCTTGTGACGCACTGTTTTCATGGGGGATCGGACAAATGGGCTAATTGTGTTGTGAATAAAACCTGATTTTCATTGAAGATTATGGCTCGTTCACTGATTAAACAAGCTGCGATATCACCACAGCAAGGAGGAGCCGGGGTTGTTGGTGCCTCATGTATACATGACGCACCCGCGACGCCGGCTTCAACTTGTTGTATATATATATATATATATATATATATATATATATATATATATATAGATAGATAGATAGATAGATAGATAGATAGATATATATATATATATATATATAAATATATATATATATATATATATATATAGCAAGTTGGAGTGAAAGAGAGAGGAGGAGTTTAAGTGAGTTCGTGTTATATATATATATAAACGTACTTTTTATATATATATATATATATATACATATATATAGAGAGAGAGAGGGGGAGGGAGAGGGAGAGAAAGAGAGAGAGTTTAAGCGAGTTTGTTGTAGCCTACAAGTCTAAATGCTGCCCAAAACTTGGCAACTTCTAAAAAAGTTACCTTGTTTTGATTCAAGAAGCGTGTTGCTTACATAAACAGTTAGTTTCAATAGCTTTTTCATTATTTCTTCCAGCCCACACCTATAAATACGTATAGCGAGATACCTAAAACTTACTGTATGTAAATATTGACATAAATCATCCGTACCTCGCAAAAATGAATCACTGTAGCCCTGCGCATTCACCAGAACTAATTATCCAAGATTGTCTCGAATTATCAACAAAATAACCCCAAAATAGATTTTTTTAGCAAAAATCATCCTTTCCCCCACCGAAGATTTAGATTGTTTATCTGGAATTAAAAAAAAAAAATAGAACTCGGGCATTGTTGGTCCAAAATAAAAACCTACAAAGCATTGATTCGAAAAAAGAAAAAGGAAAAACAAAAACAAAGAAAAATGCTTCTTTAGATGGTGTTCAGTGGTGTACCCTCGTGAGTTTCCACTTGATTTTCAAAAAAGAATCAACCAAAAGAATATTTTATTCGAAAAGAATTTCCCGCTTTTTAAAAGTAAAAAAAAAATGTCCGACACAAAAAGGCGGTAATCGAAAATAGTATCCAGCTTTTGTGTCGTTGCCAGCCATTAAGTGAAGTAGCGCACACTCTTTTCCTTTTTTTTCGTACACCTAGCTTCCCACCACTATGACTACAGATGACTCAGTCTGACATAATGCTTCGACCATTTTATTGGTCATGGTTGGTTCAAAAAGGTGCCGAGGTATATTCATTCAGTCGTGTCTTTTTGACTGACCGTCTGTTTGCCTGTCGACATGGTATTTCTAAAAATATAATGAAATGTTGTTGAAGGATGTGTAATGCGATGAAAAAAAGGAATCAATGAGTAAACCCAGGGATCCTTATTGATTGAAAGTTTTTTTGATTGTTTTTATTCAATACATTTATGTATAAGCTTATCTGTGTCCATAACATATCGCCAAATGTATTCCATGAATTTCAATGGAATTCCGATAGAAGGCTAATAATAGGCCGTGATAGAAATGAATAAATTTGGGGTGCGGATCCACGAGCAATCACATCCTAGCCGTTGTTGTTGATATGTCCACACCACGTAAAAGTCCATGTCCGTCCACACGATATCTCCCAAAGCCCTCAATGAATTCCAATGAGATTTTGTTGAAGGGTAATAGCAATGGGTGACAGAAAAAATGATGAGAAGAAGTATCCTCGAAAATTTATTATCCAATGAAAATGGCTCTCGGTAGAAATATACACTCACAGTTTGAATATATTTTCACGACTTCGTTTTTTCCTAGCAATACCTGTAAAACCGTAGCGCGTGGTAATTGTTGGTTACCGTGTGTGAATATTCAATGTCGGCTACTACATTCAGAATAATAAGAGGCCTAGTTAGTCAGTCAATAGAAACTATCGATATCTTTTGGCAGCATGCTGTGTTGGGGGTAATCAATTAAGAATTAGGGAAAAAAGAGATCAGTGAATGAGTTACTCGTCTTTTGTTGTGTCATTAAGACGTCGAAATTTCCAACAAACAAGAGATTTTCTGTGCTCCTTTTCGATTGGGACATAGACCTACCCCAATATTCGCCACACTTATCTATCAGGGGCGTCGTGGAGCCAGTACTTTCTTAATATGTCTAGCTTGTTTCTCCATCTAATATTCTGCCGGCCTCGGTTGCGCATGTGATCTCGGGGGATCCATGTCGTGAGTTGCGATGTCCATCTGTTGTCCACCATTCTTGCAACATGGCCAGCTCAGTGCATTTTGAGTTTTTTAATGGATTCTATGATGTCCCTAACTCTTGTCTTCTTCCTAATGTACTGTGCTGTCTCGTGGTCTCTCCATATGAGACCTAGCATAATCTTCTCATGTGCACGTTGCATGGTTCTCAATTTGCTGATCTGTGTATTGGTTAGGTTCCATGTTTCTGCCCCATAAGTGTCTATTGGGAAGATGCATTGGTTATACACCCTTCTTTTTAGGATTAATCTTCTTCAAGCAAACTTTTAATCGAGACGAGTTTTCAAGTTTAACCTTGTATTTGTGAATGTTGATTTGTCTTCGACCGGCAACGAGGATCGGAATGGGTAAGGGAAAGAATTTAAATGCACAGGCAGATGATGGGAGAAGTGCAGCATCATAAGATAAAGGATAATGTTAGTTGTCAACACCCGTGGAATTTCCACGTACCCAGCTAGTTATTGTTTTCATTTTCACATCATTTGCCTGGTGGTCGTTGCTGAGTACTGAGTGACACGGATAGTCTCCTCGAATCTCAAGTACTCCTCTCAACACACTCACAGTCTTGTTGTGGTCTGCGGTTTCACACCGGTTGCCTGGCGGTTGTCGCTGAATACCGAGTGACAGCAAGTCTCCTGAAGTCCATAGCATTCCCCTCAACACTTTTACAGTCTTGCTGTTGCTTGCAGTTTTGCATCAGTTGGTCGATGGTCACCAACGAAGGCTGCGATAGGTCCTCGGGCTCCTCAGGTGTTCAGCCCTCCTCTCAACGTCTTCACACTTTCATCCAAGCTGTTGGGCAATAGCATATAACAATTATCTTCGTTATCATTATCCTTATCATTATTATTATTATTATTATTATTATTATTATTATTATTATTATTATTGATGTTGTTGTTGTTGTTGTTGTCAGTAGTAGTAGGAGGAGGAAGGGGAAACTTTGTTACCTACCCGCTCATCAATTCTTTATCCTTCAGAATTGTTTATTATTTATACGTTTTCACACCAGTCGTATCAGCTCGTTCTCGTCGGGAGACGAATCTCCCCGGTACTCCGGAACTCCCACGATATTCAAACCCTCTCCTTACAACTCCAGCACTCTCCTTACTTGAACAACAATTACCATCAAAGGTAGTACGAGGTTTTTTTCTCTTTCCTTTTTTTTTTAATCAAAATGTTCATGTATTCATGTTTGCTTACATGTTTGTACGTTTGTTTGTTTTTGCTATTCAGTGATCCTGGCTATGATGTTTTGTCTACAGAATTGGTAATTGACATCACTATGTTACTAGACCCCTTCCAAAAATTATTTTATTTTTATTTTTGTAAGAAAAGGGGTTTTTGACCTTCTTGAGCCCTTATTTTGACATGTACATTCTCGAGGATCCTTCTAGATACCTCTAGCTATTTTTTCACTTATTCTGGATGTTTTCCGTCGGTAAACGCCAGTGATGTCATTAATAGAATCTATTTTCACCATATTTCTTTCCTTCGATGGATTTTTTTTACATAACGTCAAATTTGACAATTCTTTCCGTCACCTTTACTGGCTACGATTGTTCAACCTTCATCACCTTTGCTGGCAACGACTGTCCGATGCAAAGAAAACAAAAATTATATTAGTATCAAGGATTTCCCTGGGTGCCAAATCCGGGCTAACGGTGGGCAACAAAGTAGTTAAAAAAAAATTAATTTGTTTATTTTAGACAACAATAAATCAACGATGACAAGTGCGAAAAGGTAATCTTACCTGCTATGGCAATAGCATTGGTAGCTTTCAACAAGATGACGTTATCATTAACAAATAAGAACATCCATCTTGAAACGGAAAATAGAATCTGAAAGAGCTATGTCTGGAATACCTTATACAAAAGAGCAGAGACATAGATGGTGACAATTATGTAATGAATGGGATCATTTGAGGTGTGGTCTTAAAGAAGAAAGAAAATGCCGAAATTGCAATGGACCAAGATACCAGTAAACAAGTCAACAATCAATCAAAATCTTCAAGAAAAAAAGAAAGCCTGAGACATTTTGCCCATCTGATAAGATTAAATAATATTTATAGAACAGTGACGTCCATATCCCAAAACGCCCTGATATGGAAATGCTGACTTCATGTATCTACAGAAAAAAACTAAAGGACACTACCATGAATTACAAATTCTGACCTCCATCGATGTAAGAAAAAAATTCTTGGGAAGGGTATAGCCTGATTGAAAAGTCGGTCGCATCCAAGAATTACAACATAAACTGAAATTCGACTTTTAATCTGATATTAGTCATACCAAATAAACTACCAAATTTCTTATTAATTTGCTTTCAACTCAAGCTGACTTAATGACAAAATTAACTGCTGTCGAAGGAACTTATTTTAAGCTCATCGAAATACATGTATTAACGGTAGGAGAAAATAGAGATCCTCCAACGTATAATTTGTAAAAAAAAAATCAAATGATAGACTAAAATGCAGTATGAATGTGAAGCTTGAAAATATATACCCCTTTGATCTTAACTTGTCAATGTGGGAAGAAATCTTATACTGTACAAACTTTATCCTGTGAAAAAAGTATGTCACAAAGTATGTGCTCAAATAAAACTGTTTTTATATGTTTTCATATGATACAAACACGATTGTGTCCTACGAAGTAACGTATTTAGTTATAATTTTACTCTTTACTTCGCAATTTTCTATTCAGTTTGTTGATCTATTGAATAAAACATCGATGAGTATCTCTTATTTCTATGCGATGTTCTGTCTGAATAAATGAATAAAAATAACAACCAGTTATGATATTTGAAAAACCGATTAATTGGTAAACAGAAACAGTTATGTAAGTGATTACTTTGAACGAGTACAAGCTTGGCCGCTGTAGGGTGAAACATCTTCGCTTCATTGAATTTAAAGAGTGAATAAATCAGGAATCATTTTGCTTACAATATTAGCTCGAAACTTCGTATACCATTGTAAATCTTTTATTAGTTAAACATCCAATGTTGACAAAAAAAAAAGTAAGTGGATGAATAAATAACCTTTTAACTTTGAAAAAAATACTACGAGGATAACAGTTTTGAAATTAAACATCTTTTCCCGAATTCTATCAGGGTACGAATTGATATGCGAAAAGTAATTTGCTATTTCTAGTTTGGTCGAATGAAATATATTCTATTCTATGATATTTTCTTAATCATATCGAAGAAATCTGACGAGCCATTTTTGTTGTTGTTTGATTATGTATTTGTTGTTTTTGATTTTGATGAATTAATATGATCACTTTACAAAGACAATAGTCATATATATCTTGAGTTGATCTGGTTTTTGGACGATTACAATTTGACCTCACCAAAAACTGATGAATCATACACTTAAAACAACGACGTAGAAAAAAAAAACAGATTACGATTCAAATAAGAATAAAAATGGCAGTGATACATTTTTTTTATATGATGTGTATGACCAGACCGAAAACAAATATCGTCGTGCATGAGAAAAAGTTCTAAAATCGACGACGGATTCTCCACCACTTCCAAAGCCCTACTCAGGTCGACTTGTTTTGCTAGAACTTGCAAATCTCATTTTCAGGAACTACTAAACAAGGAGTTGAAATGGGACACGTACTTCTGATAAATATCCTTTGGAGTAATGAACACTTTTGTTTACCTTTTAGATTTCAAAGAAGCAAGGGAGTTTGAACCTATGACAGCCATGTTCGTTATAATATATTATCCTAATGATAATTATCAATTACTTCATTATCTTAAGTAACTAACTTTTTACGTGCATATTGATTTCCGTGGTGTGATAAACGAGTGATGCATTCTGGCATAACTTAGATGTAAATACAATTCGAAGTCCCGATGTTTATTTCACTTTTCTATCAACAAAGTACCCCATTCCAAATTGTTTTTGCTTTAAAAAAAATCTTTATAAAAATAACTTTTATACGTGTCTGAATAATATGTTCTTCTATATTTTACTTAAGTTCCAATATACTTGCTCAAAAATACCACCAAATTACCACCCAAATCCAATTTTTTTTTGTCGTAGTAATCAAACATGATAGAAATAACTGCGAATATTATAAGTAGCAAGGACAAAGGGACCTGTTAGTCGTGAGGAGGAATTTACCAGAAGAGAAAGACAACTGCGAATATCACATATAGGTACGAGGAAGGGACCTGTTAGTTATGAATTCACATTGGAAGAGTGTATTAACCAAAACAGAAAGACAACTGCGAATAATCACAGATAGCTACGACGAAGGGACCAGTTGATTATGAGTCCACACTGGAAGTATTTATTAACCTGAAGAGAAAGACAACTGCTAATATCACAGATAGCTACGACGAAGGGACCTGTTAGTTATCAGTCCGCACTGGAAGGATTTATTAACCAGAAGAGAAAGACAACTGCTAATATCACAGATAGCTACAACGAAGGGGCCAGTTGATTATGAGTCCACATTTGAAGTATTTATTAACCTGAAGAGAAAGACAACTGCGAATATCACAGTTAGCTACGACAAAGGGACCCTATGAGTCCACACTGGAAGTATTTATAAACCTGAGGAGAAAGACAACTATGAATATCACAGATAGCTACGACGAAGGGATCTATTAGTTATCAGTCCGTTCTAGAAGGATATATTATCCAGAAGAGAAAGAGAGTTCGCTCAAAGTATGACTAGCTTAACAACATCAATTGATGGACTTGATTGCAGTATCATTGAGCTGTCAAAAGACCGACGGACAGGAAAAAAGAGAAAGAGAGGTATGGAAACTGGAGAAGAAGAATTAATAGAAATAAATACAGACAAGTCGAATAAAGAACGAAGTTGCCATATTCCAAATCATCTGATCACGTCCAACAATGATTGTAGTGTCCAGCTATTAAAAAAAAAATGGGATGACTCTAGTAAATGATATTGTATTCTAATGTGTTTTTCGTCCAATCTTGTCATAATTTCGTGTGTATGTTATTTCTTTGGATAAATCATTATTGTATTTTGGTCGTTTCTGTTCAATTATATCTTCCTATAACAGCAAATCTGATTTTTTTAGACCGTTGCATATAAATTGCCACGTTTCAAATAATCATATTTTGTACGCTCCAGCATAAATGAAATTATATATTATAATAAGATCTCAGATTTCGTGATAATCCGCCCGAATTGAAAGCTTATACAGAAATTACTTTTATAATTACTATCATCTCATCGTTTTTTCTTCATATCATGTAGGAACGCAATATATCCTAGCTAATTTCATTATAATTCACCAAAAAATATATCTATCCATCTGTCAGTATGCGTCAGCTTATCGCAAGAAACGCACAACATAACCCCATGAAATATTCTGTTTTCATCAACCCTTGAGATTTATTGAAGTTGATTGCCAATGTAAATTTGTACTAAAAGGGCACATTTTCGGTGCCTGGTTTTCAGCTGGATGATCAGCATGTTGGTGGAAAAAAGCTATCAGGTCTTTAAATCATAAGGAGAATGGATGCTTGCTAACTGGAGTTTGGACTTCGTATCTTTCACAGAAAGGATAGCGGAGTAAACAGACAGAATGACTATTCATTGGCTGTTGATGGTTTTTACATCGTTACAATAAAGGGACTGAGAATAAAAGGAAGATTGACTGTTTTAAGCAGTTTGTATGTGAGTTTTCTCAAAGTGGTAAGAAAATCATTTAGTCACAAATATTGCATTTAAGATAATTAAACATCTTATCTCATCTATCTATCCATTTATTGCATCGTGCTTTTACAGCAATTCAAACCGCCCATTAGGTGTTGAACACACGTAGCCACCAGAGACGGTGAAGGGTTCAATCCTTTTCCTATATGGAGGTCATATATGTGTGTGATTATGTATTTGAGTGTCCCAGCGCACCTTGCCATATCGTTTTGTAAACAGACTTCAAAGTTGGCGATAGTACTGCGCAAGACCCCTGTTGAGAGAGTTTCTTTGTTCTAAAGCTTTTTTCTTACCTTTTTCGGACCTTATTCTGACAGTTTATCATTAGCCTCTAGATTCGTCAGAATCTAGATATTCACAGATTAATTTTACTCAGACGTTTCAGACGATTCCCAGTGGAAAATACAAGTCTTGTCATAAATAGAATTCATTATGACTGTGTTAATTCGTTGATGGGAATTTTCAACGCCACGGTTGTTCAATTATTGACTTCAATGAAACCTGGTTTAGTTTAGTTTTATTGATGTTGTTAGCTTGATGATTTCAATTCTTTCTCAAGTTTTTAGTTGTTCCAATCTTTGTACAACATTCTATTTCAAATTCCTTGTTCTCCGGGTTTGTGCTTGACTTTCCCATAAGAATATGCTCTTCTAGGGACTGCCATAGTCTAATCGAGTGGAAATGATCAGTCAGTCAGCGTATAGAAAAGTTCAACTGTATGAAGGGCAAAGACTTCGAAGTGCAATATATTCGCTATAGCTTACTGTATGGACCTCAAAAGGCAACTGTTACTATGCAGACAATAGGAAACATTTTAGAAATGTATCCTGATTGCAGTGAAGGCTTGTAAATGCCATCCATGGTTTAAAAGGTTTAAACCGGGCGATTATGATTTGAAAATACGTAATTACCTTCAGAACACCTTAATACATTTACAGCTCTCTAATTTTACTTGACAGAAGAATAGGTTAAGTGGAAATAACATGCACCAACACATACGTATATGGTATGGCGGACCATATTTGATGCATGTGGGATGGACACAGGCCTCTATTGGATGGAGTACACGTTATTTACCAGGAGAACAATCAGCGGATACGACGACGGGCGGAAATGGCGCACATACTCTCTTCAGTCGAACCAAATAAGCCGATCAAGAATCGATCTGAATAGCACCTGGGAGCCTCTTTTCTTGAGAGACTTCTTAAAAAGGCAAAAAAACAGAAAACCCAATGTAAGGGAGGTAAGTCGGAAATACCCCGACGACACGATTGGGATTTTTTTTTTAAAATAACGCATATGATTTGTTCAGTCCAACCGAGCCTGCTCTGTGGTTAATGATTCCACATTCTAGAACCAACAACATCCAATGAAGGTCAGGGAAGTACACGGCCGAAACATTGTGGAAAAATGGACGGATAGGCGAGGAAAATAGTCCTACGTGAAGATAAATACATTTTGTTCACGATCTCCATTTCTAAATGTTTTCAAGTAAAAAACGTCCGTGATCTCATAAATAGAATTCATTTAGACCTTACTTATTCTTCAAATGAATTTTTTTTGTTATTTCAAATCTTGATGTTATCGTTGTTCAATTATTGACTGCGATAGCGAATTATCATAATAATCATGATGCTGTAGAGGTTGTTCATGACGTGATTAGAGAAATTCACTCTAGGCTTATGTTCTTTGCCGTCTGTTTCAATTTCAGTATTGTTGTTTATATCTGCATAATTTAGTGACAGCCCCTGGGAAGTATGAGATAGAAATTCGGAGAACACTAGGAATACTGAAAGATTTTTCTCAAGAAACTTGATAAGATATTCCAACATTAAAAAAAACGAAAACAAGAGTGGTCGACTCCCATGAAATATCGAATCTCCTACATAGCAATAAATGCTGGACAGTTTCGTCTACAAATTTAAAAAACGGATTGAAGTAGCCATGATGTTGTTTCATTGACGAAGGTTACAGATATCGTGGACAGAGATTGTAAGCAAAAAAGAAGTTCTGACAAGAGTAAAGACTACACAGAAACTGTTGCTAACAATAAGAAAAAACAGTTGGAATATTTCGGACAATTAATGAGGAAAGGAAGCTTGGAGAATTAATCACTCATGATAAATCCTAATAAGAAGGGGTTAACAAATGCATACTCCCAGAAGTCATTTATGGAGCTGAAACATAGAACCTAACCAAGAGACATAACCGCAAAATAAGAACCACGCAACGTGCACATGAAAGAGTTATGCTTGACCTCACATGGAGAGAACAGCTCAATATATCCGGGAAAATACAAAAGTCAGGGACATCATAGAATCCATTAAAAATCTCAAATGGCAATGGGCTGGCCATGTTGCAAGGATGGAAGACAACCCATAGACATCATGACTCACGACATGGATCACCAGAGATCATATGCACAACTGAGGCCGGCAGAATATTAGATGGAGAGACGAGCTAGACAAATTCAGAAAGTACTGGCTTCGCAACACCCATGATAGAGAAGTGTGGCGAATCCTTGGGAAGGTCTTTGTCCAACGACGGATATTGAAAGACTGATGATGATGATGATGATGATGATGATGATGATGATGTGCGCTTAAAGAGGGAAATGCGTGGATATTTGTGGCATCATCATCATCATCATCTTTTAATGTCCGTCGCTGGACATAGACCTTCCCAAGGATCCGCCAGAGTTCTCTGCCATGGGTGTTGCGGAGCCAGTATTTTCTAGATGTGTCAAGTTCATCTCTCCATCTTGTATTCTGTCGGCCTCGGTTTCGCTTGTGATCTCTGGAGATCGATGTTATGAATCGCAATGTCCATCTATTGTCTGCCATCCTTGCAACATGACCTGCCCATTTGAGAGAATAAAGGAAGGTGTAAAAGAGCCATAATTGTTGAGCATTACAAGAGAAAGGAAGCTGTAGAGAGCCCTGATCACCCAGCCCCTGGAGGAGAATGGCACGCAAAGAAGAATATGATCTCCGGCCCGGACTAAAGGACACGTTCGAATTTCGAAATCCCAGTAAAGGTTATGTTTGTGAAGACTTACACAGGCTGTGCATGCGAGATTGGATCGATGTTCGTAACCTGGGAAAGCTAGGCTAGAATTTAAAGGGAGATTTTCAATGTATAATATCCGATCTATGTGATTAATGGAAAATCATTGACTTGAGTGTATTGACAAGGAAGCATTATAAGGAAGGTTGATAAATGTTTATTGTGTGAAATGAATGCTTTTCGTCATTAGGCTATCGACCTATCGATATACCTATTTATCAGACCTTAGTATATATATATATATATATATATATATATATATATATATATATATATGATTTGGACAGTTTGAACACTTCACTCCCGAGTCTGTCTCACTCTTTACAGTACACATTATATATATATATATATATATATATATATATATATATATATATATATATATTATATATATATATATATATATATATATATATATATATATATATATATATATATATAAATAAATATATATATATATATATATATAATTGAGGAAAAAGCGGTATGTGTCTCCTTGTGTATGGGTGTACCACGATTACTCGACAACTGGCCATTGTACATTGTTGACATTCGCCAGATGTATTGGTGAGAACACAATGCGGTGTAGCTTCGAGTTTCAAGTTATTTTTGGATCAGCAGTTTTTGAGAAATATGATTTTTTTTAAACTGAAAAAATGATTAATACATTCATGTTCATACTTTTAATGAATGATGTTCCTTGACTTCTGCTCTTTGAAATTATCTAAATTCTGATATACAGTATCTACATTGGTTACACTGAAGAGAAGTAATGAGGATGCGTGTCTGTTGGTGAACTATAAACTACAAACCAGAGGATACCGTGTGAGTTAATATAGCAAGTTATAATCTATCCCTTAACTAAAACAGATAAAAATCCAAAAAAAGACTCTACCACCTAGAATAATTGACACACACACCCAAAATGTCCCAATTTGGAATCTTAATTGAACCGAAGTAAGATATTTCTGTACTTTTAGCAGCTGTAAGTTGGATTAATGAACTTACAGAACAGTGTGTCGCGAGAATCAATATCTGAAACTGTTTTGTCGAAAAAACTTTTTGAAACCGTCTATTCCTTTTGTAATCAGTGTGTATAATGAAAACCCATGTACTATTCATGCGATCATCTCTTCATACAATACCCCTGAAAGCTTTGTTAAGTTTAGGTGAACTAATGGAAATGGGTGATTGTTTCGGAACACCGTAAGCAATAATGGAATGAAAGCAGTGTTGCCAACTCGAAAAAGTATTTGCGCTCGTTTGACAGCCGAAAGGCGCAAAAACGTGCAAAATTAGAAGGGAAAAAATGGCCAAATACATTAAAAAGATTCTAAAAACGATCAAAAACACGCCAAAAACGGCCATTTTTTTAAGCACGCTTAAAATGAATGTAGCACTTTTTAGCGCTGCAAAAATAAGAGAGGCGTTGAATTTAGCGTCAAAAGTGCTACATTGACAACACCAAGTTGACCCTGTTGAATCTGTAGAGAGAAACCCAAAATAGTTTGAGTATTATTAATATCATCATTATTATTATTATGATAATTATGATTACTATTGTTATGAATCTGTAATGATTATTATCATTACGACTATGATGATTTTAACATTGTAATTATGATGATTATTATGATGATTATGATTATTATTATGATGACGATTATTGTTATCATAACGATGAATATTATCATTATGATGATTATCATTATGATGATTATCATTATGATGATGATTATGATGACTGTTATGATGAAGATTATTATTATGTTGATGATGATTATTAATATTATCATGATTATCATCATCACGATGATTATTATCATAATTATTACTATGATGATTATTATGATGACTATTATGCTGATGATGTTTATCATTATGATGATAATGATGATGATTATTAATATGATGATCATTATTATGATGATTATGATGATTATCATTGTGATAATGATGATTATTACGATGATTATAATGATGATTATTACGATGATTATCATTATGATTATTATCACGATGATCATTATGATGATTGTCATGTTGATGATTATTATTATGTTGATGATGATTATTATCATCATCATGATTATGATGATGACGATTATGATGATGACGATTATTATGTTGTTGCTGCTGCGGTTGAGTACTTTCTTATCAGTCTTATACCTTCCATTGTTTCTTGTAGTTTACAATGAATAGCTCTGGTTCTGAGGCTTTCACCTACAGAGCCCTTACGCTGGCCACGACATCAGCCGTCCCTGCCTGTGATTCAGTAATCACAAGTTTTATTTGTTTCAGCTCGCATCAAGCAAAATAGACACAGAGGCGTCGGATACCAAACATAACGTCACTCATTGCGCCTTTCCTCGTTTACGGCACCTGGTATTCCCAAACGGTCACCCATCTAAGAACTGGCCGAACTCGACGTAACTTAACTCCAGTGCCCGTACGACAACCGACGTATCCTGCATCGTAAGCATTTGAAAGTAGGACTTCTGTTTGAAAAGAACAAAAACATTTCACCAACGTTGTCGTTCCTACAATAAACATGGAAACGGCAACTGCTACAAAGGCCGTTCATAGGAAAATCATATTGCCTTGGCAACAACGATAGAAAAAAAAATGACTGATTGATGTATATAGCGTTGTCGTGTTACTTGGCATGCTTACCCCAATCCTTGCCACTATCGTCTCGTTGACACGTCACATCAATAGGCAGCAGAATATTCATGTATACGCGGTCGACAGTTGCCAATGCACGTACAGTGACGGAGAACTTGGCGTTAGTGTCAAAGATCACTGGGACACAGTCGTCAATTAAACTGGTGCAGGCACCAACAAGCTCTCATAGATGATAGGTATCAAGTAAGACTCGCCTATAGCCACACTACGAAATGGTTCCCATTGTCCTAGCTCAATTAAATTAGTTATAAAAACAAGTATAATAATTAGCAATGGGCTTTATGTGGGTTTTTCGGTTTTTTATTGTTAATTTATTCATCATTTATTGGTTCTTGGTCACGCTGAAGGACGACTTCATGTATGAGATTTTACAGAACTTCTGCGATTAGAAGTCCGGTGTGGACATTAGCAGTCTGTTATCTTACCTATAGGCCAATGGTACATTGATGATAAGATGTTGAAATTTTAGGCAGTGGGTACGACAACTAGATTGTATACAATGGGGGATGAGAGACGATACATCAAACAGCTAACAGCCTTGACAGACAGAATTTTTTAAAAAGAAAGAAACAAAAAATATTTCCATTAATTATCCGTGCAAAGCGATGACTTACTCACAGAACCCATTTGGCAAGAGAGTCTGGACCATTTGCATTTTCTCACGACGAATTTGCCTTATGCATTGCACGATTCAGCTGGATTGTTGATACTGGAGATATTTGGACCATAACGAAACTTTTGTATACATCGAACTATGAGAGGTACCCTTATGCTGGCTATGGCTTCAAATATTCACGCTTAGAAAACTGAGAAATTCAAGTACAAAGACTGTAAATCAGTGTAAACCACCTCTAGTTACGCTAAAATATTCGAATGTTTAGTGATAAATAAAGAGAAAATGTTGATATTTAAATATAGAGAAAATGTTGATATTTATCATCGAGTTAGAATATACAATTATTGACATCAGTTGACTCGGCCTCTTTGATTATATATATATATATATATATATATATATATATATATATATATATATATATATATATATATATATATATATCTTACTATATAATGGAGTGTCTACTAAATCACGTTGTTCATGTGACCATTTCAGACCAGACGGACACTGATGTAGTACCATGGTCGATTTGGGCTTTGCCCAACGAGGCCTGGTAAAGCTCTGTGTGGTCAGGTCCAAGGGGCTAATTATTCGTCCCGAGACCTAAAGACCAGGAGCTCTTATGTCCTTGCGACAATAGCTGCAAGGACTAAAGAGAATTCTTTAGTCATCCTATCCACACGTTCTTGTGTGTGGTATGGCTGCGTTAAACCGACCTTGTGTCACACCCTGTTCTCGTGAGGGCTTGGATGAACAGGTCAACCAGACGGACGCAGATGTGGTGCCACGATTGAGTGGAGTTTTACTTCGTGAGGTATCATACTGCTCTGTGTAGTCAAGTCCGAAAGGGCTCGGGATATTCGCCAGGATTAAGACAACTAATCTTGGCTGATAGCTTTCTCACACGTTTGCAGGTGCGGTATCCGCAGATTAAACTGACCTTATGTTACATCCTGTTCTCCTTGAGGATCAGACAAACAGGTTAATTGTATTATGAATAAAACCAGATTTCCATTGAATGTTATGGCTTGTTCATTGATAGCGCTAGCTATGATACTATAACAGTAAGGTGGAGCCAAAGTTTTGGGAGCCTAGTAAATATAGTCTCAAATCAAATATAAACTAAAGGCGCTAAACTGATGTTTGTTGCAACGTTCACTGGAAGCGGTCGCCAATTTTACATATGGAAGCACCTATATATTCTCTACACGAATGGCCTCGAGTGAATCTTACCTATAACCAGGTTTCGGAATGAGATCCATTTTCTATCATAATTGAACCGATATAAAAACATGAATTACCAATCTGTTTTTCTTATTTGCTTGTTTTAACCCACATTGAAAGGAACCTGTGTGTAATTAAGCGGAATAACCGGGATTTGAACTCTGACGTGAACCTTAGTAGCTTGATGACTTACCAATACGTCAAAGGTAAATAGGTGACCCTACTGGACATTCTAAGCAGTAACTATGCCAGATTGTATATATTGAGGAAAGGGGACAATACATCAAAGCAAGTATAGGCTTTGACGGACAGAAATTTTAAGAAATTGAAATTAATTTTTAAAATCTTACAAATTTTCCATAATCACTATATATATATTGGTACTAGCACCAGATTTTGCAATGTGAATTTTGAAGTTGGTTGGATTTACGTTTCTCGGTATGAGGACAGTGGGTGCTCGATTTACAATAAAGATTCAATTGTTTCTCTTCCCAAATATATACCACACCACGTGCTTGAGATTATAGATTCAAGATGTTTTGTGTGAGAGGGAGAGCGAAAAAAAAATCTAGTTTCTTTTTTTCCTATTGAACAAGATTAAATCAAATTATAGCTAGATGAAGAAACATTGTTTTGTTCTTTTTCTATTTTCAGTCTTGTTATTAATGACATCATAAATAAAGAATAACGTCTCAGCATCTCAAGTTTGAACCTTTTCCTGTCGATTTTCATGTAACAAATGCATCTCTTGAACGGACAAGCCCTGGTTTGGAAAGAAAACAGGAACAAAGGAGAGAGAGAAAGGAGGAAAGGAAACAGGAACGAAGGAGAGAGAGAGAAAAGAAGAAAGAAAAAGGGACGGAAAGACAAAGACTACAAAAAGATTGAAAACAGATTTTGTTTGTTATTTGATATTTTTATTGAGCTGTTCAGGAGAGTTTTTACCTGTATCCATCGTTCCTGTTATAGATATATACGAAATTTTCAAAAATGTACAAAAACTTCCAAAGAACTAAACGATGCGGGAGCTTTAAGGTTGGGGTAGATCAGACCAAGGACAATCAATTTCAGAAATAAAAAGTAACAAATAAAAAGTTCATGGTCTTTAAAATTACCATTCTCTTTTGTCAACGGTTTATTTCCTTCTTTTTTTTCCATTTCTGGCAAGATTTCGATGATTTCTTTGAGAAGTTTATATTGTCCCTTAGATTCATATATCAATTAAGTCCTTCTAGTAAGGATTTTGGGTTAGTAACAAGCCTTTAAATAATAAAATGATAATAAGTTGTTTTAAATTTAGTATAAACTTACATCGTACATTAAATCTTTGAGATCAATATGTTGTACTAAGAATTTATGAGGTAATAATAAGACCATATTCGATATACTGTGCGCAGGCTTGGGCTCAACACGTTAGACAAGGTGATTAGAAATTAATTTTGAAATTGGAGACAGTTAAGAGAACATTTACCAACATGATTAATGACATAAGTTGGTCGATTTATAATGTTAGCCTTGAGTCACGGCTACATTGTTTGGAAGCTGGTCAAGAAGAGACTTGATTTGAACATTCAAGATTATTAACGGCTTCACAAATTGCAGCATTATGATGTTAAAAAAGGAAGATTGTTATTAGATTGTTGTATTACAAAAGCTAATCTTAAAAAATGAATTGATTTTTTCTCCCAGAGAAGTTTGAAATAATGAAGCAGTTCATCATCTTATTGAAAAACAATACATTCATCATCATTCATCATCAGTCTTTTATCGTCCGTCGTTGGACATGGACCTTCCCCCAGGATTTACCACACTTCTCTATCATGGGCGTCGCGGAGCCAGTACTTCCTGAACTTGTTTAGCTCGTCTTTCCATCTAATATTCTGCCGGCTTCGGTTGTGCATGTGATCTCAGGGGATCCATGTCGTGAGTCGTGATGTCCATCGGGTGAAAAATTCAAACTTTTTCAACTGCTAGAATATAGCCCCCATGATGACTATGTTGCCGCAATTCTGTTTTTTAATTCGAACGTCTGAGGACTTTATCTTAGTTAAAAAAATCGATATATAAGGGAGAGGTATGCTCGAGTGCTGCCTCACTGATTCCATCGGGTAGGCGAGAGAGAGAAAGAGATCCTAATTTCTGGAATTTGCATCCAACTTTTTTGAAAAACAATACAAGTATAAACAAATCTAAGAATAATTTAGATGGATTCAGATCCTATGAGATAGAAAACAAATTATTATTATGTGATAGAAAACAAATTATTGTTATGTGATAGAAAACAAATCATTATTATGTGATAGAAAACAAATTATTATGGCAATTTGGTGAGTTATCAGCTGAAATATATACAAGAATTCAGTGGAAGCAAATAAGTTAGATGTTTCTCAGTTTGTACACTTCTTTTTTTATCATGATTCTTAAATTTTTATAATTGAACGAACGTATACTTTATTGTTGAATGAGTATTTTTTTAATGAAATTGATCCTGAAAGATCTTATGCGAAATTGTGGCCGACAGAAAGTAAGTTGGCGTGATGACCTAAACAAAATCAGAAAGTAGTAAATCTGCGAAGTCCATGATAGAGAGATCTGGTGAATCTTGAGGGAGGTCTATATCCAATGACATGTGCTAAAAGGATAATGATGATGACTAAGCCTTCATATAATGACAGTTATAATCGCCAATTGCCTTTTGAAAAATAATGTTTTATTTTTCAATGAAGTTACTGGTCGTTACTAGCTTTCAAATTTCTCTTGGCACACCACTAGAACATTTTTATCGAAAACAGACCTGGTTAGTCACTCAACAGAAACTGCCATGCTGTGTTGAGGACGATCAATTAAAAATCGGAAAAAGGGATAATCAATAGATAAGTTACTTTACTAGCCTTGTGTTGGGCGGTGATGACAAAGATGTTAGAATTTCCAAGGCGCAATTACTACCAAAGACAAAGCAAGGGATTGATTTGGCATAAATTTATATTGTAAAATGAAGCCCCTCCCCTGCCCACACGCAGTAAGAAAACAAGTTTGGGCTAGAATTTTAAAAAAAAGAAATTTTTTGACGTAATAAGGGATATTATTCAAATTGTGAGCCCTACATCGGACACGATCCAATTTTACATAAACTCACATTGTAAATTGAACCCCCACACAATAGGAACTTATTTGAAGTTGGATTTTTCCAAACAAAAAAACTTTACTCACTAGACATATTAAGAAGTAAATGTCAAGCTTTCTATGCAAAACTAGCCAGTCAGATCTGCTTGAAAACTGAAAAAACCCTGTGTTGACAGTTTTCAGCATGAAACGTCTGTGTTGGAATCATAATTCATCGTTGGTCCCAAAAGAAACATCCAGATAAAGACCAGTGTGTAAACCAAAGTGAGCGAACCATGCAAATGAAAAGTAAAACTCAAACTCACGGTTTTCTCGCCGAAAAAAAAAGCCAGGTTTAAAGCTGCTGCTGCTCCTGCAACTTAGCTACGATAACCTCGTTTTTGTACTAAAGTCTGAATCCAATCTTTTCACCTATTTGTTACCCTGATCTCTCTGGCACCATGATTATTTTTTCTTCTATACTAGTAGCATCAGTGAAACAATTATTTTATTATCATGAACCATCAACCAAAACTGTCACATATACTGTCAACGTAGGTTTCTCCAGTTTTCAAGTCGGTCAGGCTGGCTATGTGTTTATGCATCATGCCACTGGTGCTGGGCCAATTTTGAAATTCATTCTAAGGAGGTTTTTTTTTGTTGGATTCAAATTACAATACGAGTTTATGCTAAATTGATCACCTTTTTTTTTTTTAAACTTCAAACCTTTTAGTGATAACTGCCTGAACGAAAAGCGAGATAAGTAATTTTTTTATCAATAACGTTTTCTTCATTTTCTAAAAATTAATCATGCCCAACCTGGTATGCTGATCTTGTGATGCTTTTTATTTTGTGACTGGTCTGTTTTTGCTTCCATACCAGTCGTATCGATAAAACAATTTTTTTCTTTTTTGTAAAATATTGTAAGTATTGTAAACTATTATTTTTCATCACTGTTACCTTCATCCTAACTCAATAACTTTTCTTTATTACAACGTAGAAAATTATAACGAAGCTAAATCATCATCATCATCATCATCATCATCATCATCATCATCCACATCATCATCATCCTTTTAGCGTCCGACGTTGGATATATACCATCCTCGAGATTCGTCAGACCTCTTTATCATGGGTAACACGAGGCCAATACTTACTGAACTTGTCACGCCATCTGATGTGTTGCTGGCCTCGGTTTTGCATTTGATCTCTGGGTGTCTATGTTGTCAGGCACTTATAGACATTTTTGCAACATGGCCTGTCCGTTGCCATTTGAATTTTCCTGATGGATCTTATATTTCTGACTGCAGCTTTCTCGAAAAAAGTGTGCTATCTTGAGATCCCACCGTGAGCGTGATTTCCTCCTGTGCACGTTGCATTTTTTTTTCTGAGTTTGAGGGTCAAACTTCTGGTTAGGATCCTGAGTCCAGCTCCAAAATTGTCAATTGGGAGGATGCATTGGTTGTATACCCTTTCTTTTTAGGACTAATTGGATTTTATTGTTCATGAAAGTTGATTTTGTTCTATCGAGACTTTGGCAACCAAGAGTGATCTTTCGCTTGAGTTATCCTTCATTTCATGGAAATCATTTGGCCAAGGTGGAAACTAATTATGATTTACTTTTGGACTTTTAGAATGTGTCTACGAATCTCCATTAGACTTTTTTTCGGTCGGTTGATCTATCCCAGTTATGTTAAACTACTGAAACAGGGATGAAGGGAAGGAGAGGTGTGATGTCATTAAAAGTGTGATGTAATCAAAGAGTTATTTTATTAGGAGAATATTATTGATTTTTTTTTTTCACCAAACTATTCATGGAGTCATAATAGAATGTCTGAGGTCTACATTTTTGTTTTTTTTAAAGGCCAAAGTAGCTAAAAACTGCCAAAAATGTCCATTCACGATCTTTATTGAAAGTAATACCTACTAAATGTTTCCATATGGCAATATATTACAAATATGAGAATAAGATGTTTCAAAGAAAGACAAGCTCTTCTTCTTCTTCTTTGTCTTCTACTTCTCCTACTTCTTCTTCTTCTCCTTCTTCTTCTTTCCCCCCTTTTCTTCCTCCTCCTTTTCTTTTCATCTTCCTCTCTTCTCTTTTTTTTCTTCTTCTTCCTCTTCCTCCTCTTTCTTCTTCTTCCTCTTCTTCTTTTTCTTGTTGTTGTTGTTGTTGTTGTTGTTGTTGTTGTTCTTCTTCTTCTTCTTCTTCTTCTTCTTCTTCTTCTTCTTCTTCTTCTTCTTCTTCTTCTTCACCTTCTCCTCCTCCTCATCCTACTCCCTCCTGTCTTTGCTGTCACTACTACCACACTTGATAGACGCGTAGCTTAACTTACGCTTCTTGTTTTCATTCTACGAAATACCTTTTTTGATTTTCGACTCAGAAGAGTGTGGATTTACCCACATGTTTAAAATGGCCCTGTAGCTTTCATCAAAATAAAATATGGCTGCGCTGACAGACAAGCGCTCGAATGAAGGAGAGAGAATTAATGCTTCCTCTCAAGATTCCTGTAACGTGTTATTATTTTCAATGTGGAAACCGACAGAGTTCTTCAAGATATCTTATGAAAATATTTACATACGGTAACGTTTAGATACCATGCTCAACGGTTTTATAGGTGTAGACAGGAAAAAAGTAATTGAAAAGATATTGAAACTAGTTTTTTTATGTAACACATGATTAAAGGATTTCTAAAACCAATAGTCTCTAGTTGCCTGTAAGTCTTTGAGGAAGCACTTTAATCATCTCTGTATATCCTTGGGTATAAGAAGTTTTTTTTTTTTAAGGGCACCCAGGGGCGCTGGTGCTACTGGGGAAGCTACCTCCTACTTTCCTCTCTGTAGTAGTTGTGTGCCCTCAATGAAAGAGCAAAAGTGTAAGATATCCTGAATCAAATATTTGCGTAGATTTTCTTTGAAAATTTAACTTTTGATAGCTATTCTTATTATGTGGTGAAGCCTTTTTTGGCCTTTGATTTGAAATTGAAGTGTTATTTCTGTTCTTCTCGTGTAAAAAAATAGCAACGTTGTCCTGTTTACAATTTTAAACGTTATTATTATTGTAATAACTTTGCAGACCCCAGGGATCTGCAGCCTCTAGGTTAGGAAGGACAGCGTCTCCTTTCGGGATAACCATGCAATATCAGAATGATATTGTATGTCGAAAAACGCCCTTTCTTAGATGCTGCCTCCTGCCTTAAATTGCTTCCGGCACCCTGGGGTATTTTTACTGAACAAACTGCCCCAGATTAGAAGTTCGATTTCTGCTCAGGTTAATCAAAGATCCAGAATATGTAGATATACATGTGGTGTATTATATAAGTACTAGTTTACCCTCCACCTCGAAGAACGACAATTTTAATAAAGTAATTTCACAATTGCAGTATACTTATAAGATACTTAAAATATAATCTTTCGCTGCACTTTATTGTGCCAAACATTTCTTGAATATTGAACTAATTCAAAGGTAAAATCAAGTAAAGATTCAATTTATCAACTTTAATGTAACATAAAATTCTATTTTCACGAAGTCACGTCACTAATGACGTAAGCATGACGGAAAACAAATAAAAACACATGGCGTATTATAATACTTGGACTTTTGACAAGTTTACTTTCTATTTCTTCATTTTTTTTTGTTGCTTTTTATCGTAACAATCAGGTCGTTATGCATTCTACGACTGTAAAATAAGCGGCATTGATCAGAAAAAAAGATGTACCCTGTAAGAAAATTCAAACTTACATTCTGCACGCTCACGATCCTGCCCGACAGATACAATGCCTGACCAATTAGGCCAACCAGCAAAGCAAAATTAGAACATAGACAAATACCCACCTTCTCAGACGTGCTAGTTCTAATCTTGGTGTCTGGAATTACTTCCTAATTTCTGACCTACATTGTAGACTTAACAATGATAATTTGATTATTATATCCTGACGCAGCAAGAACAAACACTTTTTCGTAGGGAAGCTGTGAACTATTTTATAGTAGCAAGACTATGACAAAGGAGTTCCGTAATTCACTCATATGACTTCGACCCGAACGGAAACATTAATCCAAGCAATACTTTTAAACCTAACCCTGATTATAAGATGAAAACCCTCCTAAAAGAATTATGGAAATAAAGGTTTTTTTCTTTCAATTTAATGATATCGTATTCTTTTATAGTGTGAAAAAAATTACTAGAAAAGAAACGTGTATTAACCGTATTCGAAAATTAGTATTTACAAGTATTCTAGGGGCATTGATACAGCAATGCTGTTGATCTTTTGTGCTCAAATTGATAATAACCTCAAGGATACAGACCACAGGTTCCAACAATATTGTTGGGTTTAGGGAATCACTATAGTCATTGATATTTATCTATGCATGTACCAACCCTTTGCACATACATACAGTTCATGGTACGGATTTGGAATTTTGTTCATCTCGTGGACAAGGGGAAAATGGTTTTTAATACCATCCCGAAATAGGTTTGAAACAAAGGGTTATATTTGCAATGTAAATTTATCCTAAATTGATCCTTCACCTTCTGTCTTTTTAGTGATTATCTTCTATGTATATGGACTTGGCAAAGGGGGAGGCACAGAGGGGCATGGTGGATAGGGGTCACGTTGCTGTCGTTCAAGTGCTTAGTAGAACAGGGGGTACTATTTTTCGTTGAAGCCTTAAATCTCAGTCTTCTGTGTACCTGGACTTGGCACAAGGGGCAGAGAGAGAGGGGACAGGGGCTAGACACTGGAGGGGGGTGCTCCATAAATTCCCTTGGAGCTCCTGTCTTTATTAATTCTTTAAATGATCTATGGCGGTAGTTTTCATCAGTGCAATCTTTCTTTTCAATAGCATTCTAGCGATTTTCTTTAGGATCTATGTCTGATTGGACGATCATTACATGAGCTGAATATCGTGAGCTCGAATTTTACTTTTTTTCATACGCTCAGCGATGTGCTACGTGATACCATCTTGCATAAGAATAGTGCTGGTTCTTATCTTCCTAAATGGTTAGAGATGTGACTCCAAGACAGCCACATATTTCGCTGAAACCATAGCCACTTTCGGTACCATGCCGGTAGACTTGTTATCAAAAAAATATCCACCCCTTCGAGAGATTCGTCCATTTATTGTAAATGCTTCATTAATGCTCTATTAACGCTAAACAAAAACAATCCAATCATCATCATACATGTGTTTAGATTCTTTTTTTTTTACGAAATAAAGCAGTGAATATAAGCGAAATTGTAATCACTACCTTCCCATTCTTCACTTGTAATAAAAAATTATCTGCTCCTTTGAGAGATCCGTTTATTAATTGTAGAACCTTTGTTAACAATAAGTTCGCCTGAACTAAACATTACACTGCAATAACGTGATAACGTAATAAGTGCATCTATCTGGATTGCGTGCATGAGCAAATGAAGAGGAAATGAATAAACTTGAATGACAATAAGCTTGGTGGGTCACTCGATAGAAACTGTCACACAACAAATGTCCTTTGGCAGCATGCCACGTTTGGATATGATCAACCAAAAATTAGGGAGAGGGATGATCAATAAAGAAATTACTTATCTCAACTTTTGTTTAACAGTGATCACTATCAAAAGTCTGAATTTTGAAGGAAAAATGTGAATGCTGCTGGGCAAAAAAATAAGCATAAATGTACATTACGAATTGAGCCCCTAATACAGAAGCGTTTTTCTTAGACATCATCATTATCAGACGTTGCAGCCTTTTAGCGTCCGTTGTTGGACATAGGCCTTCCCAAGATCCACAATGCTTCTCTATTATGGGCGTCGCAGAGCCAAAACTTTCTGATATTGTCTTGTTCATCATGCAATCTTATATTCTCCCAGACACGGTTCTACATGTGATCACTGGGGATCCATGTCGTGAGTCGTGATGTCCAGCTGTTGTGCGACGTTTTTGCAACATGACCAGCCCATTGCCATTTTGAGTGTTCTAAGATATCTTTTACTCTTTTCTCTCTATCATATTATACTGTCTAATTATCTCTCTATGAGAGGCTTGATCATTATTCTATAATGTGCATATTGCATGCTTCTCAGTTTCCGGGTCAGTCCCCTGGTTACGTTCCATGTTTCAGTTCCATCAATCGATATCGGTAGGTTATATTGGCTGTAGACCTTTCTTTTTAGGATTAATGAGATTTCCACGCGCTAAATGTCTAATTTCCCAGTTCTCCAGTCCCATTGGTGCAGCCTGTACAGCAAGCTAGCCAACTGGACCAACTTGGAAAGTGGAGAGACTGTTGTTGGCAGTTTTTGAAAGTTTCGTAGACCTTGTATAACAAAAGGTGTGCATATTTTTCCTGTGCACGGAGGACTTCATATATTATGATACGGTTAGAATTAGAATACATAACTTGTCGGTTTTAGACATGACTATTGAATTATGGATATCAAGAATAAAATGGAAATCTCTGAACATCGGTAAGTGAATCTGTTCAAAGAATTAAAATATATTTCATACTTATATTGTGGAGATTTAGGAAAAAAACTTATCAACTCCAGGATCCAGCCCTACTCCTACTGCACTGACTGAAAATGATTGATAAGACTCATGTATTGTATATATAATAATCAACAAATATTCAGTGTGGCTATAGATTTTCCGTTATCCCATCCAGTACCACAAGGATGGATCGAAACCTTCGCTTCAGGCCCGGAACTGGACGGTCAGCAAGGCTGAATCTAAGCGATATATTTATCATATGTTAAATTCCCTGTCCATCAGAGTGCTCTATTCCTATGGAAGAGCATTGCATAAGCTTATAATGAACAGGTGATCTTACTTAAAGAGTACTCAACCCAGAAAAGAGGAGCGTTAATTATTGTGTCATCCACAGACAGCTGTTTGCTTGTATTACAAGTCTTCAGTGTGACTATAGACTATTCATTATCCCATCCAGTACCGTGAGATATGATCGTAACCTTCGCTTCATATCTATATATATATATATATATATATACATATATATATATAAGGTTTCTATTCTACCTTGTGGTACTGAAGAGTATTAGTACAGGGACAGAGCTGTCTGTGGATGACACAATATATCTAATTATCATAATAATTAAGGCTCCCTTATTCAGGGTTGAGCACTCTTTGAGTGAGGTAACCTGTTCATTATAAGTTTATGCAATGCTCTTCCAACTTGGGAATAGAGCACTCTGGATGATGCAGAATTACGCGTGAGTGAATATATCGCTTGAATTCAACCTTACTGACCGTCCAGTTCTGTGCAGGGTAGAGACAGATGCCAGCCTGTGGGTCCGAAGCGAAAGTTTTGATCTTACCTCATAGTACAGAACGAGATACTGGATAGTCTATGGCTACACCGAAGAGTTGTAGTACAACGAAACAGCTGTCTGAGGATGACACAATTATTTAATCATATATATATTTATATATATATATATGTGTGTGTGTGTGTGCGTGTGTATATTTACCGGTATGAAAGCATTCATCGATTAGAATGAAATAAGCACATCTTTGAAATACGTTTTTGTTTAAGTGAAAGATTAGTTAGTCTGGCTCAGTCGGTTAGAGAGCCAGCTACCAATTACGGCTACCAATCATTTTAGATCACGCTTGGTGTGTGGTAATTTTGAGAGCATATTCATTCACAAGAATGAAATAAACACCAGTGAATTTCTACCATAGATTTTAGCTAAGCTGGTTATAGGTGCCCCACCAATCATTCAGTCAGGATTTCAAATCACAGTAGAGGAATGATAATTTTACATATTGTTTGATGTAACACGGTTTGCATACAAACAGATTTTTTTTAGGAATGTTCTTGTTTATGTTACGAGAGAAAAACTAAGTCATCTCCAGACTTGGAAAATCGGGTGATGATTGCTCTTGTTCTTGTTGTCTCTGTACGAAAAAACAAAAACAAAAAAAAACAGAGTAAACTCCAGACATCGAATGGAGTTAGATAAAAGTTTCCCAGATATTTTTGATAGTCTGTGTTCAAGCAGTTAGTAAGCAAAGTCTCTTCCCTCAAAAACAGGAAAAAAAATCCCATTCAAACATTTGGTGTCTGTGATCTTTTCAAAGATTTTATTTGAACGAGTTTTGGTGAAGAGACTCTGAAATCTGATAGCATGTTCCTGGTCAGAGAAGATGAGTCTACAAAGAAATGCTCCCTCACCCGTTGGTCTTTGGATCCGTGACTTCTTGCAGTGACCTATGGTTGCACTGCTTAGGGATGACCCCAGCATGATTTTTTTTTTGCAGTGATACAGTCCTTACAGTCTTAGTCGATGGCATTTATACCTGATGTTATTCCATACGTTTTTTAAAAGATCAGCACGAGTTCTTCTGTCGGGTAGCGGTCTCCAAATCAATATCTTTTGGCTTTTCTGGGTTTGACAGAAGGCAGATGCTGGGGATCACCTTTGTGGCCCCTTTGAAATCTTTCTATAGCGTCTATGTTGAATTCATGTTTGGATGACAACTTGAAGAGGCTTAATCGAAAAGAATTTTGAGAACATTAAGAATCAAGTAGTTTTGTGAAGGAGAGGGTCTGCAACCAAAGCGGGTCCCGATAGTTTCCTATGGAGCAGAAGACATGGAACTTAGCAGAAAAATCAGTTCTCAAACCAGGAACCATGCGACCTGAGTAGGAGAGGTTCGTGCTCAAAAAATCAGACGGAGAGATCATATGAAATTAGAGAACAATTTTGAATGAAATATCTGGAAATAACAAGAAAACTCAAATGACAATGGACAGATCATGCTGCAAGAATGTCAGATAAACTGAAGATATCATAAGTCATGCCGTTGATCCCCCGAGATCATATGAGATATTTCGACCGGCAAAAAATGAGACGACTTAGACGGGTCAAGGAGATATTGGTACGGTAATGCCAACAATCGAGAAGTTCAGCAAGTCTTAAGGTAGGTCTATGCATATTGACGGACACTGGAAGGATGATAATGATGGTGACGACAACGATGATGATAATGCTATGATTACCTTATTTTCTAAGCTAAACCTACACCACAAGTGCTGAGTACCCCCAAAAAATCAGAATCATAACAACAGCAATAGTTTTGAAGAGGTTCTTAATTTTTTTCTTCAAGTGTATGCTGTATAGTTATCTATCCAGAAATGTGGGCTTTATACACACACACACACACACACACACACATATATATATATATATATATATATATATATATATATATATATATATATATATATATACATATGCATAATATTTTAGCTATGAACTTAGCTATAAATAGCTAGAAAAGTTTTAGCCTATTTGAGCCATTCTCAAGATAGTTTTAGTCATTAATAACAAACAATACTTGGCGACACTGAAAAACAAACGTGTGATACGTCAACAATTAATCCCAAACAATTTTTCTCTCATGACTTAACACCTTTCTATGACATCCTAACCCTCCTGACATTATAGAAGCTAGTAAATAAAACAAAACCCCCTTTGTTCTTTTTTCTTTTGCTGCATGTAACTTGAATCGACCGACCGGCCGAGAATTGTCTTACTGAGATGTATGGACTCATCTTAAAGAATGAAAAGCACACTAAAGGTATGGAAAGAAGTTGAATTAGCGCCGATATGCTTTCAAGTCAGACACGTTTGATTTTACTGAGGGATCTCTCAGAGTTACGCTTGTTACTAATTGTACGACAACTTGGTGAAACACGCGAGTCGTTTGTGGAAATGTAAAATTTCAGTCCTTTTATAGGTACCCGAATTTTTTCTCAAGTGACCCACGTATCAAACTTATTCCAGTTTGGGGATCCCTTTATGTAGGGTACCTTGCTGACAACCAATACGCAGAACATTAACTATATTGTTATTTACTTATCTGGTACGGGATTTGCCTGTGCATTCAAAGTATATAGTCTGGTTTGAAGGGGCCCAATCTGAAAGGTTGCTACTTTCCCATTACGCTGAGGGCAGAAATTTCAATCACTGATACCTGCTATGCCAGGTGCACGACGAAGAATCATGCTCAACAACATGTGGACAGATCACAAAACAGCACTATATCATACAGGGAAAACGGAAGTTAGAAAAAACACATCATCAGATGAAGTACAATAAATCATTATCATCAATTTTTAGATATTTCAACACATCTATATTAGACACCACTCGGTCGGTCTATCGGTTTTTTCTTACTTTAAATAAAGGGAATAGGGAGGAAGTAAGACGTATGATGTCATTAAAAGTTGTAAAAGAAAATATACTCCGAATTTTTCTACCGGCAGCTATTGAGGGGAAACACCCCAAAATGTCTATTGAGTATTTTAATTTTGGATTTTTCTTTAATACAAGTAAAATTTTGCGCAAGATAGTCAATTGAAAATGTTATGTGGATATGTATCTCTGAAACTGTGTATATAAATGAGTTACCAATTAGAAAGACCAACCCCATCTATCACATTAGAAATGTAACGTTGAATACAATTAAATAACAAAAAATATTTAAAATCACTATTGTCTGTCCTATAGTACTGTTGGATAGGAGCATGATTGCCAACTTATTTTAATTTCTTTTATTGAACATTGGAGCGAAAAATTTCAATCTGAGATTCTTCAGCAAATAATCTGAAACTCTCTTGCTTCACTAAAGTCTAAAAGGCAAACAAAACAGAATTCATTTCTCCATAAAATATTATTTCAAAATTACTAATCCCTTTTCAATTCTTTTATTTGTAGTTCCTGTAATAAAATAAGTCGACCCGAGATAGAAGAGTGAATTCATCATCAGTTTTTGTATCTCCAACTCATATTCGAGCCGTTATGACGTCATTGTTTTTGATGAGGCTATTGTCATTGACGATATGAATGGAAATAGAATCAAAACTCTATTTATGAACATTCTCAGACAATTTTTCAAGTCTGTTTTTTTTTTTTTTTCACATCATTCTTTAATGTATATTCTTGAAACCGTCATAAAAAAGGCGTTGAGATTTCTATCGTAGTCTGGGCGTTTTTTTTAACACATCTGTCGCGAAGTAGGCAGAAACCACAAAATTGTTGTCAACTCTAGTCCAAGTCATTGGTTAGAGTTGATTTTTTCTTCTCACTGTAACAAGAAAAAGAACAATCCCCACCTAATCTAGGGAATTAAAGATGAACTGGCTTTTCATGAAAATTCCTGTGTAATTAACAATCGCCCTGTTCTTTAACCGGTATTTTTTCAAAACTACATAATTTACTCGATCTATCAAGTTAACACATTCTTTTGGTGAAAATTTAAATCGTCAACTACGACAGCTGCTACTAATCTCAAGGTTTAAAAACGTATGGTCTAAAATCGTCGTTTTGACGTTGTAGATGGAACATTTTTTTTTTGTTCTGTTCTGTTTTTTAGCAGTTCTGTCGCTTAGCTGATCGTAAACCCGAGCTATCTTACGGATAAAAATATACAGAACATACTTTGAATAGAACCAAGCAATTCCACCGACCTCTAAAAATAGGGGAAAGATATGTAAATTGTGCACAGCCTATTCGGGACCTAATAGATCCGTTTCAGAAATACAATGGAATCAATATTTGGATAAAAGAAGTTGTTCGATCAGATACCGACTATTGTAAAATAATATTATAGATATTCGTACTTTGCATTGGTTAATAACTGTAGCCGTGCCAGTACCATGATTTTTAAAAGTTGTTAAAAAAATAGATTTTCCATTAAAAATCGATTAAAAAAAGATACCAGCTCATTATTTAGGGTTGTTTATTTTGTCTCCAAAATTTTTTTTTTTTTGGTAGGCACCTGCATCGTAATTCAATTTGTTGCCATTAATGAATATTATAGAATCAATCTGAGAAAGAATCTTGAGGCATGTATCCCTGCTGTAAAGAGAAAGAAAAATTACACGTGAAGATGATCGAGGATTTGTTGGCATCCATTTTGCAGACAACATTCAAAATCTTTTTTGCCAGTGCTTATTCATTTGGGCTTTTTAGTTGCGTGTGTGTGTGTGTGTGTCTGTGTGTCTGTTTGTTGTTGTTGTTTTTTCCCGTAGCAGATATAGTTGCCCCGTCAACCTCTATTTCTAACCCCCACCCCACAAAAAGAATGAAGGTAGGAAAAAAAACAGGTTGATTGAGGAGGAAAAAATGAATGATCTTGGATGAGTTCGTTATTAAACGAGAGAATACATAAAGAAATAGGTCTGGTTAGTCACTCAATAGAAACTGTCACGTGTCCTACATCATTTTGGTAGCACGTCGAGTTTAGGGATGTTTAATTGAAAAATCGTTTAAAAGGGCTGATCAATGAATAAGTTACTTTCCTTGACTTTTTTGGAAGAGGAAGGGGGAACCGTGATGACTAAGAAAAAAATTCAAATTCTCAAATTACAAGCTACTGGGCGAAAAAAGGTACCAATTTACCATAACTTTACATTGTGGAATGTACCCCCGTCTCACATGAAAAAAAAATTGAGAGGAGATCGGGGGATCAAAGAAAAATATTTCGTCGACGATAGAAGGGATGAGTGCTGATATATACAGCCATTTAGCAACTTTTGTGTGGTCTGTACACGCGATAGACACATAGCCTGCAAGCAATCCAGCAAGCGAGACTCAAATAAAAACCAAAGAAACCAATGTAGATAATTCTGGTGGCTGTTTTGGTTGGCGTTATCTAATGGGGGAAAATGAGTATTCTATGGCTGAGCTGTGGATTTTGCATTTATATTCGATTCGTATCAAAGAATAATCCCTGATTGCATATGAACGTACAATTCCACTCACTAGGTGAATTTACGTTTCAAGAATACGGTATTAACACCCGACACGAGACACGATATGAATGAATAAATAAATAAAAAACATTGACTGGGACATAAAGTAAGACAAAAGTCCACCGACATATATATATATATATATATATATATATATATATATATATATATATATATATATATATATATATATGTGTGTATATATATATATATATATATATATATATATATATATATATATATATATATATATATAAACATTATGATAGTTTCAAACTGTGACACCAGAGGTGTTTGTTATTTAGAAATCGTTAACCAAACCTATCACCAAAACTGTCAACAAAGGTGTCTTTAGTTTTCGAGTTGGTATGGCTTGTTTGTTTGGCTGGTTAGCTGACTGACTAGCTGGCTAGTTGGGAGGGCTTCAATTTCCAATGTATACTAATGCTTAATTGGGGGGCCTTAGTTTCTCCATTCACGTTCAGTTATTTTTTTTAAATTCAGACTCTTCAGTGTCCAACTAAACGTGTAACTATTTATTGTTCACCCTTTTTTAAAACAATTTTTAATTGATCAACCCAACACGACATACTGCCAAAAGATGTTGGTGACACGACAGTTTGTATAGATAGACTAACCAGACCAGGTTCAAAAGGTTCGCACAGAGTGCAGTGGATATGAGCTGGTAAAGGAAGTACGATATTTGATAAAAATGGTTTTCAAACTTTTTTCTCCCGTTTTTCTCATCGTCCCGTCTAATAGTGTTTGCGTACCCCTTGTGAAAAATATAATGTAAAATATGTAGATACCGTAGAGCAGGATGTGGATATGTAATATTTGTTAGAAACCATCAACCAAAACTGTCATTAAAACTATTGAAAAAAATTTCTTCAGTTTTTAGCTGATCTGGCTGGCTGACTGGCTTGCTATATGTGTATGTAACATACGTACAGGCTGTACAAATAGAGCTATTGGGATGATACTTTGAACATTTACTATTTATTATGTCGGGAAAAAACATTTTTCTTTTTTAACAATAGGTTTTAGATAGGGGGTTAACTTTCGGTGAAGTGTATTATAACTTTGCCCCTTACTTTGTATTTAGTAGTATTCATGCATATTTCTATTTTAAATTTTTTTTTTGTTTGATAATTCAGACTTTTTTTCTCAGTGAGCACAGTCTAACAGAAGCTGACAAAAGTATCTTATTTACCAATCACCCCTACTTCCAATTTCTAAATTGATCACCCCCTAACAGGGCATGTTACCGAAAGATGTCGGTCATTTGACGGTCTCCATTGAGTGACCGACCAGCTCTGGTTTTGTATGCACTTAAATTTATAAACACACAAGGGTCATATTGATATTCATGGGCAGGTACCAGTTGTTGTAACAACACGTGATTTGTTTACATCGATGATCTTGAAAAGTGAGGCCATGTACAAATTAGATATCGATAAATACACAAGGGGCAAATTGTTGGGCGGGGTCGAGTGTTATAGGATATAGTCGCACGGTTGGCAAATATGATATATTTACATTGATGATAGTTTCAAAGGCAAGGCCGTGTGTTATTTTTTCTTGATGGGAAAAAATTAGAAACAATGATGTGACAAAGTTCCAGCGAATGACTATGTATATATGGGCTGCATACTCATACTCAGAGGAGAATTCAGAAACTGAGTATTTATTCAGACGTCAGAGTTGGACGCGGCGTTTAGCTCGTTCTCATGTCAAGAGACTCTTGCTGTTTTTTAGGCTAATTTCCGCCCATTTTTTAACGTTGCAACAGCGATTTCTCTCTATTTTCTCCTTTTCCTCGATTGGAAGCTCTTTTGTGATGGCCCCCTATAGACCTTCGAAAGCCTAGTGAATCAGCTTTTGGAATCTTGAACTTAACAAAGATCAAACACTGACCCTGGTACAAGTGGAGAATTACATATCTATTTCAGGTTGGTCGTGTGGGATAATAAGCACCACAGGGAAAGACCAGGCACAAGATGAAGATATGATATAAAAACTTTTGCCAGTAATACGTGACAGAGATCAGTAGAATCGCAGTCGTCATTGAAAGCTTTTCATCCAGCAGCGGACGTATACAAGATGATGATGATGATGATGATGATGATGATGATAGATATATTCCATCAATGATTAATGTTTGTCTTGTTTTTTAACCTCAGCACGAAAGGGTTTTTTCCCACTGATATCATCTCTACTCTATTAAAGTTTTAAATTAATGTTCATATTACGAAAGGACTATCAAGTTGATGCTGCCAAAATCTTTTTAAAAGACATTAAGTATGGAGATAATAATGAACTGACATTCTTAACTGTATTTGTTAAATATTGTTCGTAACTTTTATTTTCCAAAGTTGAATGATAAATGCCTTAATAATCTCTAGATTCGAAATCATTTTTCTCTTATCCCATCTCGTCATTATTTCGCAACTGAAGTTTTTTTTAAATGAAGGAATGATGAATATTATTATCTCGTTTAAGATTAGTAATATTTTTTTTTCCAATTTCAGGGAACGATAAAATATTAATTATTTTATCCCTTGTCGTTTTAATCAAAGGAATATTTGGCAGTTATCTTGGGATTTAAGAAAACTCTCAATACTCTTTAGGAGAGTATTTTCTAATCTACCGACTTTGAGAGGAGTCACCAGCTTTATTAATCTCTTGCCGTATTTACTCTAACTTGATGGTATCTATTCAAAGGATTTTACAACAAAGGTCAAAATGTGTAAAAGTTATGTTAAAAAAGAATCGATGATGTTTGGTTTGAATACAAAGTGGTAGGAGAACGACATCCACGCACCCTCCAGATTATATTGTATCGGAAGTTTGATCGTATCCCCTTCTGCTCCAACTCTCTCTAACAATTCAAACACATTGACGTTTCCCTTAATATAAAAGAAGCAAATTATTATATATCAGGTGGTATATTTTTTGTAGTGTAATTGTAGTTTCGTTGAAAAAGACAGAGAACAGGAGGAAGTAGACCATTACATCAACATAGGACAACAAATCTCAAAGACACCCTCAGAAGAAGAAAAAATCAAGCTAATAATTACAATCGGATGGCAACCCTTTGACAATACAATCTCAACCCTCAAAAATAAGAAGATCCCATTGATCCTGAAAAGAATGGTGTATAACCAATGAATTCTCCCAATAGTTACTTATTGAGCTGAAACATGGAACCTAATCAAAAGACGGGTTCGCAAATTGAGAACCATGCAACGTGCACATGAAAGAATTATGCTGGGCCTTACATGGAGAGACCACAAGACAGCACAGTACATCTGGAAGGAGACAGGAGTCAGAGACATCGTAGAATACACTAAAAAAATCCCAAATGGCAGTGGACTAGCTATGTTGCAAGAATGGCAGACAACCGATGGACATCGCAACGCACGACATGGATCCCCTGAGATCACATGCGCAACCAAGGCCGGCAGAATAATAGATGAAGAGACGAGCTAGACAAATCAAGAAATTACTGGCTTTGCAACGCTCATGAGAGAAGTTTGGCAAATCCTGGGGAAGGTCTATGTCCAACGATGGACATCAAAAGATCTGATGATGATAATAATGATGATGATGATGTGTGGAATTCATTAACAACAGAATTTACTCCTTGCTTTTATACCTTACAAAGGTTATGCTCATCAGTTACCGGGGAATATATAGTAAAATCAATGATTTTTAGTATTGTATAAGGAATCTATAGCACCTGGACATGCACATTCAATGGTTGCATCTTCCTTTCCCTGCTCTCTATCCTTCGTCTCTTCCACAAATCATTCTTTCTTGTTCCATTCCAGCCTTTTTTGCTTTATTTCGTGTGTATGTCTATCTCTCAGTCTGTCTCTTTCTCTCTTTCTTTCCATTCCTGTTCTCTTGCTTCCTTCTTCCTTTTTTTTCTTTCTTGTTCCGTTTCAGCCTTTTTCTCTTTCTTTATTTCTATTCTCTTCATAGATAATTTTTGCCCTTTCGTTTTTTTCTTTTTTTCTTTCATTCTTTCTTTCTCATTCTCAACCCCTTCCTTCTTTCTTCCTTGTTCTGTTACAGCTTTTTTTTGTTCTATACCTATACTATTCATTCATTATTTTTTTTTCAGGTCATTTTTCTTTCTCTGTTTCTCCTTTATCCTTTCATTCCTTCTTTCTTTCTTGTTCCATTTCAGCTCTCTTCTTTTCTATCTTTTTTTCTTTTCTTCTTCCTTTCTATTTATTTCTTATTTTCTTCTTTCATTCCAATCTCTTTATTTCCTTCTGCCTCATGTTTAATCCCCTTGTTCTTCCTTTCTCCCTTTCTTATTCCGTTTAAGCGTTTTTTTTTTATTCGTATCTTCTTGATTCATTTTTACGGTCTTTTTTTCTCCCTTTCTCACTTTCTTATTCCTAATCTCTTCCTCTTTGTCTCTCTCCACCTCCCTCCTCTCTCTCTTTCTCTCTCTCTTTCTTTCTGATTTCATTCCAGCTTTTTGTCTCCCTTTCGTTCTGTTTTCATTCTCTCCATTCATCTCTCTCTTTTTCCTGATCTTTATTTATTTTCTCACTTTTTTTTCTAATTCTTAATATTTTCTTTCATTCTTTCTCTCTTTCTACTCCAGTTTCAACTGTCTTTTTTTCTATCTGTTTCCATTCTTTTCATTCATTCTTCTTTTTTTTTCACTCTCTTTCTTCTTTTTTTATTTTCAATCCTTCCCTTCCGTCTATTTTTCTTTCTTGTTCTCTTTCAGCTCCCTTACTTTCTTTCTATCTTCATTCTGTCCGTCCATTCATTCATTCTTATTCCCAAATCTTTTTTTCCTATCTATCTCTCTTCCTATCTTTCTCTCTTCCTATCTGTGTTTCTTTTTCTTTCTTTCTTATTCCAATTCTCTTCATTCATTTCCTGTTTATTATTCCCTTTATCTTTCTCATTTGGCAACCTTTTCTCCTTTTTTTCCTTCTTTATTTCTCTCTTTCTGTAATATCCTGTTTCTTGTTTCTTTCTTCATTTCTTCCTTCTTTTTCCCTCCCTGTCCAGCTAACCTGTTATTTTTCCTCTTCTTTCCTGTTATTGACCCCCCTTTGGCCAAAACATACGCCGTCATTAAGAGAAACGTAAAGAGTTGTATCATTGTTTCTCCATAAAGAAAGCAAAAAAGTTAGTCTCCACAGAAACTCCAGTAAAACAAATGTTATGTATAACAGTCTCACCGAAGACAAAAACATAATGATCAAAATCGAAATCGTTGAGCTGAAAGAAATAGACCACTACATCTACCTAAGATCACTAATTCCCAATAGAAGAGGAAATTTGACCACTCTAAGTTGGCAAACTTGCGAAAGAGCAAGCCAAACCTTTAGAAACAAGAAAATCCTCCCAATCCTCAAAAGAAAGGTATACAACCAATTCATCCTGATAGTCAGCAATGAAGCTTAAACATGGAACCTAACCAAAACTCAGGATCTTGCTACATGTATAGAGATGAATGATGCTCAGCATCACATGGAAAAGATTGCAAGACACCATAGTATATTAGAGGAAAATGGGAGCTTAAGATATCACAGGACACATCAAAAAACTCAAGTGGTATGGGCTAGGCATATTTCAAGAATGTCAAACAACTGCTGGACATTAGATCCCATACCGTGGATCCCAGAGATCACATGCGATACTGCGACCGGCAGAAAATAAAATCGTGTGATGAGGTAGACAAGTTCAGGCAGCCCTGGCCCCTTGACGCCCATCGTGCTGGAGAGGTGGTTTGGCGAATATTGAGGATTCACAAATTAAGAAACATCAAGTCATGAATAATAAATTTGATAACAGGTTGAACTTCCTTAATCAGGCAGTCTACGGTTCAGCTAATCCAATTGGTTACAAATCGTTATTTTGGTCCATCAGTGATATGATTCCGTTTAGTAGATGTAATAGTCCCAAGTTGTGAATGTAGTCGGTGTGGGTGAGATTGGGTTCCCTGTGGAGTATAAGTAGGAAAGTAGACAAGTACCAGGTTGGAAGAAGATGGAGGGAGGGGGCATTGGTTTGAGTAACTAGGAAGGGGGAGTTAGGGGGGGGAAGTTGATGTAGGAAAGGTGATGGGAAGAAGAGTGGAAAGAAAATGAGGAGAAAGGGAAAAGACGTGAAGGATGTTGGAAAATGAAGGAAGAAAGCTAAAAATATACCGAGATGGAGAAAAAAAAGGAAGAAAAAATGAAAGAAAGAAGCGAAGAAAGAATGGAAGAAATAAGGATGAAAGAAAGAAACAAGATGAAAGGAAGGAAAGAAAGAGAAAAGGAGAAAAAGAATAGAGAACAACAGATGGAGAGAATAGGAATAAGGAAGAAAGCAAGCAATAAAGAAACAAATAAAAATGATATTGAATGAAAAGAAAGAAAGAAAGAAAGAAAGAGAAAAAGAAAGAAAGAAAGAGAAAAAGAAAGAAAGAAAGAGAAAAAGAAAGAAAGAAAGGAAAGAAAGAAAGAAAGGAGGAAGAAGGAAGGAAGGAAGGAAGGAAGATGAGATTAAGATTCAATGGGAATAAAAAAGGAGAAAAAGGATTAGAAAGAAAAGGGAAGAAATTAAAGAAAAAAAGAAATTAACAAAAAAAGAAGATAAAAATAGAAGAAAGAAAAAAAAAGGAAACGGGAAAAAGTTAAAGATGAAAAGAATGATAATGAGAGAAGACTATAAAAAAGAAGAAAGAGAAAGAAGAAAATGGAAATAAGGAAGAAAAAAAATGATTTAAGGTCATGGGAATAATGAGGGACGCAAGGAGGTAAAAGAAAGAAAATATCGGAATAAGATTGAATAGAGAGAAATAAAGAAAGAGTGATTGAAAGAAGAGGGATAGAAATAAACTATTGGAATAAGATCGAATGAAGTCAATGGGAATAGTGAGAAAAAAGAAAAAGAAACAAGAAAGAAAGAAAGAAAAAAGGAAGAAAGAAGGAAAAAGAACGAAAGAAAAAAAGATGGAGAGAGCGTGCAAAATGAAAGAAAGAGAAAGGAGACCAGAGGAACAATAAAATATAACAGAATTGCCCTCTTCCGCTGTCATTTATTGACTCCATACCCTTTTCCAAATTGCAGTCTTCAGGCGTTGTGCAAATGAATTCGGTTATCGAAAAGTGCTGTCAAATGCTACACATAATTTATATTTGGAATCTCAAATCATTCAGGATAGAGCAGAGTCAGCAGTCCTTTTTTTATCTTCGATACTGAGTACACGTGTAATTGAAGAATCAACTGCGAACCCTAAGTTAAGCTAGTGTACAAAATATCTTGATACAGATAGATTTTCAATTAATGTTGAGATTCACTCTCAAATGCAAGTTTAAATTCTTTAATCCGGAGTTATTTAGTCAAGTTTGTCCCTTTCTCCAGCACGCTGGAAATCTGCCACCATCAGTTCATAAATCTGCTATCAGGGCAAAACCATTAGTAGCCGACTGTCTTGGTGACAGATTTTTTTCTAATTTCATATGTTCAGCTATATTTTAGGATCCAAGACACCAAGATATGCAGAAGATAGTGTTAGTACTAAAAACAACAACTGTTTTAAGATCAATTTTACTATCAGATAAGATATGATATCGAGGACCTGATCATTTAAATTCACCCTACCCAGTTCTTGGGAATTGCCAGTTGGATAATGCATGCAAATTCAAGACTGGTATTGAAATTACAATTGCGATAAAGTTATGTGAACTAGTCTGATATAGATGATTGCAACAAATTAATAATGACTCAATATCCAAATTATTACTCTCTTATAACAAACAGTTCAGTTGGCTTGAAATTCTCGTTGCCTCTCTACTGTTTACCTCAAACTATTTTAAAGCAATCCCCTCTTAAGTCCTTAGCACCAAATGTTATTTACCTGTGACGAAATTCTCTTATGTTTTTGTCATCATCTGTGTCATATTCTCCTTCGAGTATAAAATTTCTCCATTCACATTCTGCATCGCAAGCTCATCTGTTACCTCTTAAAAGGTTATATTACGGGAGAGTTGGAAAATATCCTGTAGCTTGGAAGGGCGTGGAGCAATCAACTCCACCCAATACAATCTATTTGCTAGAGAAAGCGCAGCGACATAGCCTTAGTGATTGCTTTCAGGCGTGGTGTGGTTACGGTTCTTTGCTCCGCAAAGAGTAAGAGATATTTAACAGCTATTTCAAAATTAGAAAAAAGTCATAGATAGATAGTAAAATAAATAAATGAATAACAAGAACCATGAGTTCAAAGGAACGTACACCATCAGTGATGGTAATATGAAGAAGAGCAAATAGTCCTAGGGGGTCAATTGATTCTAATACTTGTAAAATATTGCTACATGGAAATATTCTGATGGAATTATTTTCAATGGAAATCGCAAATGCCTTCTTTCAAAATATACGAATATCAAAATCGTTGATTCAGTTATTACAGCATGTAATTAATGACGTCGCGCTCTTCCTGACACCATATTTCTTTTTCCCTTCTACTTCCATTGTTTAATAGGTGGGACGGGCCGATAGACTGATTGACCGACCGACCGACCAAGAAGCGTCTCATAGAGATGTGTGAACGCAGAGAGATCTCACAAACAATTTTAAGCGTGAGGCCATTTCAAAGTAAAGTAAGTCATTGATCCCTCATGGTTTATCCACTCTTTATCCGCCCCTTTCGTTTTATCCAACCTCAAAACACTTTCGTTTACCCTCAGGGAAATCATCCAACCGATTATGGTTGATATAATGATTGCAAAATCAAATCTCATTAGAAATTTCCTAACAAAACAGTCAACATAGTCAAGCTAGGTTTCATCAGTTTTTAAGAGATTCATTCTTGCTGGTTGATTATGTACATATCACGTGTACAGATCACACGAACGGAGCTTGAGGTCTGAAATTTTAAACATTCACTACTTATCATGTTTTGAAAAAACATTTTTTTATTCCCCAAAATTTAGATTAGAGGAGGGTTTATATTTTCTATAATAAATTAATCTGGTCTCTTCAAAAGGTTTATATTACACTAAATTTGCGAAATATCCCGCTTCTTCAAGCTTAGAAAAACCACAGGTAAACGGGGATAAGATATCAATTTCTAACTCAAATGGCAGGCCCGCAGGGCAAAGGACACCCCCAGGTGTTACCATCAGGGGCATGATATCAAGAGAACTGCCTAAACATTTTCCGTACAAGTTCTTGACAATTCTTTTTTTCTAATGAAGCGTCTATCTGTTTACATGATACCTCCAAAATTTCACAATGAATCCCAATTAAAGTTGATAGGAAGGCGGACCATGTAGAAAGCAATAGTTAGTTGAATTCCGTTGCAGATCTAGGAATATATGTTTGATTGAGAATTATTACCATTTTTTTCTCATATATTTTTAGTATATGCCCATGGCTGTCAGCATTATATCTAACAAAGAACTCTATGTATTTTAATGAAATCTTACAGAAAGGAGAACAATAGACAAGGGGAAAAGTGTTTGAATTTTAAATGAAAAAATTTTATGATGCCCATTCTTATTTTCTTCATCTCGTGAATAAGTGAAAAAAAATTGAGAGCTTAATATGAATAGAATTGTTAATAAATGTTGGCTTATGCCATCACATTCAATAAGATTGGAGAATCATTATGAATGGTGTGTGATAAACTGGTACAAAAGAGATCACCAAAATTCAAGATATCCAGGGGAGCGAGCAAGTTCTAGAAGTATAGTCACCGTGAGTTACTACCAAGGATGACACTGAGCATAAATCCGCCATTGTTTTACACCACTACCATCTGGAGCTTACAAACTATTTTAAGAGCAATTCTCTTTTCAAAGTACAGTAAGTCATTTATATTTCAAGTTTTATCTATCCTTTCTTCGATTCGCTTGGTCCATGAACCCTCAAAATACTTACATTCACCTTTCGGTCGATAATTCACCGGTTCAAGAGACACAGATTACATATTATAACTTACGATCAAAAAGAGACCATCTATTTATAGAAATTTATGAATTTTGGTGTGGTTGAAATCAAGACCGAGTGCGCCGGTGCAATGCGTCAGCCAATAAGGTTTTACTGAGTCTGCGCACTGCTACGCACATAGGGAACCTCCCAGTTCCCTTTCGTTACTCGGCCGAGTTGCAGGAGATCCGTTGCCCCGGGGCAGCACTGCTCCATTGCACTTAACGGAGCAGGTCAGGACTTGTCCTGACGCTTTCGTGGCGAAGGTTGCTTTGCTTGCTTAGCAAACTAAAGCTGCGTTGGCTGGAGCCATTTTTTGAATGTATGGTTCCCTATTTTTCCTACGTTAAGCTCGACCTTGTGTCACATTTTGCTGTGGTGGGACAGCGAATAAATGGAAATTCCGGTACAATTTTCATTTTTTGCCCTTTTTGCTTCGTTCTTCAATAGACATTTTTATGACGTCATGAAGCATTGTAAATTTGTCAATTGTGGTCGTGATGTTTTTCCGAGCGCCGTCTGTTTCAAAGTCGACTGTAAACCCGATCTATTATTCAGAATTACAAAAATATAGGCATCATCATCATTAGCCTTTCAGCATCTGTCATTGAACATAATCCTTAACCAGGATACACCAGACCTCTCTATTATTGACATTGCGGAACTAATACTTACTGAACCTGAACTCTGATTACGGTTAAAGTTCGAGGATCTGGATCTGTATGAACTTATGAGATAAGAAATTACCTTGACCAACATATTTTTACACTTCTTTGTTTCTAGATGGACGTGTTATTCTCTATAGTGAATGTCAGTAATTTTGTTCAAACTTTCGTGACTAAGGCAGTGATAATTTGAACAACATCGTATTGCAGGGTTTCATCATGATTCCCCACCATTATCAATATCAACATTCTCTTAGCGTCTGTTGTTCGACGTAGAACTTACCTGAAAATCATCAGACCACTCCATCGTTGGCGATACGGGGCCAGTACTTAATGAACTATTTTGCTGGCCACTATTTCGCATATGTTCTCTTTGGATCTACGTTGTGAATCGTGATGATCATTGGTTGTCTAACATCCTTGGAACACGATCAGCCTGTTACCCATTTGAGCTTTATAATGAATTCTATAATATCCCTGACTCCTGTATTTTCGCAGATATATAGCACTGTTTTGTGATCTCTCCATGTGATGTAGAGAATTATTCTCTCCCGTGCATGTTGCATGGTGCACAGTTTGGGGGCCAATCTTTTGGTCAGGTTAGGTCCATGTTCTTAGCTCCATGTTTCGAGGGTTGCATTGCTTGTATAATTGGATTTTCCTGTTTTTGAAAATTGAGCTTGCTTTACCGAAAGTTTGCCGTATAAGAGTGATTCTCTGTTTGTTTTCCTCTTTGTACAAGGATTTCATGGAGATTCCTTGTTATAAATAGATGTAGTGGTCCACTTTTTTTTCCAGATCTGCGTTTTGATTTTGGTCGTTGTGTATCTGTTGTACATGACATTTCTTTTGCTGAAATTCATGTAAAGATCAACTTGCTTACTCTCTTTGTTCTGTTTGTGTAGCATTACTTAGAGATCATGGAGTCCTTTTGTAGAAGAAAAAAATGTTGACAACAAATCTGAGGTTACATCAGTCGTCGCTGTTTATTTTTATTCCATCATTTTCCAAATCTAAATTTTGGGAGATCATCTTGATACAGGCTGTGAAGAGTTTTGGTGAGCTCTTATCATCTTACTCTTTTTTGAGCTGAAAGGGCTAAAAGTCTTTATGTAGCCCATCAAATGAAGTGCTGTGTCGGTATGTATGTTGCAATATTCTGACATATACCGAGACTCCGCCTCGTTGTATGATAGCATCGATAACCACTTGGATTTTCACTGAGTCGACAACGGCTACAGCATTTTGTATCATGCAGCCTTCTTTTTTATTTATTTCATCATCTCCATTCAGTGAATCAAATACTTGATAATTGTTGTTAAAGTTCAGCTCGAGTCACTGGTTTGAGTTGACTTCGTTTTCCCACCATATGAAGGATCAGAACAATCCTCATGTAATTTAAGGGGAGTTAACTCTTGACTGTTTGATGAATATTATAACCGGTCTGAGCGGAACCAAAACTGGCTATTTATGAAAATTCCTGAACAATTTTTCAAGTTTATTTTTCTTTATTGAATTGTGTACAGTTTTCAATCGTAGTCATGACGTTTTTGGGCCTCACCAGTCGCAAAATCAACCATAAACCCAATAAATAAATCAGGACCAACATTCTTTCACCATGACTCGATTTTAAAAAAGAATGATCGGTAGGCGGTTATCTCAATGATAGAGTCAAACTGAGTTTTAGATATATGTACTGACTCATGTTACGAATGCTCAAAGGCTTGTTTCATCCTGGTAAAAAAAATAGATAAATAAACACATTTGTTCAAAAAAATGTTTTTGCAGAAGAATGTTGATTAAAAGAATATTTTTTTTTGTATTTCATTAGTTATGATGAAATTAAAACATATCATGAGAGAAAAAAAATTATAACGCTGATACTATTGCCTATGGAACATGTTTCTATACACAGGGACATTACAGTCAGCTGTACCAGATATCGCAATATACAATTTAAGCAATACAAAAGTCTTACCAATCATTTTCAGTCGGAATAGAAGTTGAAATGGTATTTGACCCTACAACAGCAAGGCTTGTAAATTGGGTTCTATTTATTTCTCTCTATTCTCCATTTTTTTTTCAGAATACATGAAGGAAAACTTGATTTCTCGTTGCTTGTTTTGACTTCAAAAGTGTACACCATAATGTAAGGGTTCTTGAAATCTTTTTTTCTGCGTAATTTCTCCTTCCATGCAACAGTGTTGGCGTACGCCTTGTCAGCAGCATGTCCAGGTTTGAAAAAAAATGATGGAGGGTGGGGTCATGCAGGTCGGCAAGTGAAAGAAGATTTTTCTTTCACTAAATCGATATAGAAAAAGCATTTTTAAAAAATGCATTAGGAAAATGCACATTTTACGACCATCGAAATTGTTAGAACTGGCTATCGAAAATGGCTAAAATAACTCAAAATCTGTAGAAATTGCTAGAAAAAATGGCGTTGGAATGCGTTTAAATCCATTAAAGCGTACACTGCAGTGGAGTTAGGCAATATCTATATATATATCTATATCTATCTATCCATCTATATATATATATATATATATATATATATATATATATATATATATATATATATATATATATATATATATATATATATATATATATTGGAGGTGTAAAAGGATATATTTGGGACCTTTCTTAGCGGCAGCTCTACTAAGAATAATGCCATCTTTCTAACCAATTTAAACATAAAGTCAGGGTCGCTCAAAACAATTTTGCGGTACTCTTAACTTTTATTGATCATAAACACCTAACTATCAAACCCTTTCATCCCGGGTAAGAGGTCTGATTCCGGGGGCAGATCAAGCGGACACTTGCGAATATCACCAAACAAACAATGTACATTGTTGTACATATATATTGTTAGTTATATTATTGAATCACATTTTTGATGAGATTGATGACCTTCTTCCTTTCAATCAAGTAATTCGATTATAAGCACAGTTTCGGAGAGAGAGAGAGAGAGAGAGAGAGAGATCTGTATTAAATTTTCAATTAAAAGTCCTGCATTGAATTTGTTTTAGTAAGTAGTGATTATAACTGTCAAAATCGAAAATGCAAAACTAGGGAAGGTAGACCTCTACATCTACTTAGGACAACGAATCACTATGGAACTCACAAAAGGAGGAGAGATCAAGCAAAGAATCACCCTCAAATAGCAATGGGCTGGTCATGTTGCAAGAATAACAGACAACTGATGGACATCATGAACTGCAACATTGATCCCCAGTGATCACATGAGAAACCGAGACTGAGAAAATACAAGATGGAGAGGTTGACTTGGAAAATTCAAAAAACACTGGCTCCGCGACACCAATGATTGAGAAATGTGGCTGATCGTGGGGAAGGTCTACCCTCAACGACGGATCTTCTTCTTCTTCTTCTTCTTTTCTTCTTCTTCTTCTTCTTCTTCTTCTTCTTCTTCTTCTTCTTCTTCTTCTTCTTCTTCTTCTTCTTCACATTATTATTACTATTTCGAAATTCCTGCGGTCTTTCAAACCCTGCGCACCAAAGTAATTTAGACTGCGTACAACTATAAGTACATGTACCACAGTATGAGAAGTCCTGCCGTAATGGAAGGCTCTGTGCTATTTCTCTTTTTCTCTTTCTATCTCTCTCTCTCTCTCTCTCTCTCTCTCTCTCTCTCTCTCTCTCTCTCTCTCTCTCTCTCTTGACATGTATCATCAACCTGGGGCGTAGTCATTTTAGATGGCGTCAAGCGACCAAGCGAAAAGGGGAAGGAATTACATACGCGCATAAAATAGTTCCAACGAGTGTAGCGCAGGCGGCAGCGGTGGACCACTGCGTGTATTTCAATTGTTATAACGAATGCTGCCTCCCGAATATGAAGCTGTCAGCTTACCGAAAAGAACGGAGCATCGAGCTGATGGCCTTTTGACGTTTGATGTAACGTCTAGGGAATCAATATCATGGCATGTGAAAATGACATTTTGATCATCCGTACTATTTGATCGGCCATACTAAATATTTGACACAAAGCTACAAAATTTCGTGCTTTGTACAAAAACATTAAGAGTTGCAGAACAGAATCCTTTTGAATGGAACCGGTGTACCAAAATGGAATTGTTGATGAAGGTGAAGGTCTCGTATCCGTCTAAACTTCTGAGATGAGAAACACACTGACCAATACATCTTTATGATATCTTGTTCTTGGTTGAAACGTGTTATTTTCTATAGGAAATGTCGATTTATTTCCTTCAATCTTTGCTTTTGCGACCAGGACAGTGATGAATTAAACAAAAAGTACGTTCGACGATGCAATCATTATTCATTATTCATCATCATCATCATCAGCAGCAGCAGCAGCAGCAGCAGCAGCAACAGCAGCAGGAGCAACAGCAGACTTTCAGTGTCCATCGTTGGACATACACCTCCCAAAGAAGAATCGTAAGAAGTCCCTGTTCTTGGTGTCACTGAGCCAGTCCTTTCTGAATTTGTTTAGTTGGTCACACCATCCTATTTCCTACCGGCCACGCATTCACGTATGATCTCCGAGGATCCATGTTGTTTTTGTTTTATTTTTATTTTTGTTTTTTTCCCTCTAATTGATGTTTTCATTTTGATTGTTATCGTCACATTGATACGGACGTTGTATCTCCCGGGCTTCATCGGGTGCTAGTTGTTTTAGGCAACATTCAGGGAATTTCGAACTGAATTGGTACTCTTTTAATCGCCATCCAGACCTGCTTAAAAACTATCAAAAACTTATTTTAACAGTCTGCATGACAGTTAGAAGATTCTAATAAAATCCATTTGCACGCAACAGGACGGTAGCTTCAGAGCTCAACACAATGAAAAGCTCAACTATTCTTAGCCCTTAAGTTGACTTTATTTTCGCAAATTTATCAAACAATGGAAGCTAAGAGTTTTCACTTTAAAGCATGAACAATATATACGGACGTTGTATCTCCCGAAGCTTCGTCGGATGCTTGTTGTTTTAGGCAAGTTTCAAAGAATTTCGAACTAAATTGGTGCTATTCTATCGCTATCCAGACCTACTTAAAAACTGACGGAACCTTATTTTGAGAATCTAGGTGACAGTTTTGGTTAGAAGATTCTAATAAAATCTATTTTTCGGTTACGGGACGGTAGCCTCAACTATTCTTAGCCCTAAAGGTGTCTTCATTATCGAGAGTTCATTAAACATTGGAAGCAGTTCTTACTCTTAGGCATGAATAATATAGAGAGTGGCAAAGAATGAGTGATGTCATGACGTCACGTATTTGCGGGTTCTTGGTATTTATGTAATTAAAAATACTGTCCAACATCTATCATCGAATTATGACTTTATATCCATTTGTTACTACAATGACGACGTCATCACAAAAATCAGTGACGTCACGACACCTCGGATAAGAGTTGTGTACGCAAAAACTGATGAAGTCACTCTTTCAACACAAATCAACTTGTTTTATGATAGGAGCCACTAATGAAGGAGTTGAAATGGGTCAGTTAGTTTTGGAATTATATTGTATGAAGAAATTGATCATGTTTTGTTTAGGTTTTTAGATTTCAATCAAGCTTTGGAGTTTGACCCAAGCGCAACCAAGCTTGTCCATGTATCTAAAGTGCAATGTGTATCCTTTGAATTACATATGCCGTAATCTTTGACGTCACGTGTATACTAGTGCTGCAGTAACGTCTAACGTACGTCCGTGTGTGTGTGTTTGGTACTTTCAACTGATTAATATCAGTGAAAAAAAGCAGAACGCAATTTATTTCCTGCTATAAACATGTATACATAATAACAAAGAGACTTTGAGAAAAATAAGAAAAAAAAAACTCACCTCAGCGGAGCTTTTTAGAGAAACTGCACGCTCGCAGTTCTCGGGAGATTCAACAATGTGGCTTCTGATGCAATCAACTGTGAAGAGAAAATAAATAAAGTTCCTTTCACACAGATTTTATGCATGGCCTATAAATATGCATCACTATATATTAAACATCTTTCCTTCCGTTTTCATTCATGCAATACTCTCGTCTCTTCATTTCTCTCTATCTCTCTCTCTCTTTCCTCATCTCTCTCTCTCTCTCCATATTCATGTATACATGTAAACTTACATATTTGCATTAATATAAATATTAGACAATTTTCCTCATTTTTATTTATGCGATTTTCCCTCCTCTCCCCTTTACTCATTTTTCTCTTTCATATGCATATATATACATATATATATATATATATATATATATATATATATATATATATATATATATATATATATATATATATATATATACATATATATATATATATATATATATATATATATATATAGTAGATGATGCCTTGTTTGGACTTTTTCAGGCGAATACTGATTCGTATTATATATATATATATATAATGTTTATGCATGAGAGTGTGGTCCAACTAATTTCCAACCAATCATGATGCGTCATTCTACTGTGCTTCCATGTGTTATTTTCATAAGAAACTCTATTGGAACCAACATCCTGATTTTTCCTGGAAATATGCCAGTGGGCCGAATCGAAAAATAAGCTGCTACATGAATTAAATCTGCTTCCAACAGACGACTGTCTTGACGCGACACCACTCCTATCACTGAGCTAAACAGTATAAAAACGCTATGTCAGTTCAAATAAAGTTTTCAACTATAAGAAAATTGCATTTATAATTATTTTGTCGGATATTATATTCATTTTCTTATAGCATATATAGTCTTCATAACAAAAAAAACGTGCATATATATATATATATATATATATATATATATATATATATGATCGTTGCAAATAAAGTATACGAGATGAGAGAGATAAGGCGGGAAAAGAGTATCATGAAAAGCAAGTTATAAATTAATGTAAAGCTCAATAATACAAGGAATCAGAATGGTTATAATAATGGACTAAAGATAGCAATAGTTGGATGCACATACACACACGTAGAAACAAATAAGCTATCGTCCGCATGAATTGTTACGTCTGTATCTCACCAGACATTTACAGATCACTTCAAATTACACGACAGAGTACCTTCCACGATGTTCCAAGCAGAAAGTATCTTGAACTATCCCAGTGCCTCATCCGGTTTTCGTTTTCTTTAAGTACATCCTGGTGCTTCCACTTCCCCGAGATAACTATAAACGCCTGGCCTGCTGTTCACCAGGAACAATGCAAGAATCTTTGGATAAGAGATCAAGTCATCATGCATTCCCGGAGTTGGATGACGTCTTCGATGATAAACATTAGTTAGCATGGAGACTCTGACTAGTCTGCAGCTGTATAGATCCATAAGCAACCACAATCGAATTACTGAGTTCTGTGATGAATTCCTTCGTTTAACTTTATTAAGACTAATTGACAATTGTGCCACAACAGTTTATCAGTAGCTTGTACTCGGCAACAAAGCCTCCACTCATTTTTCACTTAGATAAATCTAGTCGGCCAATGTCTTGTCGGTGGTTGGTAATTCATCTCTCCCTGAAGTACTGAAGGTAAGCACCACACAAGCCATGTCATTTATGACCCTCAAATGCGCAGTTGATAAGAGATAGTATCTTATTCTCTCTACATATATCAATCTATGTGTGTGCATATGTGTGTGTGTGTGTATTTGCGTGGGTGTGTGTATGTGTATATTCATCCATGTGTGTTGTATATCTATCAAATATAACAACTGTTCCTATTTATCACATTTATCACTGTATCCCCTGACCCTTGAAGTTCGGTGCAGCTCACACAAAATTGGCAGATATTGGCTTACTCAAGGAACGTTTCAAAATTTAAAAGAAGTCTTGATAGAAAAAATATTGATGGTTCCAAGAAGAGGTTATATGAACAACCTAATTATAAGATATACAGGAAAAATCTGGAATGGGTACTCAAAGGTTAGAAGTTGCAAACTTTGACTTCCGTCGGGCAGTTCACGCAGCCAAACTGAGGCCAAAAGTATCACCCAGATCTCTTTTGGGTTGAATCAGTGAGACCAAGAGATTTGTTCTGCCTACAGCCAGTCTGATGCCGAAAGTATGGCCCAGCTCTCTCTTGGGTTAAATCAGTGACGCCAAGAGAGTTGTCCTGCCTACAGCCAGACTGATGCCGAAAGTATGGCCCAGCTCTTTCTTGGGTTAAATCAGTGAGGCCAAAAGAGGTGTTCTGCCTGCAGCTAAACTGATATCAAAAATATAGCCTTGCTCTCTTTTGCATTACATCAGCGAGGCTAAGAGAGTGGTTCTGTTGATTTGGTAACCGGGATATGTCTCTTCAGTTCTGATACGTAAACTGTGGAGATCAACAAAGAAAACGACGGTTACGAGTTATGAGTTCAGTTCGATTGGAACCGCAACTATATCTAGCTTGATAACACCGTAAAATACAATTTTTGTTAGGTTGAGAAAGTCATTTCACAATCGCTCAAGTATAAAAGTATTGAAAAAATGGTAATCATTCCTTTCAAACTTTGCTTTTGTGGCCAGGACAGTGATATCCAAACGTTGTTAGTATATCTCGGAATTTTTGAGATGAGGTATTATTATTATTTCTATTGATATTTGGACCAACCTCATCTTGGTTATTTTTCATACAACGTTTCGGCCGTTGCACTCTACGGCCTTTGTCAGGAATCATCTGGTAGATTTGGGGAAGTAACGAACCGAACCCTTTATTTATCCGACGGGGGTATATTGACCGTACTCCCCTCTCAGCATTAGTAGTATTGTTATATTGTCTTACACTAGGATCGAACCTAGAACCATCAGATTACTTTACAGTAATTTGTCTGATGCTGTAACCATTGTGCTATGTGTCCAGGTGGACATCTACCAGATGATCCCTGACGAAGGCCGTAGAGTGCAACGGCCGAAACGTTGTATAAAAACAACCGAGATGAGGATGGTCCGAATATAAATACCAAACGTGTTTGCTTTTGTTTTTGTTTTTTTGCCCTATGTGATTAGAATAGTGCAAATTTGCGCATCGTCAAATTGAAAATAAGTATCTTTTGAATAAAGTTTGAAAGGAATAACAGGTATTTTCAATGCTTTTCGAACATATTGAATCAGGAAATAACACTTATTACCCAGATACTACAAAGTTTCCCCGAAGGGTTGCGCAGTGTAATCAAGCCGTACAATTATTGTGATCGCTACAATCTAATCACAAACTGATCTTTGGCATATACTGCATTGTCATCAGACGCTGAAAGATTTGACAACTACAATACCAATATTATTTTGCAGGAAATGTAATTTTCGTCATGCTCATAGATTTCTGTCAATAAATCTTAAAGTAAGTCAACCTGGTCAGATGGTATTTATTTTTAGCTTTGGACTCTATATATTTCATCAAGCATGCTGGTCTCTCGGGGAGTTTTGAAACAATGAAATTTTGAGCCAAAAAAATGGCTTTACGAAGAGAAATAAATGCAGTCATAATTGCCAGATGGATACAGAATCGAAAAAAAACATTCTTTCTGGAAAAAGAATCTATCATTTATGATCAGTGCAGAACTATTTTTTTCTTCTTTAGCATCGGCGTTGAATCTTTTTTCCTTTAATTCGAATTCGTTTTAAATGTTATGCCTTTGTATTTCAAATCAAATACTTGGAAACAGTTTGATCCCTAGGTGAGTCTCATCGTATCAGTGTTGGGTCAAACACGTTCTTTGTTCGGAACACAAATCTCAAACATACGACAGTTCTTCTGACAGAATTCATTGCTGATGATTCTGTGTTCGACATACCGTTTAAAGATGTCAATTTCTGGCGAATTCCTGTGAATTGAAAATCATCTATAGTGCTTCATAATCGACCATCAAGTTCCCAGCTGGCAAATTATGGTTACTACGACTTTTCTGCAATTTTACTTTAACATTTTGTAGCATTAAATCAAAGTTTCCTTGAAGACTCCTGAGAACCGCCCTGCAACATTGCAGACAACGTTTCTTCAACATTTTAGCAAGATAATAGAATCTATATCAGCGCTTTTTCAATTGCAGAAAATGTTCAGAGAAATATTATACTTTTTATGCGTATATTTAAGTGAAAATATCATTTTGACGTGTTTCGTAGAACAAGCAGAATATTCAGCTACACCACTTTGCTTTAACGTCTGTGATGGGCCACTAGTTTGGGTCCAGAAAAACACTCAATTGAAACATAACAGTAACCTACCCACAACGTAACATATACCCAAAAAAAAGATGTAGTCAGTCTGTAACATTGCAAAAATGTTCCTTGATAGCTGGATTAATCCCTACGGGAAAATTCACGGAAATATTTTAATTTCTGAAAGAATAGAATAGTAAATTCGTGTCAGTGAAATAATTCATAGTTTAACATTGCTATACGACGTGCGTCATGATCCCTTTTTTCATGTGACAAACATTTTAATCTCAATGAAAAAATATATGGATACATTTACATTTCTACTAAATGTTGTTTTCGAGGAATACTGAATTCGTTGACCAGGAAAATCCATGGTTTCAAATGATTGGTAAAAGGTATTTTTATCAATAAAATTGTTACATTTCAGTCGAAGAGCCTGGTGTTACGAGCGGACAAATCAGAAAAATCAAATAGTCCATTAAATAAGTAGGTATTTATCATCTTTAAGCATGCTTTTCGGAGTTATGTTTATCGGTTAATCTTTTGAAAGAATGGACATCAGACCATATATGCAGTAATTCTATTCTTGTGTGAAGTGTTATCAACTTTATTCTGAATTAATCATTGAGCGAAAAAACATATCAGTGTACCTAGAAACACTTAGCCTCTCTCCTACAAACACATACAAGCACACACACATAAATACCTTTGTAATTTATCGAAAATATTGATTATTTTATAACTATAAATCAAACAAATAATTTTATCATTCATTTTAATAAAAAATCATCTACATAGCAAATTCTGACTTCTAAAGACGTAGCCTGGCAACATCATAATTTTCGAATACTAAGCAAGGGACATAACTGATATTTTGATATTTCAGTTAATGACGACATTCAGCGCTAGAGTTACCACTCATTCGTGAACCTCAAGTCAGTACTTGTCTGATCATAGGGAAATAAGAGCGTCAGTTGGTGTAGAAGCATTTTCCGTTCCATCATTTTATTATAGTGCCGACATAGGTTTTTTCAGTTTTTGAGTTGATCTAGCTGACTACATATGACGGGTGCAGGCCACATCAATGGAGCTAAACGACTGAAAATTTCAAACAGTTTTTACGTTTTTTCGAAAAATCTTTCCCGAGTATGTTTTTGAAATGGGGGGGGGCGATTTGCAAGATATGTTCATGTTGAAGTCGTCACTTATTTTATGTCCGTCAGAATGAACGCCTGTTTTTTTGTTTGTTTGTTTGGGGTTTTTTTTCATTTCGAAAATTTGTACTTTTCAAGTAATCACCGCACAACAAAAGGCATGAGAAATAACTTAATCATTAATCACGATTTTTTTCAATTTTTTAATTGCTCATCCCAAACATGATGTGCTGCCAAAAAAACGTTAGTCATGGAAAGGTTTCTATTGTATAAGTAACCAGACCTGAACACGAATTGATTCGTTTCATCATTGCATGTACTTACAGATGTAAATAACTATTTATCTAACCGTGGTGTAGACTTATCAAGAAAAACATGTAATTCGAGTGAGTTTATACTCGTGAGGCAGACAGGACCTGTACGCTTTGTTCTCATTCCGTATGCCTATTGCGAATAGAAAAAAATCAAACTTATTGCAAATGGCTTCAAGGAAGCGTGAAAAACAGATATCTCGGCATGTTTGTTTTTAGAGGGCGTGGCTGTACTGTTCCGGGTCTATATCACGGTAAAATTTTCTGGCGTACCTCTTGAGACCATACATGGACACACACTCACAAACACAAACCACAAACACACACACATGCACAAACACACACACAAATATATATATATATATATATATATATATATATATATATATATATATATATATATATATATATGACTGGAAATCAATTTTCATTCCTGGATCGTCGGCTTTTGTTCTTCATACCTTTTTATTTTCTTTTTTTTCCATTATCTGTTCATTGATATCCGCTGAGACTTTATATATATATGAGTGTGTGTATGTGTGTGGGTGTGTGTGTGGGTGCGTGTGTGGGTGCATATATATATATATATATATATATATATATATATATATATATATATATATAAATGTATATATATATATATATATATATATAAATATAAATGTATATATATATATATATATGTATATATATATATATGTATATATATATTGCAAATCAGGGATGCTAACAATATAATATAATGCAATATCTGATGTACGATGGGTTTATACCATAGAATATTATATACATTCACCTTATATATTAAGTTAGCTCAGAGTAAATTTTGTCAGAAAAAGCGCAAATAGGACAGAAACATAAACGTATGTATGTATTAAATCTTCATTCAAATATATATATATATGTGTGCGTGTGTGTGTTAGTGTGTGTGTGTTTACTTGTTCGTTTTTATGTGGTTATGCATGAGTATTAAACCACCCATGCATAGGCAAATGTATGAGAGAAAAAAAGGGCAATACGGGATTAAGATATGAATAATTAGTACATAAGATGTTGAATAATTAGAATACATTCACAGAAAGGGGACCAAGATGAAGTACAGGAAGAAGCATCGTCATAATTTTGGCTTAAACGAACTCATGGATCCATCTTGACTGACTTGGAATTTACCCAAATGTTTTTCGTTTTTTTTTTCTCTCTCTCATTTACCGAACAAAGTGCAAGAGCCAATGACCGACTGTGCTGGAAACAAGACAGACAGGACACGATTGAGTGGAGGAATTCTGACATATGCACGAGCGTAGTTACAGCATAACTATTTTGAATACTCATTCGCATCAATGCATTTTCGTTTTGTGTTTTCTACGTTGCATGTAGGCTTTTTCTATGCGCATTTCTGCCATGGCTTCTACATTCAAGGTGATGTTTGTTGAATGCTGCGAACTACCGAGCATTCTTCTTACTTACCGAACCTGCAGTAACCATCGTGTTTAACGAACGTTAGGCTTTTGGTAGTTCGCTATTTTTCATCTATACATACGCACGCACGCACGCACATACATGCACACACACACACACACACACACACACACACACACACACACACACACACAAACATATATATACATGAATCGCTGATGGTCCCAACAAGAGACGATTCAGTTCATCATCATCAGTCTTTTAACGTCCGTCGTTGGACAATACTTCCTGAACTTGTCTAGCTTGTCTCTCCATTTAATATTCTGCCGGCCTCGGTTGCACATGTGATCTCGGGGGATCCATGTTGTGAGTCGTGATGTCCATCGGTTGTCTGCCATTCTTGCAACATGGCCAGCCCACTGCCAATTTGAGATTTTTAAAGGATTCTATGATGCTTTTATTGCACCATAATAAAGAAGTATAGGAGAGACAAGAAGAAAAAACACTGAAGAAAAATTACATAAATTATGTGAAAAATGCAATGCTCAAAAGGGTAAATGACTCTTTAAAAGAGAACTTCAAGGTTCCCCTCTCGAATTTACAGTCAGCTGATCGGCTGATACTTTGAGTCGAGAATATAGCTAACAATTTACAATCATTGATTGTGTTAGGAATTGGTGGGAAATTATTTTCATGCCCTGTTTTCAGAAAGATCACGAATCATTCAATTATATAAATTTTATTTAAAAAATATTAGCACAGTCCTCCCAATCATCTGATATGACACAATCACGGATCAACCGAGTGGAAGTGATTCCCCAAAAAATACAAATTTTGCTTTTCCTAATTAAATATTTTAAACTACCACAGCTGCATTTGGGGAAAACTCCCTTTTTTTCGTTGAAATTCTGAAAATTAATTTAACTGAATTTATTTTTCAATATGATATTATTTCAAAACTACGAATCCAATCTCAACACCTTCATTCATAGCTCCTGAAATAAAACTCGTCAACTTGAATTGAGTAAATTCATCGTCACTTTTTGCGTACGTAGCTCTTATCTGAGCAATCATGACGTAACTGGCTTTGTTGATGTCGTAATAATTGTCGTGACGAACGAAAAATAAAGTGAACATTCCATAGTAGGGGTTTGACGATATTTTTTTCATAACAGAAATTCAACGTTCATAAAAAAATTACCTAGAACTTGCAAATGCAAATTGACTTGACAAGGTGTCTTGCTATAACTTTTTCTTCTATCTTCCCCCCCTTTTTATCCATGTCTCTTATTCCAGGAATGAAGTTGCCACAAGAGATTTTAAGCAGGAAATGATCCAAGTTAACTTTCTAGTTTGGCAACTCTACCAAATAGCAACGTGAGTCTGTATTTTCAATCTCCTTGATCGATTACGAGGATAGAAAAAAGCTAGCTTTTTCTTTTATTTAACAATCTAATTTCTTGAAAAAACGTTTTCAAAATATTTAACATTCGTGTCTTGTTTTATGGATTGCAATAACAATTGTGCTTGTTTGCGTAAAGTTCCCGCTTGTAACGCTCAAATTGGAGAAAAATGTGTTTGTCCGAATACTTATGACAAATACTGTATATATATTCATGTGGTGGGTGCAGGCAGAGTGCGTGAGAAAGAGGATGATGAGACTCAAATAAATATATATATATATATAATAAAAACAGGGCATGAAAAAGTATACCTACTCGATTACATAAAAATATGTATCTATTTTTACGTACTACATATTTAGATTACGTAATGTATGCGAGTCTGTAATATATAGCAGGAGCTGTTTGTTTACATGGATATATAAATTCATTTCAGTACTTACTTGTACGCTTCAATGTCGATATATAACTGGTCGATTCAGATTACGCTTCTGCGTAACGATTAATTGAACGAATATGATTAAAAGTACCTATCGATTATTCTAAACCGGTTTGTTTCACCTCGTTGAGTCTGGGTTGACTTACTTTATTCAGTGTTATACAGGGTGTTTGAAAAAAGATGCAACTATCGTTTTGCCGATAAGAAAGCGTCAACCTGAAATTAGAACTGCCTACATTGATTAGTTTCTTTCAGTTTTCAAGTCTGGCTGGCTGGCGGGCTACGCGTGTACATATCGTACGTACAAGCTATGCCAAATCAGCTAAAAAGCAGAAGGCTTAAATATTTCCTCTTTATAATGTCTGAGGAAAAGTGTTTAGCTTTATTTTTTTCAAATTTCTATCGAAATTCGTCTCTGAACACTGTTTTGGAGACGGGTCTATTTTGCAGCGCAACTGTCTGCCAAATTGATTCATTTGCTGAGACACGTCCAACTTTTTCTCTGCTCCAATTCGTACAAATCTCGAAAAGATTGTTGAATTATCTTTGTTTAATCCCTCTGAAAACCATATCCAAGAGATAGATTCGCAAACTGAGAAACATGCTCAACCTCACATGGAGAGATCACAAGACAGCACAGTATGTGAGGAAAGAGACGTCATAGAATCTATAATGAAACTTAAATGGCAATGGGCAGGTCATGTTTCAATGATGACAGACAACCGATGGACATCACGACTCGCAATATGGATCCCCCAGATATCACATGCAAAACCAAGGCCGACAAAGTACAAGATAGAGAGATGAACTGGACAAATTTAGAAAATACTATCTTTGCGACGCCCATGATTGAGAAATGTGGCAGACATTGAGGAACTTCTATGTCCAATGTCGGACGTGATGATGAATTATTCTGCTACCTCTACAATCGTCTTTCGTTGAGCCGTCTCAATAATGGCTTCCAATTGGATGCAATCAACCACAAAACGAAGTCCACGTATCCAAAGCTCTCGTTGCCGTTCCAAAATCTTTTGGACCTACGTGTAGCTGTAGATTATTGAGCGGTCCCGTATTCCAATACTTTCTTGAAATCGTAATCAGTTTCCACTAATTTACGTCCCATTTTGAACTCATTCCATAAAATTACTCGAGTCTCCTATTTTCCATCTTTGATTTGACAGCTTCAAATAAATCAGAATAAATAGTATAAAGAGAGTGTTCGGTCTACATAAATAGAGTGAAATTCGCTCGTTAAAGTTGTATATTTCATAAACGTAGTTAGACACTAGTTTGTTCCAAAGTAAGAATCAGAATTTAAAACAACGAAGACGTTTCTGCGTCATCCTAATAGGAATAGATTTCAAAGAGATGCTAATTACGCATATATTTTTACTTTACAAATGGTTATCAGAGTGACTCCTCATTTCATTGCATAAACGATTTATAAATTGGAAAACAACATAGCTGATACAGCACAAATGAATAAATGCTTGATTGAGGCTAACGCACGATACAATCATTCATCATCATCATCATCATCATCATCATCATCAGTCTTTTAAGGTCCATCGTTGGACATAGACCTTTCCCAGGATTTGCCACGCTTCCCTATCATGGGCGTCACAGAGCCAGTACTTCCTGAACTTGTCTAGCTCGTCTCTCCATCCAACATTTTGCCAGCCTCAGTTGCGCATATGGTCTCAGGGGATCCATGTTGTGAGTAGCGATATCAATACTGATGTCCCTGAGTACAATATCGCTGCATGATTAATATTGTTGCAACAAATTTAAGTTGGTGAAACTTCTATCCTCTTATCCTCAGGGCTGCGTCTACTATTAAACATTCCGCATAATGCACTAACTGAAGTACCTGTCTAGACTGGGCAAAAGATCTAGACTTGAATCACTTGTTTCGAAATGACTGTAGAACGATTCTTTAGTATTGATACCTGGTAAGTATTGTTTATGTCCGTGTCAAGTTATTGTGAACGATATAATTCAGATAATCCTGAAAAATCCTTGTGAGGATTGTTCTTATTATGATTGCTTACGTTAAATCATTCCTCTGCATTCACTAAGTATACATACTCATTTAGTTGCTGTGCATCAAACTATTTGATGATCTATTGGGAGTAGAAAAACAAATCTTCCTCATCTTTTATATATATATATATATATATATATATATATATATATATATAATCCAGAATTTTAACATATATATATATATATATATATATATATATATATATATATATATATGTATGTATATGTTAAAATTCTGGATTAGTTGAGATTTATCAAAAAAAAAGGTTCCAAAATGACCGTATATATAGCCTAGAAAGCTTTACTGCGTAGAACACTATTTTTTCTGTAACATAAGTCACTTATTTCCTCAATATCTATTTATGTAATTTATGTTATGTCCTTAAGAGTTTTTACACTGTTTTACATATACTCCGTTATTATGATACGATGTGTAAATTTTCTTTTGTTGAGACCATCAGTTGTTCACCATATAACTGATTCAGGGACAGTTATAAGAATAATAAAATGCGTGGTATAAAATAACATTCATATCGAATTCATAATGATAATACCTTATATAAAATGCCGAACTATATGTATGACATAAACTATATATTAAAATCATAGCTGAGAGGAAGATGGTGTTTGACCAACACTGCCCGGGAGCCATTCTAAAAAGAACTGTATTGTTTTAAAATCCAAACACGGTTAAAATACTTTGTAAACAAATGAAGGTCTATCTAGCATAAATTCGTATATAGCACTATGTTATTTAATTCCATATAAAACAGAAAACCTTTCGAAAATCTTATATCGATTGTGTAAACAGATACTTGTAAATAAACGACAGAAGAGACAAATTTGAAAAAAAATTTTACAACTTTGTCAGTTTGAAGCTGTAATGTATGTCAGATTATAAATGTTTGTCTTGATACGTGTACTTTTTGTGTATGTGTTTGTGTGTGTGTGTGTGTGTGTGTGTGTGTGCGCGCACGTGTGCGTGTGCTTTGGGTATTTCGCAAAAAAAAAATCATTACTCACTTGCACCTTCGAAAATGTCTTTTCTGAACTTAATGTATTGAAGGAATTCACAGCATTTTATTTTTCCAATGTTAAATGTATTATTTATGAGCCACAATTAATGACCATATATATGTAGATGTTATGTATATATTTGAAAGAAACTTGAAAATATTTATGTAAATAAATAATGTATATACAGTTGTATTACGTCTGATACCTTGATACAAGCAACCGAATATTCACGCATCTCACTATCTATCAATGTCCTTCTTCCTCTCTCTGTTTCTCTCTCTCTCTTCCTATATATATATATATATATATATATATATATGTGTGTGTGTGTGTGTGTGTGTGTGTGTGTGTACAACTCTCTATTTATTGCTAAGAATACCATAAATATGAAGATTGTAGTTCCAAAAGGTGATAAGAGCCATTTTTAGAAAAATATATGTAATTGAATTGAAAATCGAATTTTGAATTTGAATTTTTAATCTTATTATCGATTCAGACACTGCTTTATATATAAAAAGGTTGTAATGAGATAAATAAATTAAAATCAAGAAATTCATTCTTAATTTAATTAATCACATTTTACTTAGAAATGATGCTTATCGCAGTTTGAACTACACTATTCACACCACACATACACACGACGACACATACACATGTATATAACTATTGATATATTCGATATATTTAGCCACAAATATGCCATTCAACAAATTTGTGTCTATCTCTAAATCAATCGTTCGGTACTGCTATCGATAAGTGAGTGTGTGCATCTAAATGTTTACATGTATAAATATGACACTGAAATATATACACGTGAGTGAGTGATGGGCATACCCACTTGTTTTGGCAACATTTTCCTGAACACACACACACACACACACATATATATATATATAGTAATATTACTTCCATATACACACAAATATCAACTTTTTTTTTTAAAAACTTGAATATATGCATATAATTATATGTTTAATTATACATACATATACATATATATATATATACATTGATGTTTCCACCTGAGTATTTTCATATAATACAAAAGACTTACATTATTAGTGCACTTTGAGGGATTCAAGAGTGCCACCCGGCGGTACTTCTCACCTGAGCCATCTCAGCCGATAGGCCATCCCAGCCAGATATTTAAGAACAGTCTCTTCTTCATGATAAAATTTAAAAAAAGTAAAGGTATGAAAGGGAACGATGCTATCTCGATTCAAATAAAGAAATATATGTGTGTGTGTGCGTATCGTGTTTGCTCGACAACAGGTCATCGTATTTGCAAGATATACTTGTCAGCTCACGAGACACTTTGTTATCGATTTTGAAGTTGTTTGGATCATCTGTTCTTGGGAAACTCGATAAAAGTAAAAAAAAAAATTATAAAGCAAGCTTCATATCCATCATCAAACAAAACGCAAGGATATTATATCTCTCTTAGAGTCACCGCTGTTACATATCTCTAGAATGCGAACAAGTACATTTTTTGTGGTTTTTATTTTGGAAATGTGTAAGAAATCGGGGTGACCGTGGAGGTCCTCAAAAGTGTAGTCAATATAATTTTCTTGCTCCTTGGATATTGGGGTCTGCATATCCAGAGAGCTCTTTGGTGTTTAATGATGATATACGATTTAATTATAATGTTGTGGTATGAGGATAAATTGATAACGTTATTTTTTATGTTAGAATTTTTTATATACGCCTAGTTGTAGGTTGGAGCTGGATCTATACAGTAAAATGTCAAGTTCGGTAGGGTCTAGTCATTTTTTGTCTCAGGTGTGAAATCTATTTCAGCTTCAAAAGCATACAAAATACACTAAATTTGCAAAGAAAGGACATCACATCTAAAACATGCATCTCACTGCCTACTGATTCAGAAAGCACGACATTCGCCGACTATATATAAGAGACCCAGATAGACACATCAACACAAGCATATCTAAGATGATCGAATAACTAATTACCAAACTATGAAAGTAGAATAAATCCAAGGCATGCATATATGCAATACCCTGACAGGATGTCCGTAAAATATGCATGAGAGAAACCTCCATACCAATCGATAAAATAGCTTATGAACACCGC
>OY735224.1:34423183-34538183 GCA_963457665.1 Thysanoteuthis rhombus
ATATGCGTATCTCCCTGGTATCACCTATTAATGAACTACATGAAGTACCTTGTGGATTTGCGTCCACGTAGGATGGAAGACTGAACGACCAAATATGAACGATGGTAGTATTTTAGATACAAAACGTTAATCCCTGAGGTTCGTTTTTGGGAATTCTCTTTTCAATGTTTACTTCTTTTATCTGATTTTGACCTCCTCATTTCCCCTCTTCAAATCTTTGTTTGACTCTTGTTTCTGGAAGGTGCCCCCGTGACTTCAACAAACAGGTGAATTCAAAATGAATTTTCCCCGGACTTATGCGTGTGCCATGAAGCAAATAGCTTTTCCTCGAATATTTCAGCCATGATGGAAACACGTATTCTACAAGGTACAGTCGTATCGATCCTTATTTGACCGATTATCTCGATGAAGATTCACAGACAATTTCAAATAAGAAACTTTTAAGTCATATGGATGAAATCCATTGAAAAATAAATATGGTAGAAATTAATTATTCCAAATTTTTTTTAGATGGATCTAGAGGAGTACTTATGCCAAAGCTGGCGAACAAAGCAGTCTTGCCAGGAGCATTGGCACACTCAAAGACAAAAGAATCAAGGACAATTGATAAAATGAAAATTTGAAGTCATGTATAAGAATTCGATCAAAGAATAAATTTGATCAGAATAAATACTATTTATGACATCACTGGCGTCTTCCACTTGAAAACATTTAAAGTATTTACACTTAAAAGTCAGTCACAAAACTACTAAATTCGTCGGAATCTAACTGTTATCAATAAACTCATAGATATCAGTCCAAATGAGACGCCCAAAAAGCCAAAAAGGCTATTTTCCAAAAATCGAAAAAAGTCTTTTGATAGGAGTAGTGTAGTACTTATGCTAATGTAGGCAGACAAAACGCTTGGGCTAGGAGCACTGACACTCACAAACACATAAACTGCTAGAACACTTAAGCAAACACACAGACAAATGTACTTATAAGATGGGTATGAACAATTGCCATCTTTGAAGGTAGCCTTCAGAGATAGCGATGTTCATCCGTAAACAAGTTCTGCTATTCAATAATATGAACCTCAATTTTTATTTTACAAATTGGATTCTAGGGCTCCTGAAATTTCTTTTTGTCCACTGATGCAAAAAGACCCTCCAGCTCATCGGAACCTGTTCCTCTATTTCTGAATCACTCTGCTTACTTTAACGGCCGTAGAACTTTATTCCCGCCGAAACTACCCTAATAACTATACTTATGAGCTTCAAGACTTCTCTTGGAAAATTCCAGGAGTAGATCTCGGACGGCCTACTGAGACCTGGATAGATATCCATGAACGACTGCAGCATATTGGAGTATACTGTAAAGAATCGATATTCATTGATATAAAGTTGAGGATCACACCTTCATCATATCAAAGTTATACAAGTCAAAGTCCAGTTAAATCCTAATCATCGAACCTCTGATGTCTTCTCCTTGACATCGTGAATATTATAACGTCATCTTTGTCAAGAGAATCTCACTTATTCTATCTAGGATATGTCTCTAAAACCTTTTCAGACCTCCAGAGCCATATTTCTTCAGCAAAATTGTTCAGAAATAATAAAATGAAAATGAAAGTTATTTTACCCCTTTACCCCTTCAAATCTTTTTTGACCCCAAATATCCCCTTAACTTCTGATGCTCCCGACCGCCTCCTTGACTTCCAACGCCGCATCAACTTTCAGCCCTACCCCCTAAATCTTACAGTGCCCGTGGGTAGGGAGTTGGTGGGGAACTTCGACGTCTGGAATTACTTGTCTCTTAGGTCGGTGCAAAAACAATCGCGATTTTTCACCATCAACTTTGAATTTGTCACCTCAGAATAGATGTTATCAATCGAAATGAGAACCTTCAGAACTTAGACATTTCTGCAAACTGAGAAAAAGTCCATCTATTTCGGAAGCATTGAATTTCGGGCCCTGGAACCATTTTCAATTTCGATGGCGTTCTGAGCTGCTGCATAGCTGTTGAAGACTTTCCCTTGCAGGAAATCGTAAAAATGTTTTGTTTTTTTTTTAAAAGAAAATGAGTCAATCAGAGAGATGTGTGGTGCATGTATATGGTACGGGAGAGTTTTGTACTGAAAAGGAAAAGTTCAGCTTGAATAAATAGAACGAAAACAGTGTTTCAAAATGGTATGTTCTATGAACAAAGATAAATAATAGTTTTTGCTTTTCCCAAAAAAGCATCAACGTTCAGGATAACAAAAGCTGCAATTATTTTTGAACTTACCTTGTGGGTCATTATCGATAATAGTAAAATAGATTATGTTGCTTGAAACAATGTCTAGTGTACAAGTTTCACTAATCTAGCCGAGAGATCTTTCTGTCATAGAGAGATGAGACGTTTTGTGTCAAATTTAGCTTATACGGGTGTCAAGCACTTTTAAAAAGTTCGGTTTTACGACAAAAGCAAAGTGGAAATAGCGTTTAGATTTTGTTCTGCACCAATTCATTAAACAGACAGTAGGCATTCTTTCCCCACCTTCCCCTGAACCCTCAAGTCCTGTATTTACTACTGCCCTAACTTCTAACGACTCAATTTGACATACCATCATCAAGTTTTTTACAAATTTAGAAATAGTAAAAAAAATTCGCTTATAAATTTAATGGTAATTTCTTCTTTGCTTTACGCAACTCTAGCACACAAAACGATTTTAAAGGAACGGTTCACTTTTGGATAACGTGGTAAAGCTCAAAAAAGTATAAACTTTATGGTGATTTCATCTTCACTTTACACAACTCAGGCTCACAAAACGTTTTTACGAGAACGGTTTACTTTCGGATATCGGGGTAAAGCTTGAAAAAGTATAAACTTAATGGTAATTTTTTCTTCGCTTTACGCAACTCCAGCTCACAAAACGTTTTTACAGGAACGGTTTAGTTTCGAATAGCGGGGTAAGGCTTGAAAAGGTATAAACTTAATGGTGATTTCATCTTCGCTTTACGCAACTCAAGCTCACAAAACGTTTTTACAGGATTGGTTTACTTTCGGATGTCGGGGTAAACCTCGAAAAAGTATAAACTTAAAGGTTATTTTTTCTTGGCTCTACGCAACTCCAGCTCACAAAACATTTTTACAGGGATGGTTTACTTTCGAAAAGTGGATTAAAGCTTGAAAAAGTCTACCACTATGTCTACTAAGGGCTACTGATATCTTTGAAAATTCTCATAAGAAATAGAAATCAGACAGGGAATCATTGTAGGGTGGCAAACGCCCAATAGAGCAAGCTCAGCCTTTACGAACAAGAAAGTCTCATCAGTTTTAAAGAGAAGGGTATACGACCGATATTCACCTGTCAAATTGGAACATAGAATCATAGAATCTAACCGAAGATTGACCCTTAAACTGGGAACCATGTAACATGCACAGGAAATATTACACGACAGCGCAATATATTCGAGGAATAAAAACAAGAGTCAGGAATATCACAGAATCCATTAGAGAACTCAAACACCAATGAGCTAATCATGTATCATGAATGTCATATAACTGCTGGACATCATGGTATACAACGTGGATCCTCAAAGATGAGAAGCGGAACCGAGGCCGGCAGGATATGTAATTGCGAGACGGACTGGACAGGTTCAGAAAGTATTGGCTCCGCTAAGCCCATGATAGAGAGGTCTTGCAAATTTTGAGAAACGTCTATGTCAAACGACGGATGATAAAAGGCTGCTGCTGATTATATTTGCAACGATATGTACTTTTAGCAGATCAATCTTTATTTGTACTGATCAAAAATGTATCCATACATTTATCTACATCATCTGTGTTGATGTATACATATCTGTAGCGCTGAAGATCGTCACTAACTTTCTGACTTACAAGCTGACATACTAAAACACCCCTATCACCTCTCTCTTCCTTTCCTCTTTTTCTATGAATGTCTGAAAGTGCAAAGGATAGATTTTGTGTGGACTGTTTTTGTTTTTTATTTTTTTAGAATAACGTCCCTTGCTAGATATTCGTCTGACTTTTAGTTTTGATTTTTTTGTATCAATTAATTCAATAGGTAATATTCCTATAGTCCAACCTCTTCATAATCTATACCCATATTACGAGTACAGGTCTTGCAATCCGATACTTGGTCATCAGACCTTTTTTTTTTCCCCCTACAAGAAAAAAGGATCAAAAAGTTTTATTCGTATTGACTACATCGTGTTTCTAACGATCAGTACAAAAATAGTTAGGGAATTCCATGTCATATGACATCTGGGAATTAGCCAAAATAGCTAATCGACCTGAGCTCTGGATTTATATAGATCATACTGTTAGGCTCTCACTTGAATTAGAATATCGAGAATCGGAATACGGAACTCCAACTTAGTTTCGAATTATTGAGGTTGGGATAGAAAGATTTAACAAATATCTGAACCAAGCAGTTTTGAATAAAACACTTAGACCTCTATTTTAACCATGAAAGTTTAGATAAGGAACTTTTCTCTGATTAATAACCAAAGACACTGTGAAATACAACTTTCAACTGCGTTTGAACCATTAAGTTTTCAACTGATGATTATAACCTACATTGGATAGGAAGATTTGATAAATATTTGAACCATACAACTTTGAATAGAACACTTTAGCTCCTATTTGAACCGTGAAAGTTTGAATAGGGAACTTTCGTCTGTATTTAAAGTGTGGAGGCTATGAAATACAACTTTTGACTATGTTTGAATCACAGAGTTTCCGATAGATGACTTCAACCTACATAGGATAGGAAAATATGATTGATATTTGAACCGTACAACTTTGAATGGAACACTTGAGCCTTTATTTGAACCGTGAAAGTTGGAATAGGAACCTTTCGTCTCTATCTTAACCGACGACCCAGTGTAATACAACTTTCATGTATATTTTAACCAAAAATTTTCTGATATATGCCTTTAACCTATTTAAAATAGAAAGATTTGACTATTTGAACTGTACAGATTTGGATAGAACACTTCAGTCTCTTATTTGAACCGTGGAATCAAAAAGTTTCTGATGTATGCCTTTAACCTATTTTGGATAGAAAGATTTGACTATTTGAACCGTACAGATTTGAATAAAACACGTTAGTCTCAATTTGAACCGTGAAAGTCCTTTTAACTACACTTGAACCACAAAGGTTCGGATAGATGACACTAACCTGTACGTATATCGGGTTGTCCAAAATGAAATATTCGTTCATGAAAGGAAATGCTTGGTGAGACCCCCGCCTCAAGTTGTTTTGGAAATCAGTAATTTTTTTTGCAAGAGTTTCAATCAATTGTGTTTATACCAATTTCCACAACATCCTTCATTTTCTCATCATCAGTAAATTATTTAGGTAATTCCCAAGGGTCATTATCAAGGCCCATATACTCGGAACGGAACTAGTATATACCAACGTCGCACTTCTCTTTCTGAGCTAGTTTCCATTCAAAATGTGAAATTGTTGTCCTTCAGAACATGAATAGCATTTTCATTGACGTTCAAACAATAATCTGATTTCCCTTGAGGACATAATCTGAAAGAGTGGGAAATTATCTTATTGAAAATGACATGATGAATCATAAGTTGAAAATCTAAAAAGCAGACATTGTCATATAATCAGTTAAATATGTATATCTACAGAGATGAGAATCTGTCGTAAGGATGAAAAAAAAAAATCTGTCAAAAAATTTTTTAAAATGGCCATGTGGGACAACCTGATACATTGGACGTCAAAATATAGATCTTTACCCTATATTCAAATCATTGAGTTCGGAATATGTGACTTTAACCTATATCCTAACGATTTAGTTTTGAAAAGAAAAGTTTAGTCTATATTTGAACCATGGAGTTTGGAATAAATGACGTTATCCAGTAGCGTTTTTGATAATTATTTGGGATAGGTGAGATTTAACAAAATGCCAAGGGTGATTTGACAAGGGAGATACTCCGTAGAGATGATATAGCAGCTACTTTTTACGAGCACATTCTCGAAATGGCCGTTTTAGATAGCCAAAGGTGGCTAGATTTATGATAATTCTGCAGGATATATGACTGAAAGTTGCTAGGTTTTGCTAAAATTTTACGGAAAAAATGAAAGCATAATAATTTGAAGATTAACCACTGACTATAACCTTAAACCATCTTTTTACCCTAACCTCAAGCCTACCTATTAAATGTAACCCCTAACCTACCTAATAACTCTAATTCCGAAGCTACCCACTAACCCTAGAGAAAATAACGTAACTTGAACATCGTCAAAAATATAGCCGAGTTCAATCATTTAAAAATGATCAATTCGAAAATTGGCTCCGTAATAGTTCTATGGTAGTAGCAGTGATATTGTCTCTTTGGACTATCTACCATGCCAAATATCGACATCTTTTTGAATCTTACCTTAGAACAATTATTGTGTTTTTCCCTATATTTGTTCCTTTTTTCTCTTCTACTTCCTGTAGGGTTGTGTCGGCAATTTACGCTTATTAGTATATAAGCATATTAGTAATTTTCTTACTGTAGTTGAAACTCCAGGCGACTCGGCTTAGGCTCGACACATAACATCACTATATACTTTTCCCTTTTGATTTATGTGAATAAGATCTAGAGATGTCAGGTGACTTTACTAACTCCAACCAGCACTATTTCACCAATAGTTGGCGGGTAATACGGATAACATATTTGGACATTAGTGTGAAGCAAGCACTAACTGTCACAGCCGGAGTTCGAACTAGGTACACCTAGTCCATGTTATTAACTTCTTGGCCACCCCGTTTTGCTTCTACAATATCTAACCAGATTTCCTCACATTTTTCCGAGTCATGTTATTCATTCATCGACTAAACCTAGTTTCTCAAATGTTTAGTGGTACTGCTCACTACTGGATGGTTTTCGATTTAAAGTTGGCCGTGGATTGTTTTTGAGAAAAACGATTTTTAATCTTGGGTGGATAGTAAAATATTCCAGTGACCAGTGAGCAGAAAGAAAAAGGTTGAATACTCCTTATCTAACTAGAAACATCTAGTGAACTTGAAGCAGTGTTAAATCAAAGGTGTAAATGTCAATAGATACTTAATCAATATATTAGTCACTAAAAAGAAACTGTCACGTGGTCAACATCTTTTCACAGCGTGCCTTGTTGGGAGAGATCAATTAAAAAACTGGGAAAAGGTTTGATCAATGAATAAGTTGATTTTCTAAATTTTCGGTTAGTTTGAATCTTCTAAAAAATAAAAAATAGGAGCGGGCACAAACTAAGGGATCGATTAAACATAAACTTACATTGTGAATTGAGCTGCCCACTGAAAACCTGCCTAGGCGGGGGAGGGGGATATTTTAAAAAAAGGAAGTCATGATAAGGAATCGATGATTAAAATTCCAGTCTCCAAGCATGATTAGTTTCCATTTTTCAGCCCTATAGGTGACTATTGAAATGGTGCGTTGATTTCATATCTCTCTTTTTAGGTTTAATGGGCTCTTCTGTTTTGTTTTGTTTTTTTAAGGTTGAGCTTGCTCTATTGAAGATTTGCCATCCTGGAGCGATTTTTTAAAATTGACCATACTGCTGCCAATAGACGCTGGTCACCTTACAGTTTATATTGAGGGAATTACTAGGCTTATCTTTATTTTCATTCAAATTTTAGCAACTGTACTTGCGTTGACTGAGATATCTGCTCTTTGAGTGCTTTTTAGTTCTTGCATATCAAAACAGAATCGTTCTTCAAAGCGATTCCTGGAAGCAAACAGGAGCAACAGTAACGGAGAGTTAGTGCTTCCATATCTTGTGTTTCTATATTCCGATGTGATTGCTCCAGTTGTGTATGCGCATGCGCATACCTCCATGTTACGGTGTATTGATATAGAAGCCATCTTTCCACACACAGACGTCGCCTTGGTTCCAGGAATATCTCGGTTACTTTCATCATCCGAAGCGAATTATTCAACTAAGTCAACCGGAATGATCTTTCGAAGAAATCGTTCATTCATTTTTTTTTTCTTTTCTTTTTCCTGTTCTGGTGTCTTTTTGTATTGTTTCAAGCTCTCAAATTTTCATTACGTCTTTCGGTTTTCCTTTGCTCACTAGGAACCGTCAACCAAATCTGCCACCAAAGCTGTCAACATAGGTTTTGTTCATTTTTCAAGTAGGTCTGGTTGGTTCTTTGACGGGCTGGCTATATATGTATCATGTGTACCGACTGCACCAATGAAATTAGAGGGCTGTCTGAAAAGAAGGGTGTATAACCAATCCAATAGTCACTTATGGAGCTGAAACATGGAACCTAGCCAAGAGACAGATCCACAAATTGAGAACTATGCAACATGCACAGGAAAAAAATATTTTGGGCCTCACATGGAGAGACCACAAGACAGCACAGTACATCCGAAAAAGACAAGAGTCGGGGACATCATAGAATCCATTAAAAAAAATACCAATGGCAGTGGGCTGGCCATGTTGCAAGAATGGCGAACAGTCGATCGACATCACGACTCACGATATGGATCCCCCCCAGATCACATGTGCAACCGAGACCGGCAGAACATTAGAGAGAGGGACGAGCTGGACAAATTCAGAGAGTATTGGCTCCGCGACGCCAATGATAGAGAAGTGTGGCACATCCTGGGGAAGGTGTCTGTCCAACAACGGACGTTAAAAGACTCATGATGATGATGATGATGATATCAAAAAGGACAACATTGTTCTTTCTTAAATACATAACCCAAATCGGTTTAATAATGGAGGTTCAGTTTATAATTCAAGTTTTCTTATGAATTGATCCCTTTGTTTTGGACCACTGTAGATTTTTGAAAAATCTGACTTTTTAAGTCATCATAAGAGAGGTAAGTTATTCATTGATCATCTCTTATTCATTTTTTTCATTAATCATCCCTAAACATGCTACCAAAACATACTGGACACATAACGTTTTCTATTGAGCAATTGTTCTTTTAAGTATTTATTTTTTCACACATGAGACTATGTTGAGGAGAAAGAAAAACAACAGTAATTTTGAGCCAACTTGTGGATGTTCATCTTTTGGTAACTGTAAGGATATTCATTCTTTTTCTACTTTTTTTTATTGTTCCCCCTTCTTTGTTTCGTTATTTCTGTCTTTAGCTTCTATATCAGATATTTTTTACCTACCTTTCTTCCTTCTTCCTTTTTTTATTCCAGTCTCCAGCGTCAATATCATCTTTGTTTCCATGTTTCTGCCCTTCCCATTTTTTCTATCTTCCTTTTCTTTCTTTCTTTCTTTCTTTTCTTTTCTTTCTTTCTTCCTTTCTATTCTTTTTTCTTCTTTTTTCATGATCCCATTTTTGAGTGTCAATATCATCTACCTTCCTTTCCATATCATTTTCCTTTTTTTCTTCAATTCTTTCTTTTTGTCTCCTTTTTCCTCCTTCTTCTTCTCCTCCATCCTTTTTTTCATTTCACATTCTCATCCTCCATTTACTTTTCCTTTTCCTTTTTCTTCTTCTTCTTTTTCTTTTTCTTCTTCTTCTTTTTCTTTTTCTTCTTCTTCTTTTTCTTATTCTTTTTCTTTTTCTTCTTCTTGTCTGCTTTTCCTTCCTTCCGAAAACAATCAAACAAAACTGTCAACGTCAGCCCCCTGTTTTTGAGTGGGTCTGGCTATGTATGAATTGTACAAAAAAAACGTATCAATGCAGCCAGAAGGCTGAAATTTTAAACATTCATGCCTTGTTATGCACAGAAAAAGGGTTATCCCCTGTTTGAACAGATTTTCAGAAGGAGTTTTATAATGTAAGTTTATGCTTAATCAATCCTTTAGTTTGTGCCTGGCTTATTTTAGTGATCACTACCCAACAAAAGGCATGAAAAGTAACTACTCATTGATCACACTTTTTCCAATTTTTTTAAAAATCCCCACCGCACAGCACGCTGCTAAAAGACGTTAGTTGTGCAACACTTTCAATGAATTGAATAAGGAGACCTGTTATAAACTGTCAATCAAATCTGTCAGAATAGGTTTCTTCAGTTTTCAGCTGGCTATATATACATACATTTATATATATATATATATATATATATATATATATATATATATATGTGTGTGTGTGTGTGTGTGTGTATATAGGTAGGTAGGTATTATGCGTACAGACCGCACTGATAGTGTTAGAGGGCTGAAATATTCTACATTCTCTCCTAATTTTGTCCGGTAAAAACTTTTTGTTTGTTGCCCCAATTACGTTTTTATTGGGGCCTCGATTTGTGATGTTAGTTTCTTCAAAAATGTCTCCTGTTTTGTGCCTGGTTGTTTTTTTCTATGTTCATACTCTTTAGCGATCCAACAATAGTAAGAACAGTAACTTCTCCATTGATCGTTTTTTTTGCCGGGGGGTAATCTTGAAACTCCATCCACTCCCATTCATATTTTTCCGTCTCTCTCTTGTACTAATCCGAGTCAAAGACATGAACAAAATTTATAAATATTACGTTGGATAAACTGGTTCTTGTACGATCATCGAAATTGAACGACGGTCAGTACCAAAAAGGATGACTCTTAGTGTATACCAAGTAGGGTAGGTAGTTAGTGATCGTATTGAGAAGCTCATGTGGCTTTACTGTAAATCATCCTAGAAGGGGGAACACTGTGCTCAATGGGGCAAACCAAAGAGTCCCCCTTTCCATCTGCTCTCTTTCAAACATCCTGAATGGCCTGGCTGCTAGTGACAGTGTTGGATACACGTATTCTCGTACGATCGACGAAGTTGGTCAGTGTCGAGCCAGGTCAATATCTGGTTGAGTGACCATTTGGGTTTTATACAAAGAGACTTAAGAAGCTGGGATAACGTAGAAAGCCCATTCACCCGCTGTGGCTATGTTGGTAATCGTCGTAAGATGAGACCAATCTCTCCACTACGTCCAATAACGCTTCGAGGAATGAATTGGGAACTCATACAATTTGCTTCAATTGTCAATCGTTCGGCAAAATCGATAGTTCGATCAATGAGGAAAGAATAAGAATGCGGAATTTGGGTTATGGCGTATGGTCCTTTATATCTAGGATGTTCTGTGAGCTATGGATGCACAAAAACAGAAAAATAATCTTAGTATTATTTCTGTCTCTTCCTTTTTTTCCGTCTATCCTTTCTCTTCTGTCTTTTTCCATCTTCCTTCTGTCTATTTTGCTCGTTTCCTCGCATACACTTAATTTCTTTCCTTCTTCTTTAACGCTGTCTTTCTTTGTGTCTGTTTGTTGTTGTTTTTATCACCGCTACCAACGACAAACAGGAAGGGGTAAGACAAAGTGATGCCAGCCCTCCTAGACTTTCCTCAGCCTGTCTCCAGATTATCTTCCGGAACCGAGACTGGAGAAATAAAGGAATCAGAACAGAGCACGAATACCTAAGCAACCTCAGATTTGCTGACCACATCAGTCTTTTCTAAGGATTTTCGTGATTTCCAAATAATGATACACGATCTGAACGGAAAGAGCAGGAAAGCTTGTCTCCACATTAACTTCAGTAGGACAAATTTCATGTACAATAAAGATGTTGAAAACAAACACGCAACAATCAATATCAAGAAACAATGAGATGGATAGAGTGGGCCACTAAATCTACCTAAGACGACAAATCTCCATGAAATCCTCAAAACAAGAGAAGATCTAACAGAGAATCACTCTAGAATGCCAAGCTTTCGATAGACCGAGCTCAACCTTCAAGAACAAGAAAACACCATTAGGCCTAAACAGAACCTAATCAAAAGATTGACCCTCAAATTGAGAAGCATGCAACATGCATTGGAAAAGATCATGTTCAACATTAGAATTGAGAGATCACAAGACAGCACAACATATTAAAAAAAAACAGGAGTCCCTGATATCAAAGAATCCATTAGAAAACTCGAATAGCAATGGGCTGGTCATGATGCAAGAAAGGCAGATAATCACTGGATATCAGGTCACGACGTGGATCAACAGATATCGCATGCAAAACATTGGTCGGTAGAATACAAGATGGTGAGACGAACTAAATAAGTTCAGAAAGTATTGGCTCTACGTCACCCTTGATAGAGACGTCTGGTCATTTGGGGGGGGGGTCAATGACTAGCAATAGTCCCTGAAAGGTTGATGTTGTAAAATCTTTTCAGTTAGACTCCACTCAGTCCTAACTATTCAGGATTGAAATTTGAGATTTTTTAGTTTGAAATACACAGACACACACCTCAATGAGTTGAAAAATGTGTCTTTTCAAATCCACCTTCTAAATAAGATTTTTATTGCAGGGTTCAATTTGTGATGAAAGCAAATGCAAAATTGGTCTCTCACTTTGTGTCCAGTAGTATTCAAGCATTTATTGAAGAATTTGTACTTTTCAGCAATCCCAGCTCAAAAGAGCAAGAAAAGTAAGTTATAAATTGTACGCCCCTTTTTTTCTATTTTTAATTGGTTACTCAATCTAGTAACTAACAGTTCTTTTTTTTTCTTTCATAGATTAAAGATTCAAACCATACTGTCAGTATTTTACACCATTTAACCGTCATCATTGCTTAATTTACAAATAAAAAAGCAGAATGTATCGGTAGCGATGATTCATAATTTGCCTTAGAATGTTAACTCTCTTTTTCTTTCTTACTTGTTTGTTTTAGTGCTTTCTAAATATATTTTTATAACCCATGCCTCCTTTCATCGCTCTCTCTACTCTTTTTTCTCTTCTTTTCTTTCTTTTTTTCCCTTTTTGCTTAACCCCTTTTCAACCCTTTTTCCCTTATTTCATTCTTTCTTTGCCACAGGTCTCTTTTTTCCCCTTCTTCCTTTGCCTCTTTTTTCTTTTCCATCCTTTTTTCATTTCTCCTTTTTTGCTTCTTTCTTCCATTTTTTCTTTCTTTTTTTTTATCAATTTTTAAAAATTTCTTTCTTTCTTCTATTATCTCTTTGTCTCTTCTTCACCCGCTGAAGATTTCTCTCCCATCTTAGTCCGTCGATGTCGTCTCTTGGGTTCAAAGTTTCATACGTTATCGTCAACTTTTAGAAAAACTGTCAATCAGAACTCTCAATAAAATTGACAACATAAGTTTGTTTCATTTATAAGCCTGGCTGTCCTCCTGGCAATTAATGTATGTATAACGCAAACAGACTGCACCAATGGAGCTAAAAGGCTGAACATTCAAATATTCCCTTCTTATTATATCTATACAAAACGAATTTTCTTTTTTTGACTCCCACCAAATAAAAAAAAAGGTAGTTTGGGCTTCAATTTTTAATTGATAACCCTCCAAAACGGCATGATGCCAAAAGACGTTGCCCATTTTACATTTTCTATTAGATGACTAACGAGACATGCCTCGTTTCACTTTCTGGATTTATTAATCATGGTTCAATTTTAGAAGGGAAGGGGGTCATTTGGCATTTTCAAGGCCAAAATTTGGTAAATCTGATACCGTATAAAGTTATATAATCCCGAAAATAAAGCTTTGGTACCGAAGGCAAATTTTGTAAAGACCACTATCCATTAAAAATGAATGATGCAGTAAGATATAAGTATACATAAACATTAGATAATATGTATGTATTTTCCTGCAAGCCAAATCTGATGATGGATTTAATAATTATGTTTGGCCTCACATGGAGAGACCACAAGACAGCACAGTGCATCCGAAAAAAGACAAGAGTGAGGGACATCATAGAATCCATTAAAAAGACACCAATGGCAGTGGGCTTGCCATGTTGCAAGAATGGCGAACAACCGATGGACATTACGACTCACGACATGGATCCCCCGAGATCACATGCAGAACTGAGGATGGCAGAATATTAGATGGAGAGACGAGCAAGACGAATTGAGGAAATACTGGCTCCGCAACGCCAATGATAGAAAGGTGTGGTAAATCTTTGGGAAGGTCTATGTCCTACGACGGACGTTGAAAGACTGATGATGATGATGATGATGATGATGATGATGATGATGATGATGATTTGATCCGAGGACCATACACATTTGGTCTTCTGCGATAAAGATGTCTGCCGACACAGCCTGAATACCTTGCAAAATGAACTGCCTAAGTATCCATTTCTTCGAGCGGGCTTCAGCAGCTCATTTTCGTTTATGATGTTTATTTTGCTGTTCCGAAGTATTTTCTGTACAACATTTTATTTCCACTTTATTTCGCTCTGTTTGAGCGCATCCGGTTTTAGAGAATTCATATAATCCTAAGTTGGGCGTTCTGATGTTTCTCCTAATCCTTCTGTTTTTTTTGTTTTGTTTTTTTTTTTTTTGACAGCTCCTCAGCAATGTTGTACATATTTCCATTCTGATCTATTCTAATTCTATGTGAAATTATGAAATCCCCGCTAGTTTCAATCAGAGGGGTTTGCGTTGAATGTTGAACGGTAGTGTTGAATCAAATATTTCGCGGAAGCAGTGATTAAAATGATTAGTACTGTCTATTGGACTGATGATCCCTAGGTCAGTCCATTGACATTTCATCTTCGTGGTGAGTTCAGATCGGCCATAAAGGCCTGGGAATTAAAATTTTGTTTAATACACAGGAGAATAGAATTCAAACCTATTCAACTGTAGTCTGGCCTTACCACCCAAAGGTCACTACTTGACGGTTGCCATCGGGTACGATGACAACAAAATTTACTCAAGTTTAGATTATCAGAGAAATATCCTATCCCCAGAATCGTCGCTAAATCTTTTTATTGCTTATTCAAATTAATCACTCATCTTCGCAAATGGAGTTGCGTTCGCTTAAGATGCATATGGTTTGTTGGTTCATGACCCAAGCAGATAAAATACGCCTCTCGGAAAGATAAGTAAATCATGATTTTAAAACCCTTTTAAATATATCCACTTCACAGCTCGCTTTTTTTTCTATAAGTTAGGGACTCGTTAATGATAGTACGGAATGAAGAAAGTGTAGTTGAACCGTGGGACACGAGGCTTGCGAGAAAAAAATGGCGCTGGCTGTGGACAGGAGAAAGAAGAGAAAGAAGATACGACTTAGATTGAACCACGAACTCGCCTTGTGGAGAGAGATAACCTCGGAGATTTACGTGATAGATTATTATTCGGTCACTTACGTGTCAAAACATTATAAATCAAACAGATCGCAATTTCATGGAGCTGCCTCATTCCACAAACTGTATTATTATTATCATTATTATTATCATCACATAAGCTTCCTCGGATCCTCAGATATAAATCAAGTTTTTAAACAGGCGTTTGGTCCTTTTTCTTTATTTGTGAGCTGCATCCCTTAGCCGAAACACCCCAAACCAACATCAGAGATCATATTCAGATCTAGATTCATACAACGTGATTTTGGGGAGCTTCTGGTGACCGGATGTCACACCGATGTTTAAGCTGAAGATCCTAACAGTCTCAAATTTATTATTATTATTATTATTATTATTATTATTATTATTATTATTATTATTATAATATTGCCTGGTGATCACCACTGAGAACTGAGTGACAGCATTCTCCTGAAATCTCAACCCAACTCTTTGCACTCTCACAGTACACAGCTCTTCAGCTCATTACAGTTTCACACCAGTTGCTTGGCGATTATCGCTGAAGACCGAATGACAGTGAGTCTCCTCAAGTCTCAAGTCCTCGTCTTATATCGTCCCCACTTATTACAACGGCACTGTGGTTTGCACTGTCTCCACTATACCTTTCCCTTGGCTGTTTGGCCATCGCTAACGATCGGGGGTGCGATATATCTCATATTTCGAGAACCCTGCTCAGTATTTGTGTGGTCCCCGATAGTCTTGGGGTCTGGGAAGTCTCAATCACTCCTCTCTTTTCTGGATCCTTCAATTACGTTCTCAGTGTTTTTTGGTACGGTTCAAAAGTGCTACAAAATATAAAGACTGCAACAATAATTGTTAGCAGTGGCCTAACAGTGGAAGGGAAATTAAAGCAGAATTGTGAACCACAGCACTGGCATGATAGGCGAAGAAGAGAAGAGATGTTGGCTGCAGACCTGAGGAGATTTATTGTCACTCAGCCTTCAGCAATGACCACTGGGCAACCGGTGTGAAACTGTAAACCGCAGTATTACTGTGGTCTATGAGAACTAGGAGAGAAGGGCTTGAGACTAGAAGAGACTTGCTGTCACTCAACCTCCAGCGGTAACCACCAGGCAACTGGTGTGAGATTGCATAATAATGATAATAATAGTAGTAATATCACTATGATGATCTCTGATCACTGTTCTTTGTAATCTATTTCTGAGTCGTTACCATCGATTAGGAACAGATAAGGAAGAAAACGGGTATCAGAGACACCATAGAATCAAGTAGAAAACTAAAATGGCAATGGGCAGGCAATGTTGCAAGAATGACGGACAACCGCTGGACATCCCGACTCACAACATGGATCCCCACGGATCACGTACGAAACAGAGGCCAACAGAAAATAAGATGGATAGATGATCTAGACATATCTAGAAATTACTGGCTCCGCGACGCCCACGATAGAGAAGTGCAGTGAATCCTGGGGGGGGGGTTATGTCCAACGACGGACGTTAAAAGACTGATGATCATGATGATGATGATGATGATGATGGTTTAAGGGATGTATCATTTTTTGCGGGTGTACGTATAGGGGGCTGCAGTCTTATTTCGAGCGTTTTAATGTTCTTTTTTTTCTGTTGTACTTTACATTTGCTCACAACAGATGATAGCGCTCTCTCAATATACGGACAGTGCACGTAAACGATCTTTTCTGTATTTCACGGAGAGAGATGTCACCAGGGATTTCGGCAAAAAGATTTCTAAGTGCTTTTTACTATCATCCATTTGTTTTCAAGTGCTACATCTCATTTCAATTGGTTTCAGTGTGCAACATAACAGGGGAGGAGGGTAAATAGTTCAATAGAACCGGGAGGAAGATAGAGGGCAGGAATGGAATTTGTGTATTTTGATAAAAGGATAGGCAAGGAGAGGGTAGAAAAGAAAATCAGCAGGACAGCCGTGAGGCTAGGAAGCTATGCTGCATACGGAAGTAATCCGTGATTGAATAACGGAGTAAATGATGGGCTGGCAGCTAATATTGGGAGGGATAAGGAAGAGTATGAGCAGATTTGGGGAAATGGCAACCAGAGAACAAAAGTCATGAGATACTTGATATCTTAGTTGTAAACACACGTGGAATTTCTACTGAATCAGCAGGTAACTATCATCAATATTACAAACTGTCAACGCATGTTTTTGAGTAAGGCTGGCTGGCTGGCTGCAATCGATGTCTGTACTGCGTGCTCAAACAGCACCAATGGACCTAGAAGACCAAAAACGCCTAGAAAAAAGTTCCCAAAAGGATTTATAGTACGTATGTGGGGGTCCGTTTACAACGTAAGTTTATACTAAATTGTTCCTTTAGTATCAAGCATTCACATTTATCTGGAAATACAGGCTGATCAACTGATCACCGCTAGAGGCGTATCTTATTTCATTGAACATCCCTTTTTATCCGATTTTTTAATTGATCATCCCCAACAAAACATGTTGCCTAAAGAGCAAAGTCATCTGACGACTTCTATCGAGTGATTAACCGGACCTTCATATATGGAAAGTAGTTGGCACAACTTTTATTGAAGCAGCGTTGGTTATTATTACAATTGAAAAAGAGAGAGCTTAAACCGAATTGCTTTCCCCGCTCCTGTGAACATAAAGAAACCATCTTGATCCTTTACGATAAATCAAATTGATCCACCATATTGAGCTGACTAGTGGGTGTTGATAAACCCAACTTCATAATAACTGACGCCCATTAAATCAATATTTGATCCATAAAGTCACCGTTCATTTGATTCAGATAGGTGATCAGCCGAGAACTGGAGACACTCAGAGTTTTGAAATAACATAACTTCTGCTAACGAAATTGGAGAAGTATATTCATTCTTTCGTGTGTTTGTGTTTGTCTATTCATCTTCCCATTCGTCATTCTTTCTGTCAATACGATATCTCCAAAAGTACTCTTTGAATATTGTGGAAATGGTTGACAACGTTGTGTAGGAGACTAAGTTGATTTTTCAGCCATATCCAGGAATTCTTTTTCAGTTGACAGATATTTTTCCATCTTTTAAGTATTTCATACTAAGAATGTCCGGAAAGTAATAACGTATTTTCTTGTTACATACATCATTTCTAAAACTTTTAAACCTCACCTGGCATTTACAAGCTTTCATTGCATTAGGATACACTTCACAAATGTTTCCCGTTGCCGGAGTTGTAGTACTATCCTTTGGAAAAGTCATACAGTAAGTAAAGACGACTATGTTGCTCTTCAAGTCTCTATTCTCCCAGGGGTTGAACTTTACTAAACCGTATGAACAACACACTGTCGGATAGAAACGATGATGAACTAAAGCAGACGTCGTTCCGTACCTTAAATCCTGGTCTTGCCTTAGCTGGTTGACAAATAATTCATAGCAGTGAAATACGTAATCACTTTCTGAACACAAAAATACATATTTAGTTTCTGAACAGCGTGATACACGTATTCGCACTGGACTCTTCAGGTGATATCTCCGACAGTGCTGCATAAATTTTCAGTGAAATTTCGCGATGATTTAGTGTGCAGCGATTTTTGGTGCAGATCAACGCACGATCACTGTCTATGGCGATGGCGTTGGCAGAGGTATGTGCTGCCTGAGTTCTTTCTAATCCTGAAACATATTTTTGTTTTCAAAACTACTTTAATTTGTCTCTGCAGCTTCCTAAGCCACACCTGACAAACGACCGTTCAGAATAACAAGGAACCGATCTTGTGTTTAGTATTGTCTGTTATAGTTGATTCATCTAACGGTCAATCGTTGCGCCATTGAAAGAGGATTATAGAATCCACGATGTATTTAAAATAGGTTAATGCGAAAATAATTGCGTTTTTCTGTTATTTTGAACTTCAATGCTTATTTTGTGACGAAGTTTTATCTCATGAGGTTGGTGATGTATACCACTGGATAGCCTGGGATTTTCTCAGTTCGTTCAAGCTGAAAGTTCTTTCGCTGTTTATCCTGGTTTATCTAAGGCTATTAAATCACAAAAAATTCGGGCAGTTTTGTTGAATGAGTTCAAGATAAGACTTGAGAGGTGCTGGCAATATCAAGCAAGTATTTAACTAGGGAGCCGTCAATGAACAGTGGTTTCAAAAATTTCAGAACGGACTGAAGTGCCTTGAGGACATGGACGTCTTTTCTGTGATTGACGAAATCAAACTGAGTAACTTCATTGAGGCAGGCCCAACAAAAACACAAAACAGCTCGAGCAGTTGCAGAGGAATTAAAAATTGACCATCCAACAGTTGTTCGAGATTTGTGCCACGTTGGAAAGGCAAGGACCTTACAGAAATTAATGTAGACCATGAAACTACACCTGATCTAGCCTAATCGACGGACTTTTCTCTGACTGACTACCACTTTTTCAAACATTTAGACAACTTCCTGTTAAGATCGGGTGATTAATTTTAAACTTATATTCCCAGAATACTTTATATGTCAATCTTTTGGTTAGGTTCCATGTTCCAGTTCCATAGTTGACTGTTTATTTTGGGACAACTGAGTTTTTCTTATTCTTGAAAATCATGCAATCTTCAGAAAAGAGTATCGTTCTCAACCTAACAAGAAAGGATCACAAGACAACAGAGCTCATCTTAGTAAAACAGGAGTTGGAAATATTACAGAAACCATCAGAAAAATCAACTGGCAATAGGCAATTCAGGTAGCAATAATATAAAACAACAGCCAGATTTCACAGCTCACCAGGTGGATCTTAAGAGATTATATACGAAACTGTGACAGGCAGGTGATAAGATGTCCTGATAAGACGAGTTCAGGAAATACTGTTTGGTGACCCTGCCATAGAGAAGTCTTAAAACACTTTACGAAAGTTTATGTCCAACGACAGACATTTAGTTATACTGATGACGATGACAATGATGGTGGTTATACATTTTTGTCCTCTAGGACAGATTTGGGTCTGAGCGTATACTATTATTTTCAATGGTCAAAACGCAGTTGTTTGCACAGTTTTCATTAGATTACACTTCCAACCTGTCATGTCAGTTTTCGAACTCAATCATAACTTATTTGTTGCACTTGCTAATTATTTGGTAGATAGTCTCTTTGATATCTCCACGTAGTATAGATGTATTTTTTTTTTGTTTAGTTCTGTTTTTTTGTCTGTCCTATCTTGGCCGTTATATAAAAGAAGGAGAAAAATGTCTTTATTTTAGAAATATAGCATACAATACAAATATGTAAAAAAGGTATTCTTCAGCTTGACTTTTCCAAAAAATATCACAAGTAGAAATTAACCTTTTCATTTTGATACTAATGTATACAAAACGGAATTAGAAATAAACAAACGAACAAAAAAAAGAAAGAGAAAAAATAGAATTATTAACTCTAAGTAAGAGTTAATTAGCTTCAGTACCTGCTACAAAATCACTAGATAAAAACATCGATTCACAAATAGCTCAGAGGATAATCCCACTAAATCAGAGAAGAACTTGCGTCAGGGTATGAGAGATTTAGGTTATGAAAATAGACTAGCAAAGTTCGCCATACCACATTGTTTAAGAGGAAGGCAAGATAAAACTGAATTGAAACTTTTGAGATATCAAATGGCTTTAGAAATGACGGAATTCTTACGTTTATAAAGTCAGAAAGGGCGGTAAATTTACTAACTTAAAAAAAAACAAGCAAATTCGGCAGAAAATGATTTTTCTCCTAAAGAATATCAAAATACAGGATTAATTTATCATCATATGTAAGAAAATAGTGCAAGTACAAATAATTCTAAGAATAAATTTATGTATGGGATAGATAAAAAATGTATAAGCTTATTTGGCAAGTTATCAGCTGAAATATATAGAAGAATTTAGGAAAAATAAATAGATAGAAAATTCTTGCTAAATGTTCTTCTATACTGGTGAAATTGTTTTGTTTTATCAAATTTCATACATTTTTGAATATATGTATATTTTAATGCTGAATATTTATAAAGCAATTTCTTAAGGATATACCCATGAAGACAGCTTATTTATAAATGAATGAATAAATCAGGTTATATTGATTTCTCAATCAGAAATGAGGAGAAATTCTTAATTTACTTCTGAAAAAAACAAATGATTTTTACATTTTCGTTTATCTGGTTTTCGACGTATTTTCTTTGCAGCTATTAAATGTGTTTCTGTTTGTCTCTTCATTTTTCCTCTAAATAGCAATGGCCGTGTCGATTCATCTGCGATTCTTTGAGTTTGTATCCTGGACTTCCCGCTCTTTTTCTTCGTTCCCACTTTTATATTCTCGTTTTTGTAATTCTTAGTTCTGTAGTCTCGTTTCTTTTAGTTTTTAATCTTTTTATCATTAAGACTTCTCTAATTAACATAATTATCTCTGTTTTGTAATATCTTCAAGTCCCTTGGTTGCTCAGTCAACGGGATTCTCGATTCCAACGAGTCACCTATCTTCCGGTATTTCATATATATATATATATATATATATATATATATATATATATATATATATATATATATATATTGTGTCTTATTCATATTAGCCCTAATGTTACTGGGTGGCAAAACATTGGCTCTCGATTCCAACACGCCATTTCTCTTCATTCTCTATCGAGAATTTCAAATTCCTGATAATCCCACCCTTTCCTTTGAAGGTTGAGAACTGTCATTATTGATTTATCATCTTCTAAAACAAAGCCAGTTAAATGGGTCGAATTATGCATCCGACGATAACAGGAAGATATTCCGGATTACCGGTACATACGTGAGTTTGCGTGCATGTGTTAATCTGTTGAAATTCGGGAAAGGGTGGGAAAGACGTTTTTAGTAAGATTGTGAAACTAGTGATTCTGTGAAATTCTCAGAGTTTTTTTGTGAAATCTCCGATTTTCAGTGATTTCATGAAATTCCTAGTTTAATTAGTCTCGTTGTGGTAAACAATACTGACCGTTCTCCCCAAGAGTTGTTTATGGAGCTAAAACATGGAACCTAACCAAGAGACAGACCTACAAACTGAGAAGTCTGCAACGTACGCATGAGAGAATCATGCTCAACCTTACATGGAGAGATCACAAGATAGCACAGTATATCAGGAAGTAAATTGGAGTCAGAGACATTATAGAAACTATATAAAAAGTTTAATGACAATAGGCAGGCCATGCTGCAAGAATGACGGATAACAAATGGTCATCACGACTCACAACATTAGAGACCACATGCAAAACCAAGGCTGACAGAATACAAAATGGAAAGATGAACTAGATAAATTCAGAAAATACTGGCCCATGATGGATAGATGTGGCAAAACTTGGGGAAGTTCTATGTCTAATGACGGCCGTTGAAAGACTGATGATGATCAATATGATAGACTTCGATTGTCCGTGATGGCTCCACAACTACAGCCTTCTGTCAAACTAAGCTAAACTCTGTGAATTTAATCCATATTCTGATACATATATATTTAAAGAATATACTCAGCTGTAAACTGTCGTAAGGTAACAGTAATGGCGAACGAAGTGAGAGTTGAAATCATGGATATGGACACCATAAAAGAATTGCCCTAAATCAATTCGGGCTTATGAGTGCAGAGCCTACAAAATTTTCCAAATGACTAGCAAACATGCACCCACTTTGCCAAAGACCTCGCAGATTTGAGTTTGAAGATTTAGCTAACAGGTCTGATTAGTAACTCAATAGGAACCGACACTTAACCAACGTCTTTTGGCAGCATACAGTGTTGGGGGTGATAATTAGGAAAAAAGTGATTGAAAACGAGATGATTGATGAATAGTTTATTTATCCAACGTTTTGTTAGGCAGCCATCAAACGTGTAATGCATCCTCCTGGTAGTCACCTATGGAGCTGGAACATGAAACCTAACGAACAGATTGATCCTCAAAGTCAGGAGCACACAACTTGCACAGGAGGGAATCATACTGAATATCACATCCCAGTAACCTATCATTTCGTAGCATCCGTTGGGAAACTTAAAATGGCTATGCACTTGCCATGTAGCTTGCATGACGAAGTAGACAAATTCAGAAAGCATTGGATCCACGATGCCCATGATAGAGAATTCTGGCCTAGGAGAAAGTCTACGTATAATGGCAGACAATAGAAAGCTGCTGCTGCTGCTGCTGCTGCTGCTAATGATGATGATGATGATGATGATATTGCTGCTACTGATCATGATGATCACTGAAAAAATCTGAAATTTAACTAAGCAGCAGACCCAAACTAAGAGATCAATTCAACATGAACTTATACTGCAAATTGACCCCTCCTGTAAAGTTTTTTTTTGTTTCTTTTTAAGGGAGAAATACCCTTGCTAGGCATGATGCAACGTGATTGCTCAACCCCCAAAGTACGGCTGGTACGCATGATACATATATCCATAGCCAGGCAGACCAACTTGAAAACGAAAAGAAATCTGTGATGACTGTTTTGGTGTCTGTCTTTGTTGACTGTTCCTATTAATTATATTCTTTAGTCAAACACTTACTGGTCTAGCTACTTTTTTTTATCTCTAGGTGATTTATTCAACGACTTATTGATAATAGTATTAATTATATTATTATTTGTATCAGATTGAGTGTTAATCTTCTGTTTAGGTTCCCCGTTTCAGCTCCCTGGGTGATTATCAGCAAGATTCATTGATTGTGTACTCTCTTTTTAAGACTAGCAGGATTTTCTAGTACTTGAGAGTCGAGCTTGCCCAACTGAAAGCCTACCATCCTAGAGTAGTTCTTTGCTTGATTTCTTCTTCTTTGGGGGATTTCAGGAAGATTTGTTGTAACTGGTAATGTAGCGGTATACTTTCTCAAGCGGAGAGGAGGGCTGGAGACTTGAGGAGACTTGCTGTCACTCGAACTCCTACTGTAACCACCAGGCAACTGGTGTGAGATTGCAAATAATAATAATAATAATAATAATAATAATAATATCACTATGATGATTTCTTTTTTCGGGGATTTCAAGAAGATTTATTGTAACTGGTAATGTAGCGGTATACTTTCTCAAGTTCTGCCTTTTCGATTTTGTTTGCTGCTTCTTTGTCTGTTGTTTTAGATAAAATTTGTTTTACTGAAGTTTTAGTGGATACACACTTCTTTGCTTTCTTCATTCAGTTATTATAATACTTTTGGAGATCATGAAATGTCTCAGAAAAAAAAACGATACCGTTTGCAAATCCAAGGTTGCTTACATATTCACTGTCTATTCTGATTCCTTCATTTTCCCAATCTAGGTTTCAGAAGATCATCAATAGCTCTGAAGAGTTTGGCAGAGCTGGTATCACCTCGTCTCGCCCCTCATGTGCACGCAAGAGAATCATGCTCAACTTAACACAGAAAGGTCATAAGAGAGCACAATATATTTGAGGGGTAAAAAACAGGAGTCCAAAATATCACAGAATCCAAATGACCATGGGCTGGTCATGTTGCGAAATAGCAGACAACCGCTGGACATCAAGAATGACAACTCTGATCCTCGGAGATCACACGCGTTGCCGACAAAATATGTTATAGCGTGACGAACCAGACAAGTTCAGAAAGTATTGACTCTATGACAGCCATGATAGATTGGTCTGGCGAATCTTTGGGAAGGTCTATGTCGAATGATGGACGCTTAAAAGCTGCTGCTGCTGCTACTGCTACTGCTGCTACTGCTGCTGCTGCTACTGCTGCTGATGATGATGATGTTGATGATGATATCAGTTACAAATATCTTCGTCTGTTTTTGTTGAGAGAGTAAGCATTGATATGAATATCTCTGTCTCATAAGTGTTGTTACATTTATACAAGAAACAGTCAACCAAAGCCGTCAACGTTGGGTTTCCTCAGTTTTCAAATTGGTTTGGTTGGTTTGCAGGCAATGCATGTATGTATGTGTGTATGTATCACGCATACAAGCCACATCAATGGAGATAGAGTGCGTAAAAATTGAAGCACTCACTCTTTATTAGTTGTGATTTTACAATTTGAAGGTGAACTAACTTTACAAAAAAAAAGAGGTTTTAAACCAAAACATCCATTATCACGAGAATAGACTTGGTGCATTTCATTGGTTCCACCAACGTGTTCTGAAGCACATGTAGCAACACAGAGAACTTAGTAGCTGTTTACATGTTTGAGTGTGAAGAATGAAATGAGGAAAAGTTGATTTTTGTTTGTTTTCTGGTTGCTTTCAAGGAGAGGAAACGGAGCTGGGGCTTCTCATGTCAGTGTCAGTGAGACTTCATCTCGGGGTAGCTTTTAGGCAAACAATCTTTTTACACACAAACACACACATACACACACTTAAATATACCAAATACCCTTTTAGTATGTGTGAGGTCAATTTGAAAAAATGCTTCTTTGCCGAATTAGGTGCTATTTTGTCACTGGCGTTCTTCCCAGGCACGTTTTTATATTGAAAATTTGGACTTATACGCAAGCAGCATGGATCAAAAATGAAACAAGGAAAAAGAAATTCCCTTCCTAAACTCCAACTGCTAATAAGCACCATAGTAGAGCGGAGTAGTTTCCCTGTACCAATGACCCAGAGAGCTATGCTTGCAGGGAATCCTATCCCTAGTAGCTCCAACTAAGTCAGAGAGGACAAAGAAAAGAAAAACTCATCTACTTGTCCCACAAAAAAAAAATTCTATCGAAAAAAAAAACAATATTCTTTGTTTTATTTCTTGTCTACGAGAAAAAATAAATTCTTATGCTAAGTTTTTGTGGGAAAAAGAAACTATAATCTAACTTATATTTCTTGTGAAAAAAGAAAAACGACACATATAAAAGAAAAAAAGCCTTAAGATACAAACTGTTTAGTTTACAATTTTATTTTGTTTTGTTTTTTTTGTGTGTGTGTGTGTGGGCGTTAAGTTACCCATCAATGGTTGATATGCCGTTAAAACAACCAACAAACCAATAATTCTTCCAAAACAGCGAAGTTGTATTTTGGACAGTATTTGTCTACATTTGTTTATGAAATATAATATACAATATCAGATTAGATTAGACCGATGGCCTTTGATATGTTCTTCTGATTATGGCTATGCCTATAACTCTTGATTTATTTTGTGGGTGCAGACTTCTCTATAAGCCCAATGTAGGGCAGTTCTTCTTTTGAAGGTTTGTAAAGGACTGGCTTTCATCATAAGTTGTCTATGATGGAGTTTCCAAGCTAATCCCCGTTGAAACATTTGAAACAAAAAAAATGACTACATCAAAAATAAAACGTAAAATATCGTCAATACCGCATTGGCAATTAAAAGTTATATATATATATATATATATATATATATATATACATATATATATATATATATATATATATATATATATATATATATATATATATATATATATATATATATATATAATGTGTACTGTAAAGAGTGAGACGGACTCGGGAGTAAAGTGTTTAGAAGTAAGGTTTACTAATCCTTAGATGTAAATTGTCCAGACATGTTTCGGGATTCTTCCCATCTTGAGTGGTGTGTGCAGTGTGAGTATGTGTTAAAAGATCCCATGTGGAGCCAGAGTCCACTATCAGGAGCTATGCATTGGGGGTAAATTGTGTTATAAGGGCTCCTGGAGGCTCTCTGCTGAGTGGGAGGATTATATATATATATATATATATATATATATATATATATATATATATATATATATATATATATATATAATAGTTATAAACATTAGATAGTCTGCTTTCATTCTCTCTATCTTATCTTTCTTTTTTCTTTCCCTTTTTTTTTCATACCAACGATTGATGTCTGAGAAATGGGGGAGGGTAATATGACGTAGCATGACGTAGAGAGAAAAATCAACACTTTTAGCCCACTCAGTATATTGTACCTTTCTATTGTCCTATGCAATGAACCGATGGAAAAAAATGCTTTTTTATCTTTCCTTAACTACACTATTTTTGGGTCACTTAATTCTTTATAAAAGATGTTAACAGATTTGAAAATTGAATTCAACATGAAATGTCCTTTGTTCTAAGAAAGATCGACTTAAGTTGTAGTTTTTAAAAAAACAGTCGTGGAATTTCGAAATAACCTCTGCGTTTCAATAATGAAAATATTTTCAAAATCTAATCATAAGAATCCTCCCTCCAAGAAGTTCGGACAGGTTGAGTGGCTGTATTCCATGTTTGAAATGGCGGCAGACTTAGATTCTGTAACGCCATTTTGTATCGGAACCTGACGTTGAAAACAGACTCAGGAACTGAGAGAAATGTCGACTCTTTAATCTACAACGCTGTTAAGTTTCCGGATTCTAGACACTTGAAAGGGCAAATACTGTGCCACTTGGTTGTATCACCTGACAGCTGAAAGTAGCCAGAAAAAGAATGAATTTGAAGAAAGTTTGGCATCCGCACAAGAAGAATTATCGGCGAACAGACCGTACGAATCACTTGGTTTTCGATTGGTTTGAAATATAGCGAGAATTCAGATATGATAGTATTGCGTTGAATGAAGGGTATTCTCGTTTTTGATCTCTCAAACGCTCCTCTGTGCGATTTTAAGCTTATGTAATGTTCTATGTAAATTATCTTTTGATGATTGTGGCTCTTCTGGAAGTTTTCGAAAGGTAATATTCGGTTTCTCTTGCACATTTCATTTCAAACCATCATAATCGACAACAGATGGCCATCCACTTCTAGGATCTATTCCAGAGAATATGTCACCGCCCTTAAAAGCAAATAACCTCTCCTCAAGAACATCTGTTATGTAGAATAAACTTTCTTTCTGAACGTTTTTCCCGACGAGTACTGTCGATAGTAAACAAGTAACTTACCTAATGTTATTTTCTTTTTTGATCATTTTATTGATCTTTATTTTTCGTGTTTACTTTTTCAATCTTTGATCTAAGTCTTACGCCATTTTGACTCTCTTACTGATTATTCAGCCCTTTTTAATCTTCCTTTCAAACAATTCATACGTTAGTGTTTCCAACTTGACAGTTTTAACATCAGAAAGCTATTTTAAGATCTTTCACTTGCTATTCTTGCATCTCTAGCATAAATTACTCTCTCCATACAAACCCTTTCAAGTGAAAAGTGACCGAAAGGTCTTGCTCAGGGTGACAGAAAAGAATTTAAAACAACGGTACGAGACAGAAAGGTCAGGTTTTTTTCTCACTTCCTTCTATTTCTTGAACTTTGCAAGCAATTCCAGCGGCTTCTGGCACTGTTCAAAATAGTTCACAAAAAATTGCCAACATTTCAATATTCGTATCTATTATAATAACATCTGATACAAAAGGTTCAACTGATTTGTATTGATAAATAGAGTTCTTTACAAGCTCTATGCACGTGCACGCAAACGTTTTGCTGCGAACATACACAGGGATTTGAGAAGCACACAAATACTTACATTTCTAAAATAATACAGCGTTGAATGAGTTCTGATCCAACTAATTCAAGCAACATTAATAATAAGTTGTCTCTGTATTGTTTTTCATTTTTTTTTTTTTTTGTCTGTCTCCATTCTTCTGTCTCTCTGCCACTCTCGGTTCAATTTTGTTTTGCTTAGCTTTCTTTCTCAATATGTATCAGGTAACATATCTTTCCGTAATCTTTCTCCATCGTCGGCAAAAGATGGCTTATCGAAATTTACATCGCACTTGTATCTATTGTGCAGATAAAAACTTATTTATCTTTAGAACACAAACAGCAATCATTATCGATATCATCATCATAATTCTATGCAACCTAATGATGCCCTGCTTTTTGAAAGAAATTAGTCATAATAACAACGATAACCAAATGATAATAATGTTGATGATAATAATAATAATAATAATAATAATAATAATAATAATAATAATAATAATAATAATAATAATAATGATAATTGTAGTAGTCTTCAAATTCATTACTTTGGCCTTATAAATGGCTGACTTATAATCTAGTGTCTGTGGGTGTCTCCGGGCACTCCTGGTAAGGTTTTGAGGTCTACAGCATGGAAAGTACACCAGTGGCCACTATCTAATAACATTTTTCTTTCCTAAAAAGTGTTTTTTGAGGGGTTTGGGGAATCGTCATTTGGGATCTTTTTAGATGATTTCAGTTGAAGGATATTCCTTTTTAGACGATCTTAATTTGAAGATTTATGTTTTAGATAATTTTAGATAATCTTTTTTGATAACCGTGTTATTTTTGTAGATAATCTCTGATAATTTTTCTGAATGATCACTTCTGGTACACGCTTTGGCCACGATTGATTAATTCGTGTGAGATGCAGATATCAATTCAAAACTTATACCCGCACAAACATTTAGTACGCATATATTTTTTTGTCACGGGAAATAGGAATTGCAAAACATAAGAGTTTTGCACATACTGACTGCTAGAAATTCCATGGAACTTTGTCGGTGATGATGATGATGATTTAGTCAAATCATTCATCATCTTTAGGTGCAGTGCTGTAGCAGAAGTAACCTATGCAACAGGACCCCCAATCTCAAAGCCAATGTGCTAAATTCTATGGTACTATACTGCCTTTAACTTCAATGAAAGATTAGGTATTTGAGACTTTCTCCTTTAATTGGGCGATATATCTCAATTCAGAAATTAATAGAAATGTGATATCTATGTGATATATTTACGACGCACAAGTATTCGAATCTGATGTCATAGCCGCTGCGTAAATATCGAAAAGAAAAAAGTAATACTTTTGCCGGAATGTTAGACTTAATTATCGTTTTGTTTGGTTGTATTGCAAATTGGAAAAAAACAATTAATTTCCTATACAAATGATAAAACTTGTTCTTTAATATCTATGTGCACTTTAAAGTGTGACGTGTGTCTCTCATGTTAAGACTAGTTTTGAATAATCAGTTCGTAAGGAATTGGCCATACAATATAAAGAGTGTCATGAAAAAGAAGAATACTCTTTAGTTTCTTAACATTACAATATGTCATATTATCCCATTATATCTTGATAATCAAAAAAACGATAGAAATTTCATGTTGAGACCAGATTTTAATGGGTTTACAGCGTTTGTAGGGAATTAGGTGACCTGAAGGAAGAGTATCTAAAGAGAGTAAAAGTGTTCCCAAAAGAGAAAGAAAGGTATTATCTTAATAATACAGGGATAATAAGAGAGAGAGAGAGAGAGAGAGAGAGAGAGAGAGAGAGAGAAAGAGAGAGAGAGAAAGCGCTCGTAGGTAAAGATAGACTGATACGATATAGGGAGTGGGCAAAGAGAGAGGAATATCTTTTTCTCTTTTTTACTTCTTTTCTGCATCATATCATTCATTTTTTCAACCGATCTCGAGCTGAAAAAAAGTACAATAAAGAGAGAAATAAATAAAAAAAAGGCAGGCTATTCAGAATTCGGAGACTTTTTCTGGTTCAAGACTAAGATCCACTATAACATACGGTACAGGTCCAGCACTAACGTAATCTGGCTGTATAGCTGTGTAAAAGAAAAAAAGCTTTCGAGGAAAGTTCTGTAAAAAAAAGAAAAAATTTTCCGATAGACCTCAAAAGCAATAAAAAGACTAACACTTTTCAGTCTCAAAAGGGAGATAAGCGTGCAATGTTGACGTCAGAAAGCAAGCGACAAAATGGATATTAGAATTTAGACTACAATGGGTATATTTCCCGGAAGAACTGCATGTGCAATTACACCGGAATGTCGCCCCTGTCGACTCAACGCAATAAAACCTAATGAAAGTAAAGCAATTATAACCCCATAAATGAACATAAGAACCTTCGCAAAGGAAGTAGCTTTGGAACTGCTTTTCCGTACTCATGGTGTAAAATAAGTATCTGGTTTAGCGTTACTTTCACCTTGTTAATTGAATCCCACATTTACGACCTTTAAGAAATCAACGTTTCAAAATGTGTGATTCCAATACACGGAATTTAGAGGGACCAACTAGCTGTAAGGGTTGGATAACAATAAATATATTTTTTAAAGCATTCCTAGGGATAACATGAATAACCATGGCCCATATATGTTGTGTTAGGGGTGATCATTTTTAAAAGTTGTAAGAAAGGGGTAATCAATATATAAATTACTTTTTTCAGCTTTTATCCGACTGTGATCCCTAGAAAAAGGTCTGCATTGTCCAAAAAAATTATTGCGCACAAACTAGTGACTATTTTAGCACGGATTTGTATTCCAACTTTCCATTATAAACGGCAAGACCAGATAGATAGAGAGATAGATAGATAGATATGAATGTCAAAACTCGTGAATAACCTGAGCCCAGCAACAGTTATTAAACCATTTGCTATAGCTCGCAGTATTGATACATTGGAGAAATACACTGCATTTGCAATGCATATACAATTGCACTGACAAGTTTCCAGCTCTAAAAAGGATATTAAGCACCAAATTATTGTAGCGTGTCACAGCCGCAAGCAATGATATTGATTACAGTTTCACACCAATTTCGTCGTGGTCATCGCTGAAGGCTGAGTGACGGTAAGTCCCTCCTCTACTGTCATCCTCAACTGTCACAACAGTGCTGAGGCTTGTGCTGTCTCCACCATGCCTTTTTCTTGGCTGCTAGGCCATTGCTAACAGCTGGGGGTCATAGATCTCTTATTTCAAGTACTCTCCTCAGTATTCGTGCAGTTCTCAATGGTGCTGTGATATGTATTGTCTCGATCTCTCCTCTTATCCACAGTTCTTCCAATCTCGCTTTCAGTATCTGGGGTATGGTTCCGAGTGTATCTACTATCACTGGTATTACCCTGAATTTCAGTTCTCTCACTAGGTCCTTTTCATTCTCTTTCGTATTTATTCTTCTGTGATTCTAAGTCACAACCTAGTCCACTATTTGACAAGTTCTCCTCCTTTTATCCACGAAAACTAGGTCTGGTCTCCTCACTTGGGTGGACTTGTCAGTTTAAATGTTAAACTTCCAGAATAAGTTGTGTAATAATAATAATAATAATAATAATAATAATAATAATAATAATAATAATAAAAAAAAAATAAAAAAAAAAAAAAAAAAAAAAGTTGAGAGAGTGGTCTGTTGTTTCTTGGAGCTGCACGTGGGTAAGTGGAATTAAATTTATAATTTATAATTTAAAATTAATAACTCTCCACCCCCCCCCCCCACCGAGATGAGAGGTGTCTTATGGGAAAGTAATGCCTAGCTACCCCTCCCCCGAGTATGAATGAATGGAGTCTGTCCACCACTGACCGTTAGGACCCCTCAGTAGATATAAGCTAGCAGGGGGAAATCCACCGTGGGGAAAGAGCACCGATCGCTCGACTGGATTTTTGTTACATTTTTTGGCAAAAAAAGACAAGTTTCCTGCGAACACACCGAACAAGATTACGGACTAGTAGGACCCCCTTGAAACTCTAGTTCGAAAAGATAAGCCCTTGTTGTTTTTTCGATTTGATTCGATTTTTTTTTGTTCCGATTTTTTTGTTGTTTGTCTTGATTTTGTATTTTTTTCTTTCCCTTCATGGCCGACGAGGCCAGGAGGGCCTTGTTTGCTTCCCCCGATAAGGGGGAGGGCGGGGGCACATCCACACCCCCTAAAATAGGGAAAAAAAAACAAAAAAAACAAGAAAAAATGTCTACAACACAGACAAACAGTACAAGTGAAAAGAATTCAGACATGAAAAAATCCCCCGTCCATGAAGGGAGGGGGGAAAATACAGACTCGCCGATTCCGGCGGGACAACAACAGCAACAAGAAAAGACAAGTGGGGACTCTCCTAACGTTTGGTCATCCCCTCCCGTAATAAATACAGTCAATGTGGCGGAATTCGTCAAGCGTTGCCAGACATACAGTCACCTTGTAAAAGAGGACGGCTTACTGGTGGACTTGGTCGAATTGAAAGACATTGAGAAAAAAATGGTGTCCGTCTTTTTGGTCGACAAGAAGTCAAACCGAATTGTCCGATCAAACAAAGACATAGTGTTGAAAGCACTGGCTAGCTTAGGAATCAAAGCCAAACAAGTTGTTAAAGGCGATGGCTTTGCGATGTGGGACGTACTATTGCCCACTGAACAGGACTGTTCAGATCTCCTGCGCCGAGAGCTCCAAACGAAGGAGCATTACATTCGTGTTGAGTATCTCGGCCGGAGAAGGACCCGGGTAATAGCACATGAGGTGCCCAGCTTCGTACTCGGGGAACATATCGGGGCTTTTCTCCTGAAATACGGAGAAATTGTCTCGGTTGACTCCGAGGCGATGCGTGGGGAGTGGCGTTTTGATCTTATGATCGACAGGAAGGCGTTCCTGGCCATTCCCAACTATTTGGACATAGGTGGTCGGAGGCGACTGCCTCTTATCGTAAAAGGTAGGAGGCCAGTCTGCTGGATATGCGGGGAGGCCGGTCACCTCGCCGCTATCTGCAAAAAGAAACCGTCCAGCCTGACGCAAGACCCTTCCCACTCAGTTTCTGTGACCGCCCAAAAGGAGGCTCCCGTAGTCTCGCCTACTGCCATGACTGGAGGAATCCAGTCAGATGCCGGGAGAGGTAAAAGTCTCCCCTCACCTAAACCGTCGACTCCGTCACCAAAGGTGGTGGCACAAAAAGAGAAGACGGAGGGGGAGTGGCAGGTAGTAGGTCGTAGTGGGAAGAAGGCCCAAATAGAAGCACCCCTGTTGCCACATATCCTAATGCGAACCGACACCGACAGTCCCCAAGGAGAGACCCCGCAGTCTTATGCGGAACGGGCTAGAGTAGGGGGTTATGCTAGTCCGAGTCGTGAAAAAAAAGAAATGGCGGCGGCGTTGCTCATAAAACTTAAGTCCAGGCAGCCAGCAGAGAGGGTTACCCCTCCACCCTCTCCCCGAACAATACACAGTCCTTCAATCAAAAAATCACCCCCCAAAAAAACAGAATTGACAGTTTTAAAAAAATCACCCCCCAAAGAAACACAATTGACAGTCCTAAAAAAATCTTCCCCCCAAAAAACTGAAATAACAACTTTGAAAAAATCCCCCCCCAAAAAAACAGAACTGACAACATCTCCCAGACACACACCCAGACACACACCAAAGAAAAACCAGACAGTGCCAGAACCTACATCTTCTCCAACTCCTCCATTGCCGCCCACTCTACTGTTATTTTCACAACCTCCCCCGCCACCGCCGCCGCCGCCGCCGCCATCACCGCCGCCGTCGTCGTCCCCCCCATCAACACCATCAACAATATCAACAACACCAACACCTACACAAACACCAACACAATCGGCCTCACAAAAGAGGCCGAGAAGCCCAGCCGGGGGAGACGCCGGCGAGCCAACAAAAAAAGAAAAAAAAGTGAGACACAAGAGAGGGGTCCACATCTGCCGTGTCGACCCGGACATTATAGAAAAATCGAAGCTTCAGCAGCAAGCCCTAAGGAATTTAAAAGTCCTCCACAGTTTCCGGTTCGTCGAGCCCGGAAGACGCGACGTGGAGGACCCCACCTTGTTCCCAGGGCTTAAAAAGCTGCTGACGGTAGTCCGGGTCGGAGACACCTCGCGGCAGGTGTGGGATATGCTCCGGGAGGCCAATGGGGCCTTCCAAATGACCACACCACTGGCTGTCTGGCATCATCCGGACTTGCAGAAACTCAAGAACTTTTGCTCAGGGAGGGTCCCCGTCTTCATGCACCCCTCCCTTTATAGGGCAGCAAAACTAACATTCCCTAGGCACGTCGGCGGCGTGTCCCTGGATGGCACCATCAGAACTGAGATGGGCACTGATCCTATGGGACCCGCTGTCGGTGTGCTATCACCGGCAATGTTCGCGTCAGGAGGGCAACGCCAATAGATTAACAAGATGGCTCTCTATTTAGCAAGTTTGAATGGTCGTGGTTGCCGGAATGAGTCGAGAAGAGCTAGACTCTGTCGTCTCCTCCGGCACCTCGACGTGAGTATTTGTTGTTTACAGGAGACTCATTTTATTTCGAGCGACAATGAGAGTGTGCTGTCTCGAGATTTCCGTCTCTTTTCAGCATATTTTGATTACCGCTCCAGAGGTGTCTCTTGGCTAATAAGCCATTCTTTGAATGCGGTGTGTTCCCTTGTGTATGCAGACCCGGCGGGCAGATTGTGCGTCGTTGATGTTACCATAAGAGGGGAGGCTTTTCGTTTGATTGGGGTTTATGCGCCCAACGGCCAGGGTGAGCGAATCAACTTCTTTCGGCAGATCGATCAGTTCGTAGTTCCGTCGAGACGGCTAGTGTTAGCGGGTGATTGGAATGCCGTCCTTGATCCCGATATAGACCGAGGGGTAAATAGGGGAACTAACAACGGTGACGTGATTCCGTTTCGGGATTTGATCAACAGGCTTGACCTGGTGGATAAATTCCGAAACGAACACCCCCGCCAAGTAGTATGGACTTGGACTAATAGTGGCGACCCGAGTTCGGTGCAACGTTCCAGTTACATCGATCGGGTTTTAGCTAGAAGAGTCGACCATAAGTTTTTGGAATGTCCAAGTTTCCATAGCGTCCCCTTTTCGGACCATAGATTAGTAAGGGCCCGAATGAATTTAGGTATAGCTAAGCCCTTCAAGTCTGGTTACTGGAAATTCAACACATCCCTCGTAGATATGGAGGATTTTCGGGACCAGCTAACATCACTAATCCAGCGGGAACTGACGGGGGCTATCCTGGGTAATAAATTCTGGGGGAACCTCAAAAACAAAATTAGGTCTTTTGCTGCCGATTACAGTAGGCGACTCAACCTAGTGAGACTAGCGGCACAAAAGGCACTAGAAGATCGGATCGAGAGGGCGGTGGAGGGAGGGGACTCTAGCCAGGTTAAGATAGCTAAGGCAGAGTTGGCCTCCTTGCATGCCAAGAAGGATCAAGCTCTAGTAGTTAGAGCTAGATTAAAAAGAATGTCCCCCGAGGCAACGAATATGGCCGATGAGCTGAGGCTAGAAGAAATTAGGAGTGCGTCTAGTCGGTATATCTCCAGCGTCACATCGCCGGACGGACGTCTTGTGACCACAAACGAAGGTATCTGTGAGGTGTTTCGTGCCAATTTTCAGGAACTATTCACCAGGGAAGCTAGACTGAATTCGGCTCAGTTCGACGCCTATTTAGCTGACTTCCCTCGCCTTGAGGCGACTGAAGCAGCTGGGTGCGAGGGGCCCATAACAGAGGATGAAATCCGGGAAGCGTTAAAGAGCATCGAGAAGGAGAAGACACCGGGGATCGATGGTTTACCCTACGAAGTGTATTTGAGGCTGTCGCCCATTTTTGTTCACTTGCTGGCTTTGATCTTTAACCACTGGTTAAAGCAGGGGAGAATCCCCAGCCGCTTTACCAGAGGGGTAGTGAAATTGCTATGCAAGGACAAAGATGGAGGGGACGGGGTAGATAACTTCAGGCCCATAACTCTGCTCAATACAGAGTTAAAGATTTTGGCCAAGGTCCTCGCCAACCGACTGCAGACTGTGCTGGAGAGTCTGATTGGCCCCGAGCAGACTTGCTCTGTAAAGGGTCGGACTATCCAAGACAATCTGCACACGGTGCGCACGATCATTGAGAAAGTCGACAAAGGAGCCGCGCTGATCAAATTAGATCAGTCCAAAGCATTCGATAGGGTCGACCATCGTTTTCTCGAGTCCGTCTTATCCGCGTCTGGCTTCGGTGAGATCTTTCGCTCCTGGATTCGTCTCTTGTATGCATCCCCCAGCTCGGTGGTGGAGGTGAATGGAGTGAGGTCGAAAGCCTTTCAGTTGTCCAGATCAGTTCGTCAAGGTTGTCCACTTTCGCCGATGCTGTACATTCTTGCGCTGGAACCTTTCCTGCGCAAAGTAAAGGCGAATCCGGTCCTGCGCGGGCTAACCTTGCCTGGTGGTCACACGCCAGTCAAGTATACCGCCTACGTTGATGACATAACTTTGCTTGTAACGAGCAGTGCCGAGATCAGGGAAATCAGCGTAGAGATCCAAAGGTATGAGACGGTGACAGGGGCCAAAGCCAACTGCGGCAAGTCTGAGGGCTTGTTGCTGGACTCGTGGAGAGGGCGCTCTCTCCCTGGTCCCTTTGCCTGGACGGAAGGGCCGTGCAAGATACTCGGCGTCTGGTTCGGTCCCGACCTCCAGTTGGAGAAAAATTGGTCGGGTGTACTGGAAAAGGTAGAGAAAGCAGTTGATCTGTGGACTCGGAGGAAGCTCTCCTTTAAGGGTAGGGCCGAGGTGTGCGTCTCTCACATCTACCCCCTTATCCTTTACCGACTTTCAGTGCTCCCTCTTCCGTGTACCGACCAACTAAAGTTGGAAGGTGCCATGTTTCGACTCCTATGGGGTCACAGGCACCCTATGGTATCTCGCAAGATCTGTCAGCTCCAACCTGCGGAAGGCGGCCTAGGAATGCCGAACATCGAAGCTCGGCAACATACCCTGCGCTTGACTTTCTTAGGTCGGATGTGTACGCAAGAAGAGCAGAACGGCGAATTCTGGAAAGAAGACGCCAGGAAGGCTTTCCCAGCCTTAAGAAACGTGCATTCCGACGACGGGGGTGAGGCCCGCCGTAGACCCCGGGCGGAATGCTCTTTCTATCGAGAATGCCGACACGCTCTCCGAGTTTTTTCTCGGGTGAAGGAATGCCTCAACGACACCCAGTCGTTGTCGAGGAGGGCATTATATCGGGTAATAGTGAGGGGGTCCGTTCGAGACGAAATGATCGAGGGGCTCGGTTTAACGAAGGCGGAGAGTCGCTCAATCTGGCCTTGGACGCCCGGACTGAGGTGCCTCAATAACAACGAGGCGTCCCTCACCTGGCTAGTCATACGGAATGCTCTCTGGGTCGGCAAACGGCTTTTTTTAGCGAATCTGGTAGATTCACCAGAGTGCATACGCTGTGGTGGAATGGAGGAGTCTATTGAGCACGCCTTCTTCCACTGCAGCGTGGTGCATCCGCTGTGCAAGCTGGTTGAAGGCCACATGGTTCGCATCGTCGGGGCACGGTTTTTTGCCTTGGATGCCAGTGCTGTCTGCAGCAATGTGTTCCCATCGTTGGAGAAGGACGCACATATAGTGCTAATGTGCTTACTTGGCGTGATGCGAATGGTGATTTGGACGACGCGTCAGAAGGGGTTCCACGAAGGAGAGCATTTCACTCCCGAACAACTGATTGCGTTCTTTGGGCACCAGCTCAAAGTCAAAATCAGGGTCGAGAGGGAGAGGCTCCCTTGGTCGGAATTCAACGGAAGGTGGGTGAGAGTTGCGCGACTGTGTCGAGTGAAAGGTGCTGAATTAGAGTGGTTTTTTTGAAGGTCTATTGGTCAGCAAGGATTTTGCAGTCCTGACACGAACGTGCTAACCCAGCCCAGGTTAGGATAGATTAGATTTTCCTTTTCTGTTAGCCAACAGTTTCTTAGCTAGGGAGAGAATGATCATCGGCCCCCCTTTTTTTTCTGTCCTTCACTTTTTTTTCGATTCCCATCCCCTCCCCCTCTAGATGACAGAAGGTAAAGTTTTCCAGAGGATGTTTGAGAGGAATTTTTTTTTTTTTTTTTTTTTTTTTTTTTTTTTCTCTCTCGACATCCATCTTTTCGTCTGGTTAACTTGCTGTTCTGCCACGTTAGGTCTTTTGTGGGGGGTCACATACTAATTTCGTTTTCGTTTTTTTTTTTCTGTAAATATATATCAGTCATTGGGGTTCATTTTTATTTGTAAATATTTATCATAATTTTATTCCCCCCCCACACACAAAATTGTAAATAGGGGTTTAGAGTAGCATCATAGAGAGAATCTGACTTTATGGTAAATGCAGTATGAGAGAGACCAGGAAAAATGTGTTGTTTTGGTGAACGGATGTATATAGTGTGATTGGGTCAGTGCATGAGACTAGCTAAGATAAGATTAGGAATAGAGTCGACCAGTCCTACTACCCATTCCCCCCTCCGACTATATGTCAAATTTCTCTCTCTTTTTATATTTGTAGAGAATAAATAAGGGAAAGAGCACCGATCGCTCGACGAGATTGTTGTGACTTTTTTTGGCAAAAAAAAAAAAGACAAGTTTCCTGCGACCACACCGAACAAGATAACGGACTAGTAGGACCCCCTTGAAACTCTAGTTCGAAAAGATAAGCCCTTGTTGTTTTTTCGATTTGACTCGATTTTTTTTTGTTCCGATTTTTTTGTTGTTTGTCTCGATTTTGTATTTTTTTCTTTCCCTTCATGGCCGACGAGGCCAGGAGGGCCTTGTTTGCTTCCCCCGATAAGGGGGAGGGCGGGGGCACATCCACACCCCCTAAAATAGGGAAAAAAAACAAAAAAAAACAAGAAAAAATGTCTAAAACACAGACACCCGGTACAAGTGAAAAGAATACAGACATGAAAAAAACCCCCGTCCATGAAGGGAGGGGGGAAAATACAGACTCGCCGATTCCGGCGGGACAACAACAGCAACAAGAAAAGACAAGTGGGGACTCTCCTAACGTTTGGTCATCCCCTCCCGTAATAAATACAGTCAATGTGGCGGAATTCGTCAAGCGTTGCCAGACATACAGTCACCTTGTAAAAGAGGACGGCTTACTGGTGGACTTGGTCGAATTGAAAGACATTGAGAAAAAAATGGTGTCCGTCTTTTTGGTCGACAAGAAGTCAAACCGAATTGTCCGATCAAACAAAGACATAGTGTTGAAAGCACTGGCTAGCTTAGGAATCAAAGCCAAACAAGTTGTTAAAGGCGATGGCTTTGCGATGTGGGACGTACTATTGCCCACTGAACAGGACTGTTCAGATCTCCTGCGCCGAGAGCTCCAAACCAAGGAGTATTTTATTCGCGTTGAGTATCTCGGCCGGAGAAGGACCCGGGTAATAGCACATGAGGTGCCCAGCTTCGTACTCGGGGAACATATCGGGGCTTTTCTCCTGAAATACGGAGAAATTGTCTCGGTTGACTCCGAGGTGATGCGTGGGGAGTGGCGTTTTGATCTTATGATCGACAGGAAGGCGTTCCTGGCCATTCCCAACTATTTGGACATAGGTGGTCGGAGGCGACTGCCTCTTATCGTAAAAGGTAGGAGGCCAGTCTGCTGGATATGCGGGGAGGCCGGTCACCTCGCCGCTATCTGCAAAAAGAAACCGTCCAGCCTGACGCAAGACCCTTCCCACTCAGTTTCTGTGACCGCCCAAAAGGAGGCTCCCGTAGTCTCGCCTACTGCCATGACTGGAGGAATCCAGTCAGATGCCGGGAGAGGTAAAAGTCTCCCCTCACCTAAACCGTCGACTCCGTCACCAAAGGTGGTGGCACAAAAAGAGAAGACGGAGGGGGAGTGGCAGGTAGTAGGTCGTAGTGGGAAGAAGGCCCAAATAGAGGTACCCCTGTTGCCACATAGCCTAAAGCGAACCGACACCGACAGTCCCCAAGGAGAGACCCCGCAGTCTTATGCGGAACGGGCTAGAGTGGGGGGTTACGCTAGTCCAGGACGAATAGGGAAGGAAAAGGCGGCGGCACTTCTTCAACAACTAAAGTCCAGGCAGCCAGCAGGGAGGGTTACCCCTCCGCCCTCCCCGAAAACATTACAAAGTCCACCCACGAAAAAATCAACCCCAGAAAAACCAAAACTGACAGTACTAGGAAAAAAATCTACCCCCCAAAAAACACCAATACCTTCACCTACACCCCCATTACCGCCCACATCACCGCTACCTCCGCCGCCGCCTCCACCGTTGATTATGTTTCCTCCCTCAACAACAGCAACACCAGCAGCCACACCAAAACCTTCCCCAAAAGTAACACCATCAGCATCACCAGCAACAACACCAGCAACAACACCAACATCAGCAACAACAACAACAAGCACACCCATGTCACCTACACAATCGGCCTCACAAAAGAGGCCGAGAAGCCCAGCCGGGGGTGATACCGGCGAGCCCACCAAAAAAGAGAAAAAAATCAGACACAAGAGAGGGGTCCACATCTGCCGTGTCGACCCGGACATTCTCGACAAGACAAAACTCCAGCAGCAGGCCCTGAGGGATTTAAAGGTCCTCCACAACTTCCGGTTCGTCGAACCCGGAAGACGTGATGTGGAGGACCCTACCTTGTTCCCAGGGCTAAAGAAAGTACTGACTGTGGTCCGGGTTGGTGACACCTCACGGCAGGTGTGGGACATGTTAAAAGAAGCCAACTTAGCTTTCAAAATGTCATCACCGCTGGCTGTCTGGCATCATCCAGACCTCCACAAACTGAAAAACTTTTGTTCAGGGAGGGTCCCCGTCTTCATGCACCCCTCCCTTTATAGGGCAGCAAAACTAACATTCCCTAGGCACGTCGGCGGCGTGTCCCTGGATGGCACCATCAGAACTGAGATGGGCACTGATCCTATGGGACCCGCTGTCGGTGTGCTATCACCGGCAATGTTCGCGTCAGGAGGGCAACGCCAATAGATTAACAAGATGGCTCTCTATTTAGCAAGTTTGAATGGTCGTGGTTGCCGGAATGAGTCGAGAAGAGCTAGACTCTGTCGTCTCCTCCGGCACCTCGACGTGAGTATTTGTTGTTTACAGGAGACTCATTTTATTTCGAGCGACAATGAGAGTGTGCTGTCTCGAGATTTCCGTCTCTTTTCAGCATATTTTGATTACCGCTCCAGAGGTGTCTCTTGGCTAATAAGCCATTCTTTGAATGCGGTGTGTTCCCTTGTGTATGCAGACCCGGCGGGCAGATTGTGCGTCGTTGATGTTACCATAAGAGGGGAGGCTTTTCGTTTGATTGGGGTTTATGCGCCCAACGGCCAGGGTGAGCGAATCAACTTCTTTCGGCAGATCGATCAGTTCGTAGTTCCGTCGAGACGGCTAGTGTTAGCGGGTGATTGGAATGCCGTCCTTGATCCCGATATAGACCGAGGGGTAAATAGGGGAACTAACAACGGTGACGTGATTCCGTTTCGGGATTTGATCAACAGGCTTGACCTGGTGGATAAATTCCGAAACGAACACCCCCGCCAAGTAGTATGGACTTGGACTAATAGTGGCGACCCGAGTTCGGTGCAACATTCCAGTTACATCGATCGGGTCTTAGCTAGAAGAGTCGACCATAAGTTTTTGGAATGTCCAAGTTTCCATAGCGTCCCCTTTTCGGACCATAGATTAGTAAGGGCCCGAATGAATTTAGGTATAGCTAAGCCCTTCAAGTCTGGTTACTGGAAATTCAACACATCCCTCGTGGATATGGAGGATTTTCGGGACCAGCTAACATCACTAATCCAGCGGGAACTGACGGGGGCTATCCTGGGAAATAAATTCTGGGGGAACCTCAAAAACAAAATTAGGTCTTTTGCTGCCGATTACAGTAGGCGACTCAACCTAGTGAGACTAGCGGCACAAAAGGCACTAGAAGATCGGATCGAGAGGGCGGTGGAGGGAGGGGACTCTAGCCAGGTTAAGATAGCTAAGGCAGAGTTGGCCTCCTTGCATGCCAAGAAGGATCAAGCTCTAGTAGTTAGAGCTAGATTAAAGAGAATGTCCCCCGAGGCAACGAATATGGCCGATGAGCTGAGGCTAGAAGAAATTAGGAGTGCGTCTAGTCGGCATATCTCCAGCGTCACATCGCCGGACGGACGTCTTGTGACCACAAACGAAGGTATCTGTGAGGTGTTTCGTGCCAATTTTCAGGAACTATTCACCAGGGAAGCTAGACTGAATTCGGCTCAGTTCGACGCCTATTTAGCTGACTTCCCTCGCCTTGAGGCGACTGAAGCAGCTGGGTGCGAGGGGCCCATAACAGAGGATGAAATCCGGGAAGCGTTAAAGAGCATCGAGAAGGAGAAGACACCGGGGATCGATGGTTTACCTTACGAAGTGTATTTGAGGCTGTCGCCCATTTTTGTTCACTTGCTGGCTTTGATCTTTAACCACTGGTTAAAGCAGGGGAGCATCCCCAGCCGCTTTACCAGAGGGGTAGTGAAATTGCTATGCAAGGACAAAGATGGAGGGGACGGGGTAGATAACTTCAGGCCCATAACTCTGCTCAATACAGAGTTAAAGATTTTGGCCAAGGTCCTCGCCAACCGACTGCAGACTGTGCTGGAGAGTCTGATTGGCCCCGAGCAGACTTGCTCTGTAAAGGGTCGGACTATCCAAGACAATCTGCACACGGTGCGCACGATCATTGAGAAAGTCGACAATGGAGCCGCGCTGATCAAGTTAGATCAGTCCAAAGCATTCGATAGGGTCGACCATCGTTTTCTCGAGTCCGTCTTATCCGCGTCTGGCTTCGGTGAGATCTTTCGCTCCTGGATTCGTCTCTTGTATGCATCCCCCAGCTCGGTGGTGGAGGTGAATGGAGTGAGGTCGAAAGCCTTTCAGTTGTCCAGATCAGTTCGTCAAGGTTGTCCACTTTCGCCGATGCTGTACATTCTTGCGCTGGAACCTTTCCTGCGCAAAGTAAAGGCGAATCCGGTCCTGCGCGGGCTAACCTTGCCTGGTGGTCACACGCCAGTCAAGTATACCGCCTACGTTGATGACATAACTTTGCTTGTAACGAGCAGTGCCGAGATCAGGGAAATCAGCGTAGAGATCCAAAGGTATGAGACGGTGACAGGGGCCAAAGCCAACTGCGGCAAGTCTGAGGGCTTGTTGCTGGACTCGTGGAGAGGGCGCTCTCTCCCTGGTCCCTTTGCCTGGACGGAAGGGCCGTGCAAGATACTCGGCGTCTGGTTCGGTCCCGACCTCCAGTTGGAGAAAAATTGGTCGGGTGTACTGGAAAAGGTAGAGAAAGCAGTTGATCTGTGGACTCGGAGGAAGCTCTCCTTCAAGGGTAGGGCCGAGGTGTGCGTCTCTCACATCTACCCCCTTATCCTTTACCGACTTTCAGTGCTCCCTCTTCCGTGTACCGACCAACTAAAGTTGGAAGGTGCCATGTTTCGACTCCTATGGGGTCACAGGCACCCTATGGTATCTCGCAAGATCTGTCAGCTCCAACCTGCGGAAGGCGGCCTAGGAATGCCGAACATCGAAGCTCGGCAACATACCCTGCGCTTGACTTTCTTAGGTCGGATGTGTACGCAAGAAGAGCAGAACGGCGAATTCTGGAAAGAAGACGCCAGGAAGGCTTTCCCAGCCTTAAGAAACGTGCATTCCGACGACGGGGGTGAGGCCCGCCGTAGACCCCGGGCGGAATGCTCTTTCTATCGAGAATGCCGACACGCTCTCCGAGTTTTTTCTCGGGTGAAGGAATGCCTCAACGACACCCAGTCGTTGTCGAGGAGGGCATTATATCGGGTAATAGTGAGGGGGTCCGTTCGAGACGAAATGATCGAGGGGCTCGGTTTAACGAAGGCGGAGAGTCGCTCAATCTGGCCTTGGACGCCCGGACTGAGGTGCCTCAATAACAACGAGGCGTCCCTCACCTGGCTAGTCATACGGAATGCTCTCTGGGTCGGCAAACGGCTTTTTTTAGCGAATCTGGTAGATTCACCAGAGTGCATACGCTGTGGTGGAATGGAGGAGTCTATTGAGCACGCCTTCTTCCACTGCAGCGTGGTGCATCCGCTGTGCAAGCTGGTTGAAGGCCACATGGTTCGCATCGTCGGGGCACGGTTTTTTGCCTTGGATGCCAGTGCTGTCTGCAGCAATGTGTTCCCATCGTTGGAGAAGGACGCACATATAGTGCTAATGTGCTTACTTGGCGTGATGCGAATGGTGATTTGGACGACGCGTCAGAAGGGGTTCCACGAAGGAGAGCATTTCACTCCCGAACAACTGATTGCGTTCTTTGGGCACCAGCTCAAAGTCAAAATCAGGGTCGAGAGGGAGAGGCTCCCTTGGTCGGAATTCAACGGAAGGTGGGTGAGAGTTGCGCGACTGTGTCGAGTGAAAGGTGCTGAATTAGAGTGGTTTTTTTGAAGGTCTATTGGTCAGCAAGGATTTTGCAGTCCTGACACGAACGTGCTAACCCAGCCCAGGTTAGGATAGATTAGATTTTCCTTTTCTGTTAGCCAACAGTTTCTTAGCTAGGGAGAGAATGATCATCGGCCCCCCTTTTTTTTTCTGTCCTTCACCTTTTTTTTCGATTCCCATCCCCTCCCCCTCTAGATGACAGAAGGTAAAGTTTTCCGGAGGATGTTTGAGAGGAATTTTTTTTTTTTTTTTTTTTTTTTTTTTTTTTTTTTTTTTTTTTTTTTTTTTTTTTTTCTCTCTCGACATCCATCTTTTCGTCTGGTTAACTTGCTGTTCTGCCACGTTAGGTCTTTTGTGGGGGGTCACATACTAATTTCGTTTTCGTTTTTTTTTCTGTAAATATATATCAGTCATTGGGGTTCATTTTTATTTGTAAATATTTATCATAATTTTATTCCCCCCCCCACACACAAAATTGTAAATAGGGGTTTAGAGTAGCATCATAGAGAGAATCTGACTTTATGGTAAATGCAGTATGAGAGAGACCAGGAAAAATGTGTTGTTTTGGTGAACGGATGTATATAGTGTGATTGGGTCAGTGCATGAGACTAGCTAAGATAAGATTAGGAATAGAGTCGACCAGTCCTACTACCCATTCCCCCCTCCGACTATATGTCAAATTTCTCTCTCTTTTTATATTTGTAGAGAATAAATAATGGAAAGAGCACCGATCGCTCGACTGGATTTTTGTTACATTTTTTGGCAAAAAAAGACAAGTTTCCTGCGAACACACCGAACAAGATTACGGACTAGTAGGACCCCCTTGAAACTCTAGTTCGAAAAGATAAGCCCTTGTTGTTTTTTCGATTTGATTCGATTTTTTTTTGTTCCGATTTTTTTGTTGTTTGTCTTGATTTTGTATTTTTTTCTTTCCCTTCATGGCCGACGAGGCCAGGAGGGCCTTGTTTGCTTCCCCCGATAAGGGGGAGGGCGGGGGCACATCCACACCCCCTAAAATAGGGAAAAAAAAACAAAAAAAACAAGAAAAAATGTCTACAACACAGACAAACAGTACAAGTGAAAAGAATTCAGACATGAAAAAATCCCCCGTCCATGAAGGGAGGGGGGAAAATACAGACTCGCCGATTCCGGCGGGACAACAACAGCAACAAGAAAAGACAAGTGGGGACTCTCCTAACGTTTGGTCATCCCCTCCCGTAATAAATACAGTCAATGTGGCGGAATTCGTCAAGCGTTGCCAGACATACAGTCACCTTGTAAAAGAGGACGGCTTACTGGTGGACTTGGTCGAATTGAAAGACATTGAGAAAAAAATGGTGTCCGTCTTTTTGGTCGACAAGAAGTCAAACCGAATTGTCCGATCAAACAAAGACATAGTGTTGAAAGCACTGGCTAGCTTAGGAATCAAAGCCAAACAAGTTGTTAAAGGCGATGGCTTTGCGATGTGGGACGTACTATTGCCCACTGAACAGGACTGTTCAGATCTCCTGCGCCGAGAGCTCCAAACGAAGGAGCATTACATTCGTGTTGAGTATCTCGGCCGGAGAAGGACCCGGGTAATAGCACATGAGGTGCCCAGCTTCGTACTCGGGGAACATATCGGGGCTTTTCTCCTGAAATACGGAGAAATTGTCTCGGTTGACTCCGAGGCGATGCGTGGGGAGTGGCGTTTTGATCTTATGATCGACAGGAAGGCGTTCCTGGCCATTCCCAACTATTTGGACATAGGTGGTCGGAGGCGACTGCCTCTTATCGTAAAAGGTAGGAGGCCAGTCTGCTGGATATGCGGGGAGGCCGGTCACCTCGCCGCTATCTGCAAAAAGAAACCGTCCAGCCTGACGCAAGACCCTTCCCACTCAGTTTCTGTGACCGCCCAAAAGGAGGCTCCCGTAGTCTCGCCTACTGCCATGACTGGAGGAATCCAGTCAGATGCCGGGAGAGGTAAAAGTCTCCCCTCACCTAAACCGTCGACTCCGTCACCAAAGGTGGTGGCACAAAAAGAGAAGACGGAGGGGGAGTGGCAGGTAGTAGGTCGTAGTGGGAAGAAGGCCCAAATAGAAGCACCCCTGTTGCCACATATCCTAATGCGAACCGACACCGACAGTCCCCAAGGAGAGACCCCGCAGTCTTATGCGGAACGGGCTAGAGTAGGGGGTTATGCTAGTCCGAGTCGTGAAAAAAAAGAAATGGCGGCGGCGTTGCTCATAAAACTTAAGTCCAGGCAGCCAGCAGAGAGGGTTACCCCTCCACCCTCTCCCCGAACAATACACAGTCCTTCAATCAAAAAATCACCCCCCAAAAAAACAGAATTGACAGTTTTAAAAAAATCACCCCCCAAAGAAACACAATTGACAGTCCTAAAAAAATCTTCCCCCCAAAAAACTGAAATAACAACTTTGAAAAAATCCCCCCCCAAAAAAACAGAACTGACAACATCTCCCAGACACACACCCAGACACACACCAAAGAAAAACCAGACAGTGCCAGAACCTACATCTTCTCCAACTCCTCCATTGCCGCCCACTCTACTGTTATTTTCACAACCTCCCCCGCCACCGCCGCCGCCGCCGCCGCCATCACCGCCGCCGTCGTCGTCCCCCCCATCAACACCATCAACAATATCAACAACACCAACACCTACACAAACACCAACACAATCGGCCTCACAAAAGAGGCCGAGAAGCCCAGCCGGGGGAGACGCCGGCGAGCCAACAAAAAAAGAAAAAAAAGTGAGACACAAGAGAGGGGTCCACATCTGCCGTGTCGACCCGGACATTATAGAAAAATCGAAGCTTCAGCAGCAAGCCCTAAGGAATTTAAAAGTCCTCCACAGTTTCCGGTTCGTCGAGCCCGGAAGACGCGACGTGGAGGACCCCACCTTGTTCCCAGGGCTTAAAAAGCTGCTGACGGTAGTCCGGGTCGGAGACACCTCGCGGCAGGTGTGGGATATGCTCCGGGAGGCCAATGGGGCCTTCCAAATGACCACACCACTGGCTGTCTGGCATCATCCGGACTTGCAGAAACTCAAGAACTTTTGCTCAGGGAGGGTCCCCGTCTTCATGCACCCCTCCCTTTATAGGGCAGCAAAACTAACATTCCCTAGGCACGTCGGCGGCGTGTCCCTGGATGGCACCATCAGAACTGAGATGGGCACTGATCCTATGGGACCCGCTGTCGGTGTGCTATCACCGGCAATGTTCGCGTCAGGAGGGCAACGCCAATAGATTAACAAGATGGCTCTCTATTTAGCAAGTTTGAATGGTCGTGGTTGCCGGAATGAGTCGAGAAGAGCTAGACTCTGTCGTCTCCTCCGGCACCTCGACGTGAGTATTTGTTGTTTACAGGAGACTCATTTTATTTCGAGCGACAATGAGAGTGTGCTGTCTCGAGATTTCCGTCTCTTTTCAGCATATTTTGATTACCGCTCCAGAGGTGTCTCTTGGCTAATAAGCCATTCTTTGAATGCGGTGTGTTCCCTTGTGTATGCAGACCCGGCGGGCAGATTGTGCGTCGTTGATGTTACCATAAGAGGGGAGGCTTTTCGTTTGATTGGGGTTTATGCGCCCAACGGCCAGGGTGAGCGAATCAACTTCTTTCGGCAGATCGATCAGTTCGTAGTTCCGTCGAGACGGCTAGTGTTAGCGGGTGATTGGAATGCCGTCCTTGATCCCGATATAGACCGAGGGGTAAATAGGGGAACTAACAACGGTGACGTGATTCCGTTTCGGGATTTGATCAACAGGCTTGACCTGGTGGATAAATTCCGAAACGAACACCCCCGCCAAGTAGTATGGACTTGGACTAATAGTGGCGACCCGAGTTCGGTGCAACGTTCCAGTTACATCGATCGGGTTTTAGCTAGAAGAGTCGACCATAAGTTTTTGGAATGTCCAAGTTTCCATAGCGTCCCCTTTTCGGACCATAGATTAGTAAGGGCCCGAATGAATTTAGGTATAGCTAAGCCCTTCAAGTCTGGTTACTGGAAATTCAACACATCCCTCGTAGATATGGAGGATTTTCGGGACCAGCTAACATCACTAATCCAGCGGGAACTGACGGGGGCTATCCTGGGTAATAAATTCTGGGGGAACCTCAAAAACAAAATTAGGTCTTTTGCTGCCGATTACAGTAGGCGACTCAACCTAGTGAGACTAGCGGCACAAAAGGCACTAGAAGATCGGATCGAGAGGGCGGTGGAGGGAGGGGACTCTAGCCAGGTTAAGATAGCTAAGGCAGAGTTGGCCTCCTTGCATGCCAAGAAGGATCAAGCTCTAGTAGTTAGAGCTAGATTAAAAAGAATGTCCCCCGAGGCAACGAATATGGCCGATGAGCTGAGGCTAGAAGAAATTAGGAGTGCGTCTAGTCGGTATATCTCCAGCGTCACATCGCCGGACGGACGTCTTGTGACCACAAACGAAGGTATCTGTGAGGTGTTTCGTGCCAATTTTCAGGAACTATTCACCAGGGAAGCTAGACTGAATTCGGCTCAGTTCGACGCCTATTTAGCTGACTTCCCTCGCCTTGAGGCGACTGAAGCAGCTGGGTGCGAGGGGCCCATAACAGAGGATGAAATCCGGGAAGCGTTAAAGAGCATCGAGAAGGAGAAGACACCGGGGATCGATGGTTTACCCTACGAAGTGTATTTGAGGCTGTCGCCCATTTTTGTTCACTTGCTGGCTTTGATCTTTAACCACTGGTTAAAGCAGGGGAGAATCCCCAGCCGCTTTACCAGAGGGGTAGTGAAATTGCTATGCAAGGACAAAGATGGAGGGGACGGGGTAGATAACTTCAGGCCCATAACTCTGCTCAATACAGAGTTAAAGATTTTGGCCAAGGTCCTCGCCAACCGACTGCAGACTGTGCTGGAGAGTCTGATTGGCCCCGAGCAGACTTGCTCTGTAAAGGGTCGGACTATCCAAGACAATCTGCACACGGTGCGCACGATCATTGAGAAAGTCGACAAAGGAGCCGCGCTGATCAAATTAGATCAGTCCAAAGCATTCGATAGGGTCGACCATCGTTTTCTCGAGTCCGTCTTATCCGCGTCTGGCTTCGGTGAGATCTTTCGCTCCTGGATTCGTCTCTTGTATGCATCCCCCAGCTCGGTGGTGGAGGTGAATGGAGTGAGGTCGAAAGCCTTTCAGTTGTCCAGATCAGTTCGTCAAGGTTGTCCACTTTCGCCGATGCTGTACATTCTTGCGCTGGAACCTTTCCTGCGCAAAGTAAAGGCGAATCCGGTCCTGCGCGGGCTAACCTTGCCTGGTGGTCACACGCCAGTCAAGTATACCGCCTACGTTGATGACATAACTTTGCTTGTAACGAGCAGTGCCGAGATCAGGGAAATCAGCGTAGAGATCCAAAGGTATGAGACGGTGACAGGGGCCAAAGCCAACTGCGGCAAGTCTGAGGGCTTGTTGCTGGACTCGTGGAGAGGGCGCTCTCTCCCTGGTCCCTTTGCCTGGACGGAAGGGCCGTGCAAGATACTCGGCGTCTGGTTCGGTCCCGACCTCCAGTTGGAGAAAAATTGGTCGGGTGTACTGGAAAAGGTAGAGAAAGCAGTTGATCTGTGGACTCGGAGGAAGCTCTCCTTTAAGGGTAGGGCCGAGGTGTGCGTCTCTCACATCTACCCCCTTATCCTTTACCGACTTTCAGTGCTCCCTCTTCCGTGTACCGACCAACTAAAGTTGGAAGGTGCCATGTTTCGACTCCTATGGGGTCACAGGCACCCTATGGTATCTCGCAAGATCTGTCAGCTCCAACCTGCGGAAGGCGGCCTAGGAATGCCGAACATCGAAGCTCGGCAACATACCCTGCGCTTGACTTTCTTAGGTCGGATGTGTACGCAAGAAGAGCAGAACGGCGAATTCTGGAAAGAAGACGCCAGGAAGGCTTTCCCAGCCTTAAGAAACGTGCATTCCGACGACGGGGGTGAGGCCCGCCGTAGACCCCGGGCGGAATGCTCTTTCTATCGAGAATGCCGACACGCTCTCCGAGTTTTTTCTCGGGTGAAGGAATGCCTCAACGACACCCAGTCGTTGTCGAGGAGGGCATTATATCGGGTAATAGTGAGGGGGTCCGTTCGAGACGAAATGATCGAGGGGCTCGGTTTAACGAAGGCGGAGAGTCGCTCAATCTGGCCTTGGACGCCCGGACTGAGGTGCCTCAATAACAACGAGGCGTCCCTCACCTGGCTAGTCATACGGAATGCTCTCTGGGTCGGCAAACGGCTTTTTTTAGCGAATCTGGTAGATTCACCAGAGTGCATACGCTGTGGTGGAATGGAGGAGTCTATTGAGCACGCCTTCTTCCACTGCAGCGTGGTGCATCCGCTGTGCAAGCTGGTTGAAGGCCACATGGTTCGCATCGTCGGGGCACGGTTTTTTGCCTTGGATGCCAGTGCTGTCTGCAGCAATGTGTTCCCATCGTTGGAGAAGGACGCACATATAGTGCTAATGTGCTTACTTGGCGTGATGCGAATGGTGATTTGGACGACGCGTCAGAAGGGGTTCCACGAAGGAGAGCATTTCACTCCCGAACAACTGATTGCGTTCTTTGGGCACCAGCTCAAAGTCAAAATCAGGGTCGAGAGGGAGAGGCTCCCTTGGTCGGAATTCAACGGAAGGTGGGTGAGAGTTGCGCGACTGTGTCGAGTGAAAGGTGCTGAATTAGAGTGGTTTTTTTGAAGGTCTATTGGTCAGCAAGGATTTTGCAGTCCTGACACGAACGTGCTAACCCAGCCCAGGTTAGGATAGATTAGATTTTCCTTTTCTGTTAGCCAACAGTTTCTTAGCTAGGGAGAGAATGATCATCGGCCCCCCTTTTTTTTCTGTCCTTCACTTTTTTTTCGATTCCCATCCCCTCCCCCTCTAGATGACAGAAGGTAAAGTTTTCCAGAGGATGTTTGAGAGGAATTTTTTTTTTTTTTTTTTTTTTTTTTTTTTTTTCTCTCTCGACATCCATCTTTTCGTCTGGTTAACTTGCTGTTCTGCCACGTTAGGTCTTTTGTGGGGGGTCACATACTAATTTCGTTTTCGTTTTTTTTTTTCTGTAAATATATATCAGTCATTGGGGTTCATTTTTATTTGTAAATATTTATCATAATTTTATTCCCCCCCCACACACAAAATTGTAAATAGGGGTTTAGAGTAGCATCATAGAGAGAATCTGACTTTATGGTAAATGCAGTATGAGAGAGACCAGGAAAAATGTGTTGTTTTGGTGAACGGATGTATATAGTGTGATTGGGTCAGTGCATGAGACTAGCTAAGATAAGATTAGGAATAGAGTCGACCAGTCCTACTACCCATTCCCCCCTCCGACTATATGTCAAATTTCTCTCTCTTTTTATATTTGTAGAGAATAAATAAGGGAAAGAGCACCGATCGCTCGACGAGATTGTTGTGACTTTTTTTGGCAAAAAAAAAAAAGACAAGTTTCCTGCGACCACACCGAACAAGATAACGGACTAGTAGGACCCCCTTGAAACTCTAGTTCGAAAAGATAAGCCCTTGTTGTTTTTTCGATTTGACTCGATTTTTTTTTGTTCCGATTTTTTTGTTGTTTGTCTCGATTTTGTATTTTTTTCTTTCCCTTCATGGCCGACGAGGCCAGGAGGGCCTTGTTTGCTTCCCCCGATAAGGGGGAGGGCGGGGGCACATCCACACCCCCTAAAATAGGGAAAAAAAACAAAAAAAAACAAGAAAAAATGTCTAAAACACAGACACCCGGTACAAGTGAAAAGAATACAGACATGAAAAAAACCCCCGTCCATGAAGGGAGGGGGGAAAATACAGACTCGCCGATTCCGGCGGGACAACAACAGCAACAAGAAAAGACAAGTGGGGACTCTCCTAACGTTTGGTCATCCCCTCCCGTAATAAATACAGTCAATGTGGCGGAATTCGTCAAGCGTTGCCAGACATACAGTCACCTTGTAAAAGAGGACGGCTTACTGGTGGACTTGGTCGAATTGAAAGACATTGAGAAAAAAATGGTGTCCGTCTTTTTGGTCGACAAGAAGTCAAACCGAATTGTCCGATCAAACAAAGACATAGTGTTGAAAGCACTGGCTAGCTTAGGAATCAAAGCCAAACAAGTTGTTAAAGGCGATGGCTTTGCGATGTGGGACGTACTATTGCCCACTGAACAGGACTGTTCAGATCTCCTGCGCCGAGAGCTCCAAACCAAGGAGTATTTTATTCGCGTTGAGTATCTCGGCCGGAGAAGGACCCGGGTAATAGCACATGAGGTGCCCAGCTTCGTACTCGGGGAACATATCGGGGCTTTTCTCCTGAAATACGGAGAAATTGTCTCGGTTGACTCCGAGGTGATGCGTGGGGAGTGGCGTTTTGATCTTATGATCGACAGGAAGGCGTTCCTGGCCATTCCCAACTATTTGGACATAGGTGGTCGGAGGCGACTGCCTCTTATCGTAAAAGGTAGGAGGCCAGTCTGCTGGATATGCGGGGAGGCCGGTCACCTCGCCGCTATCTGCAAAAAGAAACCGTCCAGCCTGACGCAAGACCCTTCCCACTCAGTTTCTGTGACCGCCCAAAAGGAGGCTCCCGTAGTCTCGCCTACTGCCATGACTGGAGGAATCCAGTCAGATGCCGGGAGAGGTAAAAGTCTCCCCTCACCTAAACCGTCGACTCCGTCACCAAAGGTGGTGGCACAAAAAGAGAAGACGGAGGGGGAGTGGCAGGTAGTAGGTCGTAGTGGGAAGAAGGCCCAAATAGAGGTACCCCTGTTGCCACATAGCCTAAAGCGAACCGACACCGACAGTCCCCAAGGAGAGACCCCGCAGTCTTATGCGGAACGGGCTAGAGTGGGGGGTTACGCTAGTCCAGGACGAATAGGGAAGGAAAAGGCGGCGGCACTTCTTCAACAACTAAAGTCCAGGCAGCCAGCAGGGAGGGTTACCCCTCCGCCCTCCCCGAAAACATTACAAAGTCCACCCACGAAAAAATCAACCCCAGAAAAACCAAAACTGACAGTACTAGGAAAAAAATCTACCCCCCAAAAAACACCAATACCTTCACCTACACCCCCATTACCGCCCACATCACCGCTACCTCCGCCGCCGCCTCCACCGTTGATTATGTTTCCTCCCTCAACAACAGCAACACCAGCAGCCACACCAAAACCTTCCCCAAAAGTAACACCATCAGCATCACCAGCAACAACACCAGCAACAACACCAACATCAGCAACAACAACAACAAGCACACCCATGTCACCTACACAATCGGCCTCACAAAAGAGGCCGAGAAGCCCAGCCGGGGGTGATACCGGCGAGCCCACCAAAAAAGAGAAAAAAATCAGACACAAGAGAGGGGTCCACATCTGCCGTGTCGACCCGGACATTCTCGACAAGACAAAACTCCAGCAGCAGGCCCTGAGGGATTTAAAGGTCCTCCACAACTTCCGGTTCGTCGAACCCGGAAGACGTGATGTGGAGGACCCTACCTTGTTCCCAGGGCTAAAGAAAGTACTGACTGTGGTCCGGGTTGGTGACACCTCACGGCAGGTGTGGGACATGTTAAAAGAAGCCAACTTAGCTTTCAAAATGTCATCACCGCTGGCTGTCTGGCATCATCCAGACCTCCACAAACTGAAAAACTTTTGTTCAGGGAGGGTCCCCGTCTTCATGCACCCCTCCCTTTATAGGGCAGCAAAACTAACATTCCCTAGGCACGTCGGCGGCGTGTCCCTGGATGGCACCATCAGAACTGAGATGGGCACTGATCCTATGGGACCCGCTGTCGGTGTGCTATCACCGGCAATGTTCGCGTCAGGAGGGCAACGCCAATAGATTAACAAGATGGCTCTCTATTTAGCAAGTTTGAATGGTCGTGGTTGCCGGAATGAGTCGAGAAGAGCTAGACTCTGTCGTCTCCTCCGGCACCTCGACGTGAGTATTTGTTGTTTACAGGAGACTCATTTTATTTCGAGCGACAATGAGAGTGTGCTGTCTCGAGATTTCCGTCTCTTTTCAGCATATTTTGATTACCGCTCCAGAGGTGTCTCTTGGCTAATAAGCCATTCTTTGAATGCGGTGTGTTCCCTTGTGTATGCAGACCCGGCGGGCAGATTGTGCGTCGTTGATGTTACCATAAGAGGGGAGGCTTTTCGTTTGATTGGGGTTTATGCGCCCAACGGCCAGGGTGAGCGAATCAACTTCTTTCGGCAGATCGATCAGTTCGTAGTTCCGTCGAGACGGCTAGTGTTAGCGGGTGATTGGAATGCCGTCCTTGATCCCGATATAGACCGAGGGGTAAATAGGGGAACTAACAACGGTGACGTGATTCCGTTTCGGGATTTGATCAACAGGCTTGACCTGGTGGATAAATTCCGAAACGAACACCCCCGCCAAGTAGTATGGACTTGGACTAATAGTGGCGACCCGAGTTCGGTGCAACATTCCAGTTACATCGATCGGGTCTTAGCTAGAAGAGTCGACCATAAGTTTTTGGAATGTCCAAGTTTCCATAGCGTCCCCTTTTCGGACCATAGATTAGTAAGGGCCCGAATGAATTTAGGTATAGCTAAGCCCTTCAAGTCTGGTTACTGGAAATTCAACACATCCCTCGTGGATATGGAGGATTTTCGGGACCAGCTAACATCACTAATCCAGCGGGAACTGACGGGGGCTATCCTGGGAAATAAATTCTGGGGGAACCTCAAAAACAAAATTAGGTCTTTTGCTGCCGATTACAGTAGGCGACTCAACCTAGTGAGACTAGCGGCACAAAAGGCACTAGAAGATCGGATCGAGCGGGCGGTGGAGGGAGGGGACTCTAGCCAGGTTAAGATAGCTAAGGCAGAGTTGGCCTCCTTGCATGCCAAGAAGGATCAAGCTCTAGTAGTTAGAGCTAGATTAAAGAGAATGTCCCCCGAGGCAACGAATATGGCCGATGAGCTGAGGCTAGAAGAAATTAGGAGTGCGTCTAGTCGGCATATCTCCAGCGTCACATCGCCGGACGGACGTCTTGTGACCACAAACGAAGGTATCTGTGAGGTGTTTCGTGCCAATTTTCAGGAACTATTCACCAGGGAAGCTAGACTGAATTCGGCTCAGTTCGACGCCTATTTAGCTGACTTCCCTCGCCTTGAGGCGACTGAAGCAGCTGGGTGCGAGGGGCCCATAACAGAGGATGAAATCCGGGAAGCGTTAAAGAGCATCGAGAAGGAGAAGACACCGGGGATCGATGGTTTACCTTACGAAGTGTATTTGAGGCTGTCGCCCATTTTTGTTCACTTGCTGGCTTTGATCTTTAACCACTGGTTAAAGCAGGGGAGCATCCCCAGCCGCTTTACCAGAGGGGTAGTGAAATTGCTATGCAAGGACAAAGATGGAGGGGACGGGGTAGATAACTTCAGGCCCATAACTCTGCTCAATACAGAGTTAAAGATTTTGGCCAAGGTCCTCGCCAACCGACTGCAGACTGTGCTGGAGAGTCTGATTGGCCCCGAGCAGACTTGCTCTGTAAAGGGTCGGACTATCCAAGACAATCTGCACACGGTGCGCACGATCATTGAGAAAGTCGACAATGGAGCCGCGCTGATCAAGTTAGATCAGTCCAAAGCATTCGATAGGGTCGACCATCGTTTTCTCGAGTCCGTCTTATCCGCGTCTGGCTTCGGTGAGATCTTTCGCTCCTGGATTCGTCTCTTGTATGCATCCCCCAGCTCGGTGGTGGAGGTGAATGGAGTGAGGTCGAAAGCCTTTCAGTTGTCCAGATCAGTTCGTCAAGGTTGTCCACTTTCGCCGATGCTGTACATTCTTGCGCTGGAACCTTTCCTGCGCAAAGTAAAGGCGAATCCGGTCCTGCGCGGGCTAACCTTGCCTGGTGGTCACACGCCAGTCAAGTATACCGCCTACGTTGATGACATAACTTTGCTTGTAACGAGCAGTGCCGAGATCAGGGAAATCAGCGTAGAGATCCAAAGGTATGAGACGGTGACAGGGGCCAAAGCCAACTGCGGCAAGTCTGAGGGCTTGTTGCTGGACTCGTGGAGAGGGCGCTCTCTCCCTGGTCCCTTTGCCTGGACGGAAGGGCCGTGCAAGATACTCGGCGTCTGGTTCGGTCCCGACCTCCAGTTGGAGAAAAATTGGTCGGGTGTACTGGAAAAGGTAGAGAAAGCAGTTGATCTGTGGACTCGGAGGAAGCTCTCCTTCAAGGGTAGGGCCGAGGTGTGCGTCTCTCACATCTACCCCCTTATCCTTTACCGACTTTCAGTGCTCCCTCTTCCGTGTACCGACCAACTAAAGTTGGAAGGTGCCATGTTTCGACTCCTATGGGGTCACAGGCACCCTATGGTATCTCGCAAGATCTGTCAGCTCCAGCCTGCGGAAGGCGGCCTAGGAATGCCGAACATCGAAGCTCGGCAACATACCCTGCGCTTGACTTTCTTAGGTCGGATGTGTACGCAAGAAGAGCAGAACGGCGAATTCTGGAAAGAAGACGCCAGGAAGGCTTTCCCAGCCTTAAGAAACGTGCATTCCGACGACGGGGGTGAGGCCCGCCGTAGACCCCGGGCGGAATGCTCTTTCTATCGAGAATGCCGACACGCTCTCCGAGTTTTTTCTCGGGTGAAGGAATGCCTCAACGACACCCAGTCGTTGTCGAGGAGGGCATTATATCGGGTAATAGTGAGGGGATCCGTTCGAGACGGAATGATCGAGGGGCTCGGTTTAACGAAGGCGGAGAGTCGCTCAATCTGGCCTTGGACGCCCGGACTGAGGTGCCTCAATAACAACGAGGCGTCCCTCACCTGGCTAGTCATACGGAATGCTCTCTGGGTCGGCAAACGGCTTTTTCTAGCGAATCTGGTAGATTCACCAGAGTGCATACGCTGTGGTGGAATGGAGGAGTCTATTGAGCACGCCTTCTTCCACTGCAGCGTGGTGCATCCGCTGTGCAAGCTGGTTGAAGGCTACATGGTCCGCATCGTCGGGGCACGGTTTTTTGCCTTGGATGCCAGTGTTGTCTGCAGCAATGTGCTCCCATCGTTGGAGAAGGACGCACATATAGTGCTAATGTGCTTACTTGGCGTGATGCGAATGGTGATTTGGACGACGCGTCAGAAGGGGTTCCACGAAGGAGAGCATTTCACTCCCGAACAACTGATTGCGTTCTTTGGGCACCAGCTCAAAGTCAAAATCAGGGTCGAGAGGGAGAGGCTCCCTTGGTCGGAATTCAACGGAAGGTGGGTGAGAGTTGCGCGACTGTGTCGAGTGAAAGGTGCTGAATTAGAGTGGTTTTTTTGAAGGTCTATTGGTCAGTAAGGATTTTGCAGTCCTGACGCGAACGTGCTAACCCAGCCCAGGTTAGGATAGATTAGATTTTCCTTTTCTGTTAGCCAACAGTTTCTTAGCTAGGGAGAGAATGATCATCGGCCCCCCTTTTTTTTCTGTCCTTCACTTTTTTCGATTCCCATCCCCTCCCCCTCTAGATGACAGAAGGTAAAGTTTTCCAGAGGATGTTTGAGAGGATTTTTTTTTTTTTTTTTTTTTTTTTTTTTTTTTTTTTTTTTTTTTTTTTCTTCTCTCTCGACATCCATCTTTTCGTCTGGTTAACTTGCTGTTCTGCCATGTTAGGTCTTTTGTGGGGGGTCACATACTAATTTCGTTTTCGTTTTTTTTCTGTAAATATATATCAGTCATTGGGGTTCATTTTTATTTGTAAATATTTATCATAATTTTATTCCCCCCCCACACACAAAATTGTAAATAGGGGTTTAGAGTAGCATCATAGAGAGAATCTGACTTTATGGTAAATGCAGTATGAGAGAGACCAGGAAAAATGTGTTGTTTTGGTGAACGGATGTATATAGTGTGATTGGGTCAGTGCATGAGACTAGCTAAGATAAGATTAGGAATAGAGTCGACCAGTCCTACTACCCATTCCCCCCTCCGACTATATGTCAAATTTCTCTCTCTTTTTATATTTGTAGAGAATAAATAATGGAAAGAGCACCGATCGCTCGACGAGATTGTTGTGACTTTTTTTGGCAAAAAAAAAAAAGACAAGTTTCCTGCGACCACACCGAACAAGATAACGGACTAGTAGGACCCCCTTGAAACTCTAGTTCGAAAAGATAAGCCCTTGTTGTTTTTTCGATTTGACTCGATTTTTTTTTGTTCCGATTTTTTTGTTGTTTGTCTCGATTTTGTATTTTTTTCTTTCCCTTCATGGCCGACGAGGCCAGGAGGGCCTTGTTTGCTTCCCCCGATAAGGGGGAGGGCGGGGGCACATCCACACCCCCTAAAATAGGGAAAAAAAACAAAAAAAAACAAGAAAAAATGTCTACAACACAGACAAACAGTCCAGTTAAAAAGAATACAGACATGAAAAAATCCCCCGTTCATGAAGGGAGGGGGGAAAATACAGACTCGCCGATTCCGGCGGGACAACAACAGCAACAAGAAAAGACAAGTGGGGACTCTCCTAACGTTTGGTCATCCCCTCCCGTAATAAATACAGTCAATGTGGCGGAATTCGTCAAGCGTTGCCAGACATACAGTCACCTTGTAAAAGAGGACGGCTTACTGGTGGACTTGGTCGAATTGAAAGACATTGAAAAGAAAATGGTGTCCGTCTTTTTGGTCGACAAGAAGTCAAACCGAATTGTCCGATCAAACAAAGACATAGTGTTGAAAGCACTGGCTAGCTTAGGAATCAAAGCCAAACAAGTTGTTAAAGGCGATGGCTTTGCGATGTGGGACGTACTATTGCCCACTGAACAGGACTGTTCAGATCTCCTGCGCCGAGAGCTCCAAACCAAGGAGTACTTTATTCGCGTTGAGTATCTCGGCCGGAGAAGGACCCGGGTAATAGCACATGAGGTGCCCAGCTTCGTACTCGGGGAACATATCGGGGCTTTTCTCCTGAAATACGGAGAAATTGTCTCGGTTGACTCCGAGGCGATGCGTGGGGAGTGGCGTTTTGATCTGATGATCGACAGGAAGGCGTTCCTGGCCATTCCCAACTATTTGGACATAGGTGGTCGGAGGCGACTGCCTCTTATCGTAAAAGGTAGGAGGCCAGTCTGCTGGATATGCGGGGAGGCCGGTCACCTCGCCGCTATCTGCAAAAAGAAACCGTCCAGCCTGACGCAAGACCCTTCCCACTCAGTTTCTGTGACCGCCCAAAAGGAGGCTCCCGTAGTCTCGCCTACTGCCATGACTGGAGGAATCCAGTCAGATGCCGGGAGAGGTAAAAGTCTCCCCTCACCTAAACCGTCGACTCCGTCACCAAAGGTGGTGGCACAAAAAGAGAAGACGGAGGGGGAGTGGCAGGTAGTAGGTCGTAGTGGGAAGAAGGCCCAAATAGAGGTACCCCTGTTGCCACATAGCCTAAAGCGAACCGACACCGACAGTCCCCAAGGAGAGACCCCGCAGTCTTATGCGGAAAGGACTAGAGTGGGGGGTTATGCTAGTCCGGGACGAGTAGGGAAGGAAAAGGCGGCGGCACTACTTCAACAATTAAAGTCCAGGCAGCCAGCAGGGAGGGTTACCCCTCCGCCCTCCCCAAAAACATTACAAAGTCCACCCACGAAAAAATCAACCCCAGAAAAACCAAAACTGACAGTACTAGGAAAAAAATCTACCCCCCAAAAAACACCAATACCTTCTCCAACACCCCCATTACCGCCCACATCACCGCTACCTCCGCCGCCGCCTCCACCGTTGATTATGTTTCCTCCCTCAACAACAGCAACACCAGCAGCCACACCAAAACCTTCCCCAAGAATAACACCATCAGCATCACCAGCAACAACACCAGCAACAACACCAACATCAGCAACAACAACAACAAGCACACCCATGTCACCTACACAATCGGCCTCACAAAAGAGGCCGAGAAGCCCAGCCGGGGGTGATACCGGCGAGCCCACCAAAAAAGAGAAAAAAATCAGGCACAAGAGAGGGGTCCACATCTGCCGTGTCGACCCGGACATTCTCGACAAGACAAAGCTCCAGCAGCAGGCCCTGAGGGATTTAAAGGTCCTCCACAACTTCCGGTTCGTCGAACCCGGAAGACGTGATGTGGAGGACCCTACCTTGTTCCCAGGGCTAAAGAAAGTACTGACTGTGGTCCGGGTTGGTGACACCTCACGGCAGGTGTGGGACATGCTAAAAGAAGCCAACTTAGCTTTCAAAATGTCATCACCGCTGGCTGTCTGGCATCATCCAGACCTCCACAAACTGAAAAACTTTTGTTCAGGGAGGGTCCCCGTCTTCATGCACCCCTCCCTTTATAGGGCAGCAAAACTAACATTCCCTAGGCACGTCGGCGGCGTGTCCCTGGATGGCACCATCAGAACTGAGATGGGCACTGATCCTATGGGACCCGCTGTCGGTGTGCTATCACCGGCAATGTTCGCGTCAGGAGGGCAACGCCAATAGATTAACAAGATGGCTCTCTATTTAGCAAGTTTGAATGGTCGTGGTTGCCGGAATGAGTCGAGAAGAGCTAGACTCTGTCGTCTCCTCCGGCACCTCGACGTGAGTATTTGTTGTTTACAGGAGACTCATTTTATTTCGAGCGACAATGAGAGTGTGCTGTCTCGAGATTTCCGTCTCTTTTCAGCATATTTTGATTACCGCTCCAGAGGTGTCTCTTGGCTAATAAGCCATTCTTTGAATGCGATGTGTTCCCTTGTGTATGCAGACCCGGCGGGCAGATTGTGCGTCGTTGATGTTACCATAAGAGGGGAGGCTTTTCGTTTGATTGGGGTTTATGCGCCCAACGGCCAGGGTGAGCGAATCAACTTCTTTCGGCGGATCGATCAGTTCGTAGTTCCGTCGAGACGGCTAGTGTTAGCGGGTGATTGGAATGCCGTCCTTGATCCCGATATAGACCGAGGGGTAAATAGGGGAACTAACAACGGTGACGTGATTCCGTTTCGGGATTTGATCAACAGGCTTGACCTGGTGGATAAATTCCGAAACGAACACCCCCGCCAAGTAGTATGGACTTGGACTAATAGTGGCGACCCGAGTTCGGTGCAACATTCCAGTTACATCGATCGGGTCTTAGCTAGAAGAGTCGACCATAAGTTTTTGGAATGTCCAAGTTTCCATAGCGTCCCCTTTTCGGACCATAGATTAGTAAGGGCCCGAATGAATTTAGGTATAGCTAAGCCCTTCAAGTCTGGTTACTGGAAATTCAACACATCCCTCGTGGATATGGAGGATTTTCGGGACCAGCTAACATCACTAATCCAGCGGGAACTGACGGGGGCTATCCTGGGAAATAAATTCTGGGGGAACCTCAAAAACAAAATTAGGTCTTTTGCTGCCGATTACAGTAGGCGACTCAACCTAGTGAGACTAGCGGCACAAAAGGCACTAGAAGATCGGATCGAGAGGGCGGTGGAGGGAGGGGACTCTAGCCAGGTTAAGATAGCTAAGGCAGAGTTGGCCTCCTTGCATGCCAAGAAGGATCAAGCTCTAGTAGTTAGAGCTAGATTAAAGAGAATGTCCCCCGAGGCAACGAATATGGCCGATGAGCTGAGGCTAGAAGAAATTAGGAGTGCGTCTAGTCGGCATATCTCCAGCGTCACATCGCCGGACGGACGTCTTGTGACCACAAACGAAGGTATCTGTGAGGTGTTTCGTGCCAATTTTCAGGAACTATTCACCAGGGAAGCTAGACTGAATTCGGCTCAGTTCGACGCCTATTTAGCTGACTTCCCTCGCCTTGAGGCGACTGAAGCAGCTGGGTGCGAGGGGCCCATAACAGAGGATGAAATCCGGGAAGCGTTAAAGAGCATCGAGAAGGAGAAGACACCGGGGATCGATGGTTTACCTTACGAGGTGTATTTGAGGCTGTCGCCCATTTTTGTTCACTTGCTGGCTTTGATCTTTAACCACTGGTTAAAGCAGGGGAGCATCCCCAGCCGCTTTACCAGAGGGGTAGTGAAATTGCTATGCAAGGACAAAGATGGAGGGGACGGGGTAGATAACTTCAGGCCCATAACTCTGCTCAATACAGAGTTAAAGATTTTGGCCAAGGTCCTCGCCAACCGACTGCAGACTGTGCTGGGGAGTCTGATTGGCCCCGAGCAGACTTGCTCTGTAAAGGGTCGGACTATCCAAGACAATCTGCACACGGTGCGCACGATCATTGAGAAAGTCGACAATGGAGCCGCGCTGATCAAATTAGATCAGTCCAAAGCATTCGATAGGGTCGACCATCGTTTTCTCGAGTCCGTCTTATCCGCGTCTGGCTTCGGTGAGATCTTTCGCTCCTGGATTCGTCTCTTGTATGCATCCCCCAGCTCGGTGGTGGAGGTGAATGGAGTGAGGTCGAAAGCCTTTCAGTTGTCCAGATCAGTTCGTCAAGGTTGTCCACTTTCGCCGATGCTGTACATTCTTGCGCTGGAACCTTTCCTGCGCAAAGTAAAGGCGAATCCGGTCCTGCGCGGGCTAACCTTGCCTGGTGGTCACACGCCAGTCAAGTATACCGCCTACGTTGATGACATAACTTTGCTTGTAACGAGCAGTGCCGAGATCAGGGAAATCAGCGTAGAGATCCAAAGGTATGAGACGGTGACAGGGGCCAAAGCCAACTGCGGCAAGTCTGAGGGCTTGTTGCTGGACTCGTGGAGAGGGCGCTCTCTCCCTGGTCCCTTTGCCTGGACGGAAGGGCCGTGCAAGATACTCGGCGTCTGGTTCGGTCCCGACCTCCAGTTGGAGAAAAATTGGTCGGGTGTACTGGAAAAGGTAGAGAAAGCAGTTGATCTGTGGACTCGGAGGAAGCTCTCCTTCAAGGGTAGGGCCGAGGTGTGCGTCTCTCACATCTACCCCCTTATCCTTTACCGACTTTCAGTGCTCCCTCTTCCGTGTACCGACCAACTAAAGTTGGAAGGTGCCATGTTTCGACTCCTATGGGGTCACAGGCACCCTATGGTATCTCGCAAGATCTGTCAGCTCCAACCTGCGGAAGGCGGCCTAGGAATGCCGAACATCGAAGCTCGGCAACATACCCTGCGCTTGACTTTCTTAGGTCGGATGTGTACGCAAGAAGAGCAGAACGGCGAATTCTGGAAAGAAGACGCCAGGAAGGCTTTCCCAGCCTTAAGAAACGTGCATTCCGACGACGGGGGTGAGGCCCGCCGTAGACCCCGGGCGGAATGCTCTTTCTATCGAGAATGCCGACACGCTCTCCGAGTTTTTTCTCGGGTGAAGGAATGCCTCAACGACACCCAGTCGTTGTCGAGGAGGGCATTATATCGGGTAATAGTGAGGGGGTCCGTTCGAGACGAAATGATCGAGGGGCTCGGTTTAACGAAGGCGGAGAGTCGCTCAATCTGGCCTTGGACGCCCGGACTGAGGTGCCTCAATAACAACGAGGCGTCCCTCACCTGGCTAGTCATACGGAATGCTCTCTGGGTCGGCAAACGGCTTTTTTTAGCGAATCTGGTAGATTCACCAGAGTGCATACGCTGTGGTGGAATGGAGGAGTCTATTGAGCACGCCTTCTTCCACTGCAGCGTGGTGCATCCGCTGTGCAAGCTGGTTGAAGGCCACATGGTTCGCATCGTCGGGGCACGGTTTTTTGCCTTGGATGCCAGTGCTGTCTGCAGCAATGTGTTCCCATCGTTGGAGAAGGACGCACATATAGTGCTAATGTGCTTACTTGGCGTGATGCGAATGGTGATTTGGACGACGCGTCAGAAGGGGTTCCACGAAGGAGAGCATTTCACTCCCGAACAACTGATTGCGTTCTTTGGGCACCAGCTCAAAGTCAAAATCAGGGTCGAGAGGGAGAGGCTCCCTTGGTCGGAATTCAACGGAAGGTGGGTGAGAGTTGCGCGACTGTGTCGAGTGAAAGGTGCTGAATTAGAGTGGTTTTTTTGAAGGTCTATTGGTCAGCAAGGATTTTGCAGTCCTGACACGAACGTGCTAACCCAGCCCAGGTTAGGATAGATTAGATTTTCCTTTTCTGTTAGCCAACAGTTTCTTAGCTAGGGAGAGAATGATCATCGGCCCCCCTTTTTTTTCTGTCCTTCACTTTTTTTTCGATTCCCATCCCCTCCCCCTCTAGATGACAGAAGGTTAAGTTTTCCAGAGGATGTTTGAGAGGAATTTTTTTTTTTTTTTTTTTTTTTTTTTTTTTTTTTTTTTTTCTCTCTCTCGGCATCCATCTTTTCGTCTGGTTAACTTGCTGTTCTGCCACGTTAGGTCTTTTGTGGGGGGTCACATACTAATTTCGTTTTCGTTTTTTTTTTCTGTAAATATATATCAGTCATTGGGGTTCATTTTTATTTGTAAATATTTATCATAATTTTATTCCCCCCCCACACACAAAATTGTAAATAGGGGTTTAGAGTAGCATCATAGAGAGAATCTGACTTTATGGTAAATGCAGTATGAGAGAGACCAGGAAAAATGTGTTGTTTTGGTGAACGGATGTATATAGTGTGATTGGGTCAGTGCATGAGACTAGCTAAGATAAGATTAGGAATAGAGTCGACCAGTCCTATTACCCATTACCCCCTCCGACTATATGTCAAATTTCTCTTTGTAGAGAATAAATAATGGAAAGAGCACCGATCGCTCGACGAGATTGTTGTGACTTTTTTTGGCAAAAAAAAAAAAGACAAGTTTCCTGCGACCACACCGAACAAGATAACGGACTAGTAGGACCCCCTTGAAACTCTAGTTCGAAAAGATAAGCCCTTGTTGTTTTTTCGATTTGACTCGATTTTTTTTTTGTTCCGATTTTTTTGTTGTTTGTCTCGATTTTGTATTTTTTTCTTTCCCTTCATGGCCGACGAGGCCAGGAGGGCCTTGTTTGCTTCCCCCGATAAGGGGGAGGGCGGGGGCACATCCACACCCCCTAAAATAGGGAAAAAAAACAAAAAAAAACAAGAAAAAATGTCTACAACACAGACAAACAGTCCAGTTAAAAAGAATACAGACATGAAAAAATCCCCCGTTCATGAAGGGAGGGGGGAAAATACAGACTCGCCGATTCCGGCGGGACAACAACAGCAACAAGAAAAGACAAGTGGGGACTCTCCTAACGTTTGGTCATCCCCTCCCGTAATAAATACAGTCAATGTGGCGGAATTCGTCAAGCGTTGCCAGACATACAGTCACCTTGTAAAAGAGGACGGCTTACTGGTGGACTTGGTCGAATTGAAAGACATTGAAAAGAAAATGGTGTCCGTCTTTTTGGTCGACAAGAAGTCAAACCGAATTGTCCGATCAAACAAAGACATAGTGTTGAAAGCACTGGCTAGCTTAGGAATCAAAGCCAAACAAGTTGTTAAAGGCGATGGCTTTGCGATGTGGGACGTACTATTGCCCACTGAACAGGACTGTTCAGATCTCCTGCGCCGAGAGCTCCAAACCAAGGAGTACTTTATTCGCGTTGAGTATCTCGGCCGGAGAAGGACCCGGGTAATAGCACATGAGGTGCCCAGCTTCGTACTCGGGGAACATATCGGGGCTTTTCTCCTGAAATACGGAGAAATTGTCTCGGTTGACTCCGAGGCGATGCGTGGGGAGTGGCGTTTTGATCTGATGATCGACAGGAAGGCGTTCCTGGCCATTCCCAACTATTTGGACATAGGTGGTCGGAGGCGACTGCCTCTTATCGTAAAAGGTAGGAGGCCAGTCTGCTGGATATGCGGGGAGGCCGGTCACCTCGCCGCTATCTGCAAAAAGAAACCGTCCAGCCTGACGCAAGACCCTTCCCACTCAGTTTCTGTGACCGCCCAAAAGGAGGCTCCCGTAGTCTCGCCTACTGCCATGACTGGAGGAATCCAGTCAGATGCCGGGAGAGGTAAAAGTCTCCCCTCACCTAAACCGTCGACTCCGTCACCAAAGGTGGTGGCACAAAAAGAGAAGACGGAGGGGGAGTGGCAGGTAGTAGGTCGTAGTGGGAAGAAGGCCCAAATAGAGGTACCCCTGTTGCCACATAGCCTAAAGCGAACCGACACCGACAGTCCCCAAGGAGAGACCCCGCAGTCTTATGCGGAAAGGACTAGAGTGGGGGGTTATGCTAGTCCGGGACGAGTAGGGAAGGAAAAGGCGGCGGCACTACTTCAACAATTAAAGTCCAGGCAGCCAGCAGGGAGGGTTACCCCTCCGCCCTCCCCAAAAACATTACAAAGTCCACCCACGAAAAAATCAACCCCAGAAAAACCAAAACTGACAGTACTAGGAAAAAAATCTACCCCCCAAAAAACACCAATACCTTCTCCAACACCCCCATTACCGCCCACATCACCGCTACCTCCGCCGCCGCCTCCACCGTTGATTATGTTTCCTCCCTCAACAACAGCAACACCAGCAGCCACACCAAAACCTTCCCCAAGAATAACACCATCAGCATCACCAGCAACAACACCAGCAACAACACCAACATCAGCAACAACAACAACAAGCACACCCATGTCACCTACACAATCGGCCTCACAAAAGAGGCCGAGAAGCCCAGCCGGGGGTGATACCGGCGAGCCCACCAAAAAAGAGAAAAAAATCAGGCACAAGAGAGGGGTCCACATCTGCCGTGTCGACCCGGACATTCTCGACAAGACAAAGCTCCAGCAGCAGGCCCTGAGGGATTTAAAGGTCCTCCACAACTTCCGGTTCGTCGAACCCGGAAGACGTGATGTGGAGGACCCTACCTTGTTCCCAGGGCTAAAGAAAGTACTGACTGTGGTCCGGGTTGGTGACACCTCACGGCAGGTGTGGGACATGCTAAAAGAAGCCAACTTAGCTTTCAAAATGTCATCACCGCTGGCTGTCTGGCATCATCCAGACCTCCACAAACTGAAAAACTTTTGTTCAGGGAGGGTCCCCGTCTTCATGCACCCCTCCCTTTATAGGGCAGCAAAACTAACATTCCCTAGGCACGTCGGCGGCGTGTCCCTGGATGGCACCATCAGAACTGAGATGGGCACTGATCCTATGGGACCCGCTGTCGGTGTGCTATCACCGGCAATGTTCGCGTCAGGAGGGCAACGCCAATAGATTAACAAGATGGCTCTCTATTTAGCAAGTTTGAATGGTCGTGGTTGCCGGAATGAGTCGAGAAGAGCTAGACTCTGTCGTCTCCTCCGGCACCTCGACGTGAGTATTTGTTGTTTACAGGAGACTCATTTTATTTCGAGCGACAATGAGAGTGTGCTGTCTCGAGATTTCCGTCTCTTTTCAGCATATTTTGATTACCGCTCCAGAGGTGTCTCTTGGCTAATAAGCCATTCTTTGAATGCGATGTGTTCCCTTGTGTATGCAGACCCGGCGGGCAGATTGTGCGTCGTTGATGTTACCATAAGAGGGGAGGCTTTTCGTTTGATTGGGGTTTATGCGCCCAACGGCCAGGGTGAGCGAATCAACTTCTTTCGGCGGATCGATCAGTTCGTAGTTCCGTCGAGACGGCTAGTGTTAGCGGGTGATTGGAATGCCGTCCTTGATCCCGATATAGACCGAGGGGTAAATAGGGGAACTAACAACGGTGACGTGATTCCGTTTCGGGATTTGATCAACAGGCTTGACCTGGTGGATAAATTCCGAAACGAACACCCCCGCCAAGTAGTATGGACTTGGACTAATAGTGGCGACCCGAGTTCGGTGCAACATTCCAGTTACATCGATCGGGTCTTAGCTAGAAGAGTCGACCATAAGTTTTTGGAATGTCCAAGTTTCCATAGCGTCCCCTTTTCGGACCATAGATTAGTAAGGGCCCGAATGAATTTAGGTATAGCTAAGCCCTTCAAGTCTGGTTACTGGAAATTCAACACATCCCTCGTGGATATGGAGGATTTTCGGGACCAGCTAACATCACTAATCCAGCGGGAACTGACGGGGGCTATCCTGGGAAATAAATTCTGGGGGAACCTCAAAAACAAAATTAGGTCTTTTGCTGCCGATTACAGTAGGCGACTCAACCTAGTGAGACTAGCGGCACAAAAGGCACTAGAAGATCGGATCGAGAGGGCGGTGGAGGGAGGGGACTCTAGCCAGGTTAAGATAGCTAAGGCAGAGTTGGCCTCCTTGCATGCCAAGAAGGATCAAGCTCTAGTAGTTAGAGCTAGATTAAAGAGAATGTCCCCCGAGGCAACGAATATGGCCGATGAGCTGAGGCTAGAAGAAATTAGGAGTGCGTCTAGTCGGCATATCTCCAGCGTCACATCGCCGGACGGACGTCTTGTGACCACAAACGAAGGTATCTGTGAGGTGTTTCGTGCCAATTTTCAGGAACTATTCACCAGGGAAGCTAGACTGAATTCGGCTCAGTTCGACGCCTATTTAGCTGACTTCCCTCGCCTTGAGGCGACTGAAGCAGCTGGGTGCGAGGGGCCCATAACAGAGGATGAAATCCGGGAAGCGTTAAAGAGCATCGAGAAGGAGAAGACACCGGGGATCGATGGTTTACCTTACGAAGTGTATTTGAGGCTGTCGCCCATTTTTGTTCACTTGCTGGCTTTGATCTTTAACCACTGGTTAAAGCAGGGGAGCATCCCCAGCCGCTTTACCAGAGGGGTAGTGAAATTGCTATGCAAGGACAAAGATGGAGGGGACGGGGTAGATAACTTCAGGCCCATAACTCTGCTCAATACAGAGTTAAAGATTTTGGCCAAGGTCCTCGCCAACCGACTGCAGACTGTGCTGGAGAGTCTGATTGGCCCCGAGCAGACTTGCTCTGTAAAGGGTCGGACTATCCAAGACAATCTGCACACGGTGCGCACGATCATTGAGAAAGTCGACAATGGAGCCGCGCTGATCAAGTTAGATCAGTCCAAAGCATTCGATAGGGTCGACCATCGTTTTCTCGAGTCCGTCTTATCCGCGTCTGGCTTCGGTGAGATCTTTCGCTCCTGGATTCGTCTCTTGTATGCATCCCCCAGCTCGGTGGTGGAGGTGAATGGAGTGAGGTCGAAAGCCTTTCAGTTGTCCAGATCAGTTCGTCAAGGTTGTCCACTTTCGCCGATGCTGTACATTCTTGCGCTGGAACCTTTCCTGCGCAAAGTAAAGGCGAATCCGGTCCTGCGCGGGCTAACCTTGCCTGGTGGTCACACGCCAGTCAAGTATACCGCCTACGTTGATGACATAACTTTGCTTGTAACGAGCAGTGCCGAGATCAGGGAAATCAGCGTAGAGATCCAAAGGTATGAGACGGTGACAGGGGCCAAAGCCAACTGCGGCAAGTCTGAGGGCTTGTTGCTGGACTCGTGGAGAGGGCGCTCTCTCCCTGGTCCCTTTGCCTGGACGGAAGGGCCGTGCAAGATACTCGGCGTCTGGTTCGGTCCCGACCTCCAGTTGGAGAAAAATTGGTCGGGTGTACTGGAAAAGGTAGAGAAAGCAGTTGATCTGTGGACTCGGAGGAAGCTCTCCTTCAAGGGTAGGGCCGAGGTGTGCGTCTCTCACATCTACCCCCTTATCCTTTACCGACTTTCAGTGCTCCCTCTTCCGTGTACCGACCAACTAAAGTTGGAAGGTGCCATGTTTCGACTCCTATGGGGTCACAGGCACCCTATGGTATCTCGCAAGATCTGTCAGCTCCAGCCTGCGGAAGGCGGCCTAGGAATGCCGAACATCGAAGCTCGGCAACATACCCTGCGCTTGACTTTCTTAGGTCGGATGTGTACGCAAGAAGAGCAGAACGGCGAATTCTGGAAAGAAGACGCCAGGAAGGCTTTCCCAGCCTTAAGAAACGTGCATTCCGACGACGGGGGTGAGGCCCGCCGTAGACCCCGGGCGGAATGCTCTTTCTATCGAGAATGCCGACACGCTCTCCGAGTTTTTTCTCGGGTGAAGGAATGCCTCAACGACACCCAGTCGTTGTCGAGGAGGGCATTATATCGGGTAATAGTGAGGGGGTCCGTTCGAGACGGAATGATCGAGGGGCTCGGTTTAACGAAGGCGGAGAGTCGCTCAATCTGGCCTTGGACGCCCGGACTGAGGTGCCTCAATAACAACGAGGCGTCCCTCACCTGGCTAGTCATACGGAATGCTCTCTGGGTCGGCAAACGGCTTTTTCTAGCGAATCTGGTAGATTCACCAGAGTGCATACGCTGTGGTGGAATGGAGGAGTCTATTGAGCACGCCTTCTTCCACTGCAGCGTGGTGCATCCGCTGTGCAAGCTGGTTGAAGGCTACATGGTCCGCATCGTCGGGGCACGGTTTTTTGCCTTGGATGCCAGTGTTGTCTGCAGCAATGTGCTCCCATCGTTGGAGAAGGACGCACATATAGTGCTAATGTGCTTACTTGGCGTGATGCGAATGGTGATTTGGACGACGCGTCAGAAGGGGTTCCACGAAGGAGAGCATTTCACTCCCGAACAACTGATTGCGTTCTTTGGGCACCAGCTCAAAGTCAAAATCAGGGTCGAGAGGGAGAGGCTCCCTTGGTCGGAATTCAACGGAAGGTGGGTGAGAGTTGCGCGACTGTGTCGAGTGAAAGGTGCTGAATTAGAGTGGTTTTTTTGAAGGTCTATTGGTCAGCAAGGATTTTGCAGTCCTGACACGAACGTGCTAACCCAGCCCAGGTTAGGATAGATTAGATTTTCCTTTTCTGTTAGCCAACAGTTTCTTAGCTAGGGAGAGAATGATCATCGGCCCCCCTTTTTTTTTCTGTCCTTCACTTTTTTTTCGATTCCCATCCCCTCCCCCTCTAGATGACAGAAGGTAAAGTTTTCCAGAGGATGTTTGAGAGGATTTTTTTTTTTTTTTTTTTTTTTTTTTTTCTTCTCTCTCGACATCCATCTTTTCGTCTGGTTAACTTGCTGTTCTGCCACGTTAGGTCTTTTGTGGGGGGTCACATACTAATTTCGTTTTCGCTTTTTTTTTCTGTAAATATATATCAGTCATTGGGGTTCATTTTTATTTGTAAATATTTATCATAATTTTATTCCCCCCCCACACACAAAAATTGTAAATAGGGGTTTAGAGTAGCATCATAGAGAGAATCTGACTTTATGGTAAATGCAGTATGAGAGAGACCAGGAAAAATGTGTTGTTTTGGTGAACGGATGTATATAGTGTGATTGGGTCAGTGCATGAGACTAGCTAAGATAAGATTAGGAATAGAGTCGACCAGTCCTACTACCCATTCCCCCCTCCGACTATATGTCAAATTTCTCTCTCTTTTTATATTTGTAGAGAATAAATAATGGAAAGAGCACCGATCGCTCGACGAGATTGTTGTTACTTTTTTTGGCAAAAAAAAAAAAGACAAGTTTCCTGCGACCACACCGAACAAGATTACGGACTAGTAGGACCCCCTTGAAACTCTAGTTCGAAAAGATAAGCCCTTGGTTTTTTGACTCGATTTGACTCAAATTGACTCGATTTTTTTTATTATTTCGATTTTGTTGTTTGTCTCGATTTTGTATTTTTTTCTTTCCCTTCATGGCCGACGAGGCCAGGAGGGCCTTGTTTGCTTCCCCCGATAAGGGGGAGGGCGGGGGCACATCCACACCCCCTAAAATAGGGAAAAAAAACAAAAAAAAACAAGAAAAAATGTCTACAACACAGACAAACAGTACAAGTGAAAAGAATTCAGACATGAAAAAATCCCCCGTCCATGAAGGGAGGGGGGAAAATACAGACTCGCCGATTCCGGCGGGACAACAACAACAACAAGAAAAGACAAGTGGGGACTCTCCTAACGTTTGGTCATCCCCTCCCGTAATAAATACAGTCAATGTGGCGGAATTCGTCAAGCGTTGCCAGACATACAGTCACCTTGTAAAAGAGGACGGCTTACTGGTGGACTTGGTCGAATTGAAAGACATTGAAAAGAAAATGGTGTCCGTCTTTTTGGTCGACAAGAAGTCAAACCGAATTGTCCGATCAAACAAAGACATAGTGTTGAAAGCACTGGCTAGCTTAGGAATCAAAGCCAAACAAGTTGTTAAAGGCGATGGCTTTGCGATGTGGGACGTACTATTGCCCACTGAACAGGACTGTTCAGATCTCCTGCGCCGAGAGCTCCAAACGAAGGAGCATTACATTCGTGTTGAGTATCTCGGCCGGAGAAGGACCCGGGTAATAGCACATGAGGTGCCCAGCTTCGTACTCGGGGAACATATCGGGGCTTTTCTCCTGAAATACGGAGAAATTGTCTCGGTTGACTCCGAGGTGATGCGTGGGGAGTGGCGTTTTGATCTTATGATCGACAGGAAGGCGTTCCTGGCCATTCCCAACTATTTGGACATAGGTGGTCGGAGGCGACTGCCTCTTATCGTAAAAGGTAGGAGGCCAGTCTGCTGGATATGCGGGGAGGCCGGTCACCTCGCCGCTATCTGCAAAAAGAAACCGTCCAGCCTGACGCAAGACCCTTCCCACTCAGTTTCTGTGACCGCCCAAAAGGAGGCTCCCGTAGTCTCGCCTACTGCCATGACTGGAGGAATCCAGTCAGATGCCGGGAGAGGTAAAAGTCTCCCCTCACCTAAACCGTCGACTCCGTCACCAAAGGTGGTGGCACAAAAAGAGAAGACGGAGGGGGAGTGGCAGGTAGTAGGTCGTAGTGGGAAGAAGGCCCAAATAGAGGTACCCCTGTTGCCACATAGCCTAAAGCGAACCGACACCGACAGTCCCCAAGGAGAGACCCCGCAGTCTTATGCGGAACGGGCTAGAGTGGGGGGTTACGCTAGTCCAGGACGAATAGGGAAGGAAAAGGCGGCGGCACTTCTTCAACAACTAAAGTCCAGGCAGCCAGCAGGGAGGGTTACCCCTCCGCCCTCCCCGAAAACATTACAAAGTCCACCCACGAAAAAATCAACCCCAGAAAAACCAAAACTGACAGTACTAGGAAAAAAATCTACCCCCCAAAAAACACCAATACCTTCACCTACACCCCCATTACCGCCCACATCACCGCTACCTCCGCCGCCGCCTCCACCGTTGATTATGTTTCCTCCCTCAACAACAGCAACACCAGCAGCCACACCAAAACCTTCCCCAAAAGTAACACCATCAGCATCACCAGCAACAACACCAGCAACAACACCAACATCAGCAACAACAACAACAAGCACACCCATGTCACCTACACAATCGGCCTCACAAAAGAGGCCGAGAAGCCCAGCCGGGGGTGATACCGGCGAGCCCACCAAAAAAGAGAAAAAAATCAGACACAAGAGAGGGGTCCACATCTGCCGTGTCGACCCGGACATTCTCGACAAGACAAAACTCCAGCAGCAGGCCCTGAGGGATTTAAAGGTCCTCCACAACTTCCGGTTCGTCGAACCCGGAAGACGTGATGTGGAGGACCCTACCTTGTTCCCAGGGCTAAAGAAAGTACTGACTGTGGTCCGGGTTGGTGACACCTCACGGCAGGTGTGGGACATGTTAAAAGAAGCCAACTTAGCTTTCAAAATGTCATCACCGCTGGCTGTCTGGCATCATCCAGACCTCCACAAACTGAAAAACTTTTGTTCAGGGAGGGTCCCCGTCTTCATGCACCCCTCCCTTTATAGGGCAGCAAAACTAACATTCCCTAGGCACGTCGGCGGCGTGTCCCTGGATGGCACCATCAGAACTGAGATGGGCACTGATCCTATGGGACCCGCTGTCGGTGTGCTATCACCGGCAATGTTCGCGTCAGGAGGGCAACGCCAATAGATTAACAAGATGGCTCTCTATTTAGCAAGTTTGAATGGTCGTGGTTGCCGGAATGAGTCGAGAAGAGCTAGACTCTGTCGTCTCCTCCGGCACCTCGACGTGAGTATTTGTTGTTTACAGGAGACTCATTTTATTTCGAGCGACAATGAGAGTGTGCTGTCTCGAGATTTCCGTCTCTTTTCAGCATATTTTGATTACCGCTCCAGAGGTGTCTCTTGGCTAATAAGCCATTCTTTGAATGCGGTGTGTTCCCTTGTGTATGCAGACCCGGCGGGCAGATTGTGCGTCGTTGATGTTACCATAAGAGGGGAGGCTTTTCGTTTGATTGGGGTTTATGCGCCCAACGGCCAGGGTGAGCGAATCAACTTCTTTCGGCAGATCGATCAGTTCGTAGTTCCGTCGAGACGGCTAGTGTTAGCGGGTGATTGGAATGCCGTCCTTGATCCCGATATAGACCGAGGGGTAAATAGGGGAACTAACAACGGTGACGTGATTCCGTTTCGGGATTTGATCAACAGGCTTGACCTGGTGGATAAATTCCGAAACGAACACCCCCGCCAAGTAGTATGGACTTGGACTAATAGTGGCGACCCGAGTTCGGTGCAACATTCCAGTTACATCGATCGGGTCTTAGCTAGAAGAGTCGACCATAAGTTTTTGGAATGTCCAAGTTTCCATAGCGTCCCCTTTTCGGACCATAGATTAGTAAGGGCCCGAATGAATTTAGGTATAGCTAAGCCCTTCAAGTCTGGTTACTGGAAATTCAACACATCCCTCGTGGATATGGAGGATTTTCGGGACCAGCTAACATCACTAATCCAGCGGGAACTGACGGGGGCTATCCTGGGAAATAAATTCTGGGGGAACCTCAAAAACAAAATTAGGTCTTTTGCTGCCGATTACAGTAGGCGACTCAACCTAGTGAGACTAGCGGCACAAAAGGCACTAGAAGATCGGATCGAGAGGGCGGTGGAGGGAGGGGACTCTAGCCAGGTTAAGATAGCTAAGGCAGAGTTGGCCTCCTTGCATGCCAAGAAGGATCAAGCTCTAGTAGTTAGAGCTAGATTAAAGAGAATGTCCCCCGAGGCAACGAATATGGCCGATGAGCTGAGGCTAGAAGAAATTAGGAGTGCGTCTAGTCGGCATATCTCCAGCGTCACATCGCCGGACGGACGTCTTGTGACCACAAACGAAGGTATCTGTGAGGTGTTTCGTGCCAATTTTCAGGAACTATTCACCAGGGAAGCTAGACTGAATTCGGCTCAGTTCGACGCCTATTTAGCTGACTTCCCTCGCCTTGAGGCGACTGAAGCAGCTGGGTGCGAGGGGCCCATAACAGAGGATGAAATCCGGGAAGCGTTAAAGAGCATCGAGAAGGAGAAGACACCGGGGATCGATGGTTTACCTTACGAAGTGTATTTGAGGCTGTCGCCCATTTTTGTTCACTTGCTGGCTTTGATCTTTAACCACTGGTTAAAGCAGGGGAGCATCCCCAGCCGCTTTACCAGAGGGGTAGTGAAATTGCTATGCAAGGACAAAGATGGAGGGGACGGGGTAGATAACTTCAGGCCCATAACTCTGCTCAATACAGAGTTAAAGATTTTGGCCAAGGTCCTCGCCAACCGACTGCAGACTGTGCTGGAGAGTCTGATTGGCCCCGAGCAGACTTGCTCTGTAAAGGGTCGGACTATCCAAGACAATCTGCACACGGTGCGCACGATCATTGAGAAAGTCGACAATGGAGCCGCGCTGATCAAGTTAGATCAGTCCAAAGCATTCGATAGGGTCGACCATCGTTTTCTCGAGTCCGTCTTATCCGCGTCTGGCTTCGGTGAGATCTTTCGCTCCTGGATTCGTCTCTTGTATGCATCCCCCAGCTCGGTGGTGGAGGTGAATGGAGTGAGGTCGAAAGCCTTTCAGTTGTCCAGATCAGTTCGTCAAGGTTGTCCACTTTCGCCGATGCTGTACATTCTTGCGCTGGAACCTTTCCTGCGCAAAGTAAAGGCGAATCCGGTCCTGCGCGGGCTAACCTTGCCTGGTGGTCACACGCCAGTCAAGTATACCGCCTACGTTGATGACATAACTTTGCTTGTAACGAGCAGTGCCGAGATCAGGGAAATCAGCGTAGAGATCCAAAGGTATGAGACGGTGACAGGGGCCAAAGCCAACTGCGGCAAGTCTGAGGGCTTGTTGCTGGACTCGTGGAGAGGGCGCTCTCTCCCTGGTCCCTTTGCCTGGACGGAAGGGCCGTGCAAGATACTCGGCGTCTGGTTCGGTCCCGACCTCCAGTTGGAGAAAAATTGGTCGGGTGTACTGGAAAAGGTAGAGAAAGCAGTTGATCTGTGGACTCGGAGGAAGCTCTCCTTCAAGGGTAGGGCCGAGGTGTGCGTCTCTCACATCTACCCCCTTATCCTTTACCGACTTTCAGTGCTCCCTCTTCCGTGTACCGACCAACTAAAGTTGGAAGGTGCCATGTTTCGACTCCTATGGGGTCACAGGCACCCTATGGTATCTCGCAAGATCTGTCAGCTCCAGCCTGCGGAAGGCGGCCTAGGAATGCCGAACATCGAAGCTCGGCAACATACCCTGCGCTTGACTTTCTTAGGTCGGATGTGTACGCAAGAAGAGCAGAACGGCGAATTCTGGAAAGAAGACGCCAGGAAGGCTTTCCCAGCCTTAAGAAACGTGCATTCCGACGACGGGGGTGAGGCCCGCCGTAGACCCCGGGCGGAATGCTCTTTCTATCGAGAATGCCGACACGCTCTCCGAGTTTTTTCTCGGGTGAAGGAATGCCTCAACGACACCCAGTCGTTGTCGAGGAGGGCATTATATCGGGTAATAGTGAGGGGGTCCGTTCGAGACGGAATGATCGAGGGGCTCGGTTTAACGAAGGCGGAGAGTCGCTCAATCTGGCCTTGGACGCCCGGACTGAGGTGCCTCAATAACAACGAGGCGTCCCTCACCTGGCTAGTCATACGGAATGCTCTCTGGGTCGGCAAACGGCTTTTTCTAGCGAATCTGGTAGATTCACCAGAGTGCATACGCTGTGGTGGAATGGAGGAGTCTATTGAGCACGCCTTCTTCCACTGCAGCGTGGTGCATCCGCTGTGCAAGCTGGTTGAAGGCTACATGGTCCGCATCGTCGGGGCACGGTTTTTTGCCTTGGATGCCAGTGTTGTCTGCAGCAATGTGCTCCCATCGTTGGAGAAGGACGCACATATAGTGCTAATGTGCTTACTTGGCGTGATGCGAATGGTGATTTGGACGACGCGTCAGAAGGGGTTCCACGAAGGAGAGCATTTCACTCCCGAACAACTGATTGCGTTCTTTGGGCACCAGCTCAAAGTCAAAATCAGGGTCGAGAGGGAGAGGCTCCCTTGGTCGGAATTCAACGGAAGGTGGGTGAGAGTTGCGCGACTGTGTCGAGTGAAAGGTGCTGAATTAGAGTGGTTTTTTTGAAGGTCTATTGGTCAGCAAGGATTTTGCAGTCCTGACGCGAACGTGCTAACCCAGCCCAGGTTAGGATAGATTAGATTTTCCTTTTCTGTTAGCCAACAGTTTCTTAGCTAGGGAGAGAATGATCATCGGCCCCCCTTTTTTTTCTGTCCTTCACTTTTTTCGATTCCCATCCCCTCCCCCTCTAGATGACAGAAGGTAAAGTTTTCCAGAGGATGTTTGAGAGGATTTTTTTTTTTTTTTTTTTTTTTTTTTTTTTTTTTTCTTCTCTCTCGACATCCATCTTTTCGTCTGGTTAACTTGCTGTTCTGCCATGTTAGGTCTTTTGTGGGGGGTCACATACTAATTTCGTTTTCGTTTTTTTTTTTTTTTTTTTTTTTTTTTTCTGTAAATATATATCAGTCATTGGGGTTCATTTTTATTTGTAAATATTTATCATAATTTTATTCCCCCCCCACACACAAAATTGTAAATAGGGGTTTAGAGTAGCATCATAGAGAGAATCTGACTTTATGGTAAATGCAGTATGAGAGAGACCAGGAAAAATGTGTTGTTTTGGTGAACGGATGTATATAGTGTGATTGGGTCAGTGCATGAGACTAGCTAAGATAAGATTAGGAATAGAGTCGACCAGTCCTATTACCCATTACCCCCTCCGACTATATGTCAAATTTCTCTTTGTAGAGAATAAATAATGGAAAGAGCACCGATCGCTCGACTGGATTGTTGTTACTTTTTTGGCAAAAAAAAAAAAGACAAGTTTCCTGCGACCACACCGAACAAGTTTACGGACTAGTAGGACCCCCTTGAAACTCTAGTTCGAAAAGATAAGCCCTTGTTGTTTTTTCGATTTGACTCGATTTTTTTTTGTTCCGATTTTTTTGTTGTTTGTCTCGATTTTGTATTTTTTTCTTTCCCTTCATGGCCGACGAGGCCAGGAGGGCCTTGTTTGCTTCCCCCGATAAGGGGGAGGGCGGGGGCACATCCACACCCCCTAAAATAGGGAAAAAAAACAAAAAAAAACAAGAAAAAATGTCTACATCACAGACAGTCAGTACAAGTGAAAAGAATTCAGACATGAAAAAATCCCCCGTCCATGAAGGGAGGGGGGAAAATACAGACTCGCCAATTCCGGCGGGACAACAACAACAACAAGAAAAGACAAGTGGGGACTCTCCTAACGTTTGGTCATCCCCTCCCGTAATAAATACAGTCAATGTGGCGGAATTCGTCAAGCGTTGCCAGACATACAGTCACCTTGTAAAAGAGGACGGCTTACTGGTGGACTTGGTCGAATTGAAAGACATTGAGAAAAAAATGGTGTCCGTCTTTTTGGTCGACAAGAAGTCAAACCGAATTGTCCGATCAAACAAAGACATAGTGTTGAAAGCACTGGCTAGCTTAGGAATCAAAGCCAAACAAGTTGTTAAAGGCGATGGCTTTGCGATGTGGGACGTACTATTGCCCACTGAACAGGACTGTTCAGATCTCCTGCGCCGAGAGCTCCAAACCAAGGAGTACTTTATTCGCGTTGAGTATCTCGGCCGGAGAAGGACCCGGGTAATAGCACATGAGGTGCCCAGCTTCGTACTCGGGGAACATATCGGGGCTTTTCTCCTGAAATACGGAGAAATTGTCTCGGTTGACTCCGAGGCGATGCGTGGGGAGTGGCGTTTTGATCTGATGATCGACAGGAAGGCGTTCCTGGCCATTCCCAACTATTTGGACATAGGTGGTCGGAGGCGACTGCCTCTTATCGTAAAAGGTAGGAGGCCAGTCTGCTGGATATGCGGGGAGGCCGGTCACCTCGCCGCTATCTGCAAAAAGAAACCGTCCAGCCTGACGCAAGACCCTTCCCACTCAGTTTCTGTGACCGCCCAAAAGGAGGCTCCCGTAGTCTCGCCTACTGCCATGACTGGAGGAATCCAGTCAGATGCCGGGAGAGGTAAAAGTCTCCCCTCACCTAAACCGTCGACTCCGTCACCAAAGGTGGTGGCACAAAAAGAGAAGACGGAGGGGGAGTGGCAGGTAGTAGGTCGTAGTGGGAAGAAGGCCCAAATAGAAGCACCCCTGTTGCCACATATCCTAGAGCGAACCGACACCGACAGTCCCCAAGGAGAGACCCCGCAGTCTTATGCGGAACGGGCTAGAGTGGGGGGTTACGCTAGTCCAGGACGAATAGGGAAGGAAAAGGCGGCGGCACTTCTTCAACAACTAAAGTCCAGGCAGCCAGCAGGGAGGGTTACCCCTCCGCCCTCCCCGAAAACATTACAAAGTCCACCCACGAAAAAATCAACCCCAGAAAAACCAAAACTGACAGTACTAGGAAAAAAATCTACCCCCCAAAAAACACCAATACCTTCACCTACACCCCCATTACCGCCCACATCACCGCTACCTCCGCCGCCGCCTCCACCGTTGATTATGTTTCCTCCCTCAACAACAGCAACACCAGCAGCCACACCAAAACCTTCCCCAAAAGTAACACCATCAGCATCACCAGCAACAACACCAGCAACAACACCAACATCAGCAACAACAACAACAAGCACACCCATGTCACCTACACAATCGGCCTCACAAAAGAGGCCGAGAAGCCCAGCCGGGGGTGATACCGGCGAGCCCACCAAAAAAGAGAAAAAAATCAGACACAAGAGAGGGGTCCACATCTGCCGTGTCGACCCGGACATTCTCGACAAGACAAAACTCCAGCAGCAGGCCCTGAGGGATTTAAAGGTCCTCCACAACTTCCGGTTCGTCGAACCCGGAAGACGTGATGTGGAGGACCCTACCTTGTTCCCAGGGCTAAAGAAAGTACTGACTGTGGTCCGGGTTGGTGACACCTCACGGCAGGTGTGGGACATGTTAAAAGAAGCCAACTTAGCTTTCAAAATGTCATCACCGCTGGCTGTCTGGCATCATCCAGACCTCCACAAACTGAAAAACTTTTGTTCAGGGAGGGTCCCCGTCTTCATGCACCCCTCCCTTTATAGGGCAGCAAAACTAACATTCCCTAGGCACGTCGGCGGCGTGTCCCTGGATGGCACCATCAGAACTGAGATGGGCACTGATCCTATGGGACCCGCTGTCGGTGTGCTATCACCGGCAATGTTCGCGTCAGGAGGGCAACGCCAATAGATTAACAAGATGGCTCTCTATTTAGCAAGTTTGAATGGTCGTGGTTGCCGGAATGAGTCGAGAAGAGCTAGACTCTGTCGTCTCCTCCGGCACCTCGACGTGAGTATTTGTTGTTTACAGGAGACTCATTTTATTTCGAGCGACAATGAGAGTGTGCTGTCTCGAGATTTCCGTCTCTTTTCAGCATATTTTGATTACCGCTCCAGAGGTGTCTCTTGGCTAATAAGCCATTCTTTGAATGCGGTGTGTTCCCTTGTGTATGCAGACCCGGCGGGCAGATTGTGCGTCGTTGATGTTACCATAAGAGGGGAGGCTTTTCGTTTGATTGGGGTTTATGCGCCCAACGGCCAGGGTGAGCGAATCAACTTCTTTCGGCAGATCGATCAGTTCGTAGTTCCGTCGAGACGGCTAGTGTTAGCGGGTGATTGGAATGCCGTCCTTGATCCCGATATAGACCGAGGGGTAAATAGGGGAACTAACAACGGTGACGTGATTCCGTTTCGGGATTTGATCAACAGGCTTGACCTGGTGGATAAATTCCGAAACGAACACCCCCGCCAAGTAGTATGGACTTGGACTAATAGTGGCGACCCGAGTTCGGTGCAACATTCCAGTTACATCGATCGGGTCTTAGCTAGAAGAGTCGACCATAAGTTTTTGGAATGTCCAAGTTTCCATAGCGTCCCCTTTTCGGACCATAGATTAGTAAGGGCCCGAATGAATTTAGGTATAGCTAAGCCCTTCAAGTCTGGTTACTGGAAATTCAACACATCCCTCGTGGATATGGAGGATTTTCGGGACCAGCTAACATCACTAATCCAGCGGGAACTGACGGGGGCTATCCTGGGAAATAAATTCTGGGGGAACCTCAAAAACAAAATTAGGTCTTTTGCTGCCGATTACAGTAGGCGACTCAACCTAGTGAGACTAGCGGCACAAAAGGCACTAGAAGATCGGATCGAGAGGGCGGTGGAGGGAGGGGACTCTAGCCAGGTTAAGATAGCTAAGGCAGAGTTGGCCTCCTTGCATGCCAAGAAGGATCAAGCTCTAGTAGTTAGAGCTAGATTAAAGAGAATGTCCCCCGAGGCAACGAATATGGCCGATGAGCTGAGGCTAGAAGAAATTAGGAGTGCGTCTAGTCGGCATATCTCCAGCGTCACATCGCCGGACGGACGTCTTGTGACCACAAACGAAGGTATCTGTGAGGTGTTTCGTGCCAATTTTCAGGAACTATTCACCAGGGAAGCTAGACTGAATTCGGCTCAGTTCGACGCCTATTTAGCTGACTTCCCTCGCCTTGAGGCGACTGAAGCAGCTGGGTGCGAGGGGCCCATAACAGAGGATGAAATCCGGGAAGCGTTAAAGAGCATCGAGAAGGAGAAGACACCGGGGATCGATGGTTTACCTTACGAAGTGTATTTGAGGCTGTCGCCCATTTTTGTTCACTTGCTGGCTTTGATCTTTAACCACTGGTTAAAGCAGGGGAGCATCCCCAGCCGCTTTACCAGAGGGGTAGTGAAATTGCTATGCAAGGACAAAGATGGAGGGGACGGGGTAGATAACTTCAGGCCCATAACTCTGCTCAATACAGAGTTAAAGATTTTGGCCAAGGTCCTCGCCAACCGACTGCAGACTGTGCTGGAGAGTCTGATTGGCCCCGAGCAGACTTGCTCTGTAAAGGGTCGGACTATCCAAGACAATCTGCACACGGTGCGCACGATCATTGAGAAAGTCGACAATGGAGCCGCGCTGATCAAGTTAGATCAGTCCAAAGCATTCGATAGGGTCGACCATCGTTTTCTCGAGTCCGTCTTATCCGCGTCTGGCTTCGGTGAGATCTTTCGCTCCTGGATTCGTCTCTTGTATGCATCCCCCAGCTCGGTGGTGGAGGTGAATGGAGTGAGGTCGAAAGCCTTTCAGTTGTCCAGATCAGTTCGTCAAGGTTGTCCACTTTCGCCGATGCTGTACATTCTTGCGCTGGAACCTTTCCTGCGCAAAGTAAAGGCGAATCCGGTCCTGCGCGGGCTAACCTTGCCTGGTGGTCACACGCCAGTCAAGTATACCGCCTACGTTGATGACATAACTTTGCTTGTAACGAGCAGTGCCGAGATCAGGGAAATCAGCGTAGAGATCCAAAGGTATGAGACGGTGACAGGGGCCAAAGCCAACTGCGGCAAGTCTGAGGGCTTGTTGCTGGACTCGTGGAGAGGGCGCTCTCTCCCTGGTCCCTTTGCCTGGACGGAAGGGCCGTGCAAGATACTCGGCGTCTGGTTCGGTCCCGACCTCCAGTTGGAGAAAAATTGGTCGGGTGTACTGGAAAAGGTAGAGAAAGCAGTTGATCTGTGGACTCGGAGGAAGCTCTCCTTCAAGGGTAGGGCCGAGGTGTGCGTCTCTCACATCTACCCCCTTATCCTTTACCGACTTTCAGTGCTCCCTCTTCCGTGTACCGACCAACTAAAGTTGGAAGGTGCCATGTTTCGACTCCTATGGGGTCACAGGCACCCTATGGTATCTCGCAAGATCTGTCAGCTCCAGCCTGCGGAAGGCGGCCTAGGAATGCCGAACATCGAAGCTCGGCAACATACCCTGCGCTTGACTTTCTTAGGTCGGATGTGTACGCAAGAAGAGCAGAACGGCGAATTCTGGAAAGAAGACGCCAGGAAGGCTTTCCCAGCCTTAAGAAACGTGCATTCCGACGACGGGGGTGAGGCCCGCCGTAGACCCCGGGCGGAATGCTCTTTCTATCGAGAATGCCGACACGCTCTCCGAGTTTTTTCTCGGGTGAAGGAATGCCTCAACGACACCCGGTCGTTGTCGAGGAGGGCATTATATCGGGTAATAGTGAGGGGGTCCGTTCGAGACGGAATGATCGAGGGGCTCGGTTTAACGAAGGCGGAGAGTCGCTCAATCTGGCCTTGGACGCCCGGACTGAGGTGCCTCAATAACAACGAGGCGTCCCTCACCTGGCTAGTCATACGGAATGCTCTCTGGGTCGGCAAACGGCTTTTTCTAGCGAATCTGGTAGATTCACCAGAGTGCATACGCTGTGGTGGAATGGAGGAGTCTATTGAGCACGCCTTCTTCCACTGCAGCGTGGTGCATCCGCTGTGCAAGCTGGTTGAAGGCTACATGGTCCGCATCGTCGGGGCACGGTTTTTTGCCTTGGATGCCAGTGTTGTCTGCAGCAATGTGCTCCCATCGTTGGAGAAGGACGCACATATAGTGCTAATGTGCTTACTTGGCGTGATGCGAATGGTGATTTGGACGACGCGTCAGAAGGGGTTCCACGAAGGAGAGCATTTCACTCCCGAACAACTGATTGCGTTCTTTGGGCACCAGCTCAAAGTCAAAATCAGGGTCGAGAGGGAGAGGCTCCCTTGGTCGGAATTCAACGGAAGGTGGGTGAGAGTTGCGCGACTGTGTCGAGTGAAAGGTGCTGAATTAGAGTGGTTTTTTTGAAGGTCTATTGGTCAGTAAGGATTTTGCAGTCCTGACGCGAACGTGCTAACCCAGCCCAGGTTAGGATAGATTAGATTTTCCTTTTCTGTTAGCCAACAGTTTCTTAGCTAGGGAGAGAATGATCATCGGCCCCCCTTTTTTTTCTGTCCTTCACTTTTTTCGATTCCCATCCCCTCCCCCTCTAGATGACAGAAGGTAAAGTTTTCCAGAGGATGTTTGAGAGGATTTTTTTTTTTTTTTTTTTTTTTTTCTTCTCTCTCGACATCCATCTTTTCGTCTGGTTAACTTGCTGTTCTGCCATGTTAGGTCTTTTGTGGGGGGTCACATACTAATTTCGTTTTCGTTTTTTTTTCTGTAAATATATATCAGTCATTGGGGTTCATTTTTATTTGTAAATATTTATCATAATTTTATTCCCCCCCCCCCCACACACAAAATTGTAAATAGGGGTTTAGAGTAGCATCATAGAGAGAATCTGACTTTATGGTAAATGCAGTATGAGAGAGACCAGGAAAAATGTGTTGTTTTGGTGAACGGATGTATATAGTGTGATTGGGTCAGTGCATGAGACTAGCTAAGATAAGATTAGGAATAGAGTCGACCAGTCCTATTACCCATTACCCCCTCCGACTATATGTCAAATTTCTCTTTGTAGAGAATAAATAATGGAAAGAGCACAAATCGCTCGACGGGATTGTTGTTACCTTTTTTTGGCAAAAAAAAAAAAGACAAGTTTCCTGCGACCACACCGAACAAGATAACGGACTAGTAGGACCCCCTTGAAACTCTAGTTCGAAAAGATAAGCCCTTGTTGTTTTTTCGATTTGATTCGATTTTTTTTTTGTTCCGATTTTTTTGTTGTTTGTCTTGATTTTGTATTTTTTTCTTTCCCTTCATGGCCGACGAGGCCAGGAGGGCCTTGTTTGCTTCCCCCGATAAGGGGGAGGGCGGGGGCACATCCACACCCCCTAAAATAGGGAAAAAAAACAAAAAAAAACAAGAAAAAATGTCTACAACACAGACAAACAGTACAAGTGAAAAGAATTCAGACATGAAAAAATCCCCCGTCCATGAAGGGAGGGGGGAAAATACAGACTCGCCGATTCCGGCGGGACAACAACAGCAACAAGAAAAGACAAGTGGGGACTCTCCTAACGTTTGGTCATCCCCTCCCGTAATAAATACAGTCAATGTGGCGGAATTCGTCAAGCGTTGCCAGACATACAGTCACCTTGTAAAAGAGGACGGCTTACTGGTGGACTTGGTCGAATTGAAAGACATTGAAAAGAAAATGGTGTCCGTCTTTTTGGTCGACAAGAAGTCAAACCGAATTGTCCGATCAAACAAAGACATAGTGTTGAAAGCACTGGCTAGCTTAGGAATCAAAGCCAAACAAGTTGTTAAAGGCGATGGCTTTGCGATGTGGGACGTACTATTGCCCACTGAACAGGACTGTTCAGATCTCCTGCGCCGAGAGCTCCAAACGAAGGAGCATTACATTCGTGTTGAGTATCTCGGCCGGAGAAGGACCCGGGTAATAGCACATGAGGTGCCCAGCTTCGTACTCGGGGAACATATCGGGGCTTTTCTCCTGAAATACGGAGAAATTGTCTCGGTTGACTCCGAGGCGATGCGTGGGGAGTGGCGTTTTGATCTTATGATCGACAGGAAGGCGTTCCTGGCCATTCCCAACTATTTGGACATAGGTGGTCGGAGGCGACTGCCTCTTATCGTAAAAGGTAGGAGGCCAGTCTGCTGGATATGCGGGGAGGCCGGTCACCTCGCCGCTATCTGCAAAAAGAAACCGTCCAGCCTGACGCAAGACCCTTCCCACTCAGTTTCTGTGACCGCCCAAAAGGAGGCTCCCGTAGTCTCGCCTACTGCCATGACTGGAGGAATCCAGTCAGATGCCGGGAGAGGTAAAAGTCTCCCCTCACCTAAACCGTCGACTCCGTCACCAAAGGTGGTGGCACAAAAAGAGAAGACGGAGGGGGAGTGGCAGGTAGTAGGTCGTAGTGGGAAGAAGGCCCAAATAGAAGCACCCCTGTTGCCACATATCCTAGAGCGAACCGACACCGACAGTCCCCAAGGAGAGACCCCGCAGTCTTATGCGGAACGGGCTAGAGTGGGGGGTTACGCTAGTCCAGGACGAATAGGGAAGGAAAAGGCGGCGGCACTTCTTCAACAACTAAAGTCCAGGCAGCCAGCAGGGAGGGTTACCCCTCCGCCCTCCCCGAAAACATTACAAAGTCCACCCACGAAAAAATCAACCCCAGAAAAACCAAAACTGACAGTACTAGGAAAAAAATCTACCCCCCAAAAAACACCAATACCTTCACCTACACCCCCATTACCGCCCACATCACCGCTACCTCCGCCGCCGCCTCCACCGTTGATTATGTTTCCTCCCTCAACAACAGCAACACCAGCAGCCACACCAAAACCTTCCCCAAAAGTAACACCATCAGCATCACCAGCAACAACACCAGCAACAACACCAACATCAGCAACAACAACAACAAGCACACCCATGTCACCTACACAATCGGCCTCACAAAAGAGGCCGAGAAGCCCAGCCGGGGGTGATACCGGCGAGCCCACCAAAAAAGAGAAAAAAATCAGACACAAGAGAGGGGTCCACATCTGCCGTGTCGACCCGGACATTCTCGACAAGACAAAACTCCAGCAGCAGGCCCTGAGGGATTTAAAGGTCCTCCACAACTTCCGGTTCGTCGAACCCGGAAGACGTGATGTGGAGGACCCTACCTTGTTCCCAGGGCTAAAGAAAGTACTGACTGTGGTCCGGGTTGGTGACACCTCACGGCAGGTGTGGGACATGTTAAAAGAAGCCAACTTAGCTTTCAAAATGTCATCACCGCTGGCTGTCTGGCATCATCCAGACCTCCACAAACTGAAAAACTTTTGTTCAGGGAGGGTCCCCGTCTTCATGCACCCCTCCCTTTATAGGGCAGCAAAACTAACATTCCCTAGGCACGTCGGCGGCGTGTCCCTGGATGGCACCATCAGAACTGAGATGGGCACTGATCCTATGGGACCCGCTGTCGGTGTGCTATCACCGGCAATGTTCGCGTCAGGAGGGCAACGCCAATAGATTAACAAGATGGCTCTCTATTTAGCAAGTTTGAATGGTCGTGGTTGCCGGAATGAGTCGAGAAGAGCTAGACTCTGTCGTCTCCTCCGGCACCTCGACGTGAGTATTTGTTGTTTACAGGAGACTCATTTTATTTCGAGCGACAATGAGAGTGTGCTGTCTCGAGATTTCCGTCTCTTTTCAGCATATTTTGATTACCGCTCCAGAGGTGTCTCTTGGCTAATAAGCCATTCTTTGAATGCGGTGTGTTCCCTTGTGTATGCAGACCCGGCGGGCAGATTGTGCGTCGTTGATGTTACCATAAGAGGGGAGGCTTTTCGTTTGATTGGGGTTTATGCGCCCAACGGCCAGGGTGAGCGAATCAACTTCTTTCGGCAGATCGATCAGTTCGTAGTTCCGTCGAGACGGCTAGTGTTAGCGGGTGATTGGAATGCCGTCCTTGATCCCGATATAGACCGAGGGGTAAATAGGGGAACTAACAACGGTGACGTGATTCCGTTTCGGGATTTGATCAACAGGCTTGACCTGGTGGATAAATTCCGAAACGAACACCCCCGCCAAGTAGTATGGACTTGGACTAATAGTGGCGACCCGAGTTCGGTGCAACATTCCAGTTACATCGATCGGGTCTTAGCTAGAAGAGTCGACCATAAGTTTTTGGAATGTCCAAGTTTCCATAGCGTCCCCTTTTCGGACCATAGATTAGTAAGGGCCCGAATGAATTTAGGTATAGCTAAGCCCTTCAAGTCTGGTTACTGGAAATTCAACACATCCCTCGTGGATATGGAGGATTTTCGGGACCAGCTAACATCACTAATCCAGCGGGAACTGACGGGGGCTATCCTGGGAAATAAATTCTGGGGGAACCTCAAAAACAAAATTAGGTCTTTTGCTGCCGATTACAGTAGGCGACTCAACCTAGTGAGACTAGCGGCACAAAAGGCACTAGAAGATCGGATCGAGAGGGCGGTGGAGGGAGGGGACTCTAGCCAGGTTAAGATAGCTAAGGCAGAGTTGGCCTCCTTGCATGCCAAGAAGGATCAAGCTCTAGTAGTTAGAGCTAGATTAAAGAGAATGTCCCCCGAGGCAACGAATATGGCCGATGAGCTGAGGCTAGAAGAAATTAGGAGTGCGTCTAGTCGGCATATCTCCAGCGTCACATCGCCGGACGGACGTCTTGTGACCACAAACGAAGGTATCTGTGAGGTGTTTCGTGCCAATTTTCAGGAACTATTCACCAGGGAAGCTAGACTGAATTCGGCTCAGTTCGACGCCTATTTAGCTGACTTCCCTCGCCTTGAGGCGACTGAAGCAGCTGGGTGCGAGGGGCCCATAACAGAGGATGAAATCCGGGAAGCGTTAAAGAGCATCGAGAAGGAGAAGACACCGGGGATCGATGGTTTACCTTACGAAGTGTATTTGAGGCTGTCGCCCATTTTTGTTCACTTGCTGGCTTTGATCTTTAACCACTGGTTAAAGCAGGGGAGCATCCCCAGCCGCTTTACCAGAGGGGTAGTGAAATTGCTATGCAAGGACAAAGATGGAGGGGACGGGGTAGATAACTTCAGGCCCATAACTCTGCTCAATACAGAGTTAAAGATTTTGGCCAAGGTCCTCGCCAACCGACTGCAGACTGTGCTGGAGAGTCTGATTGGCCCCGAGCAGACTTGCTCTGTAAAGGGTCGGACTATCCAAGACAATCTGCACACGGTGCGCACGATCATTGAGAAAGTCGACAATGGAGCCGCGCTGATCAAGTTAGATCAGTCCAAAGCATTCGATAGGGTCGACCATCGTTTTCTCGAGTCCGTCTTATCCGCGTCTGGCTTCGGTGAGATCTTTCGCTCCTGGATTCGTCTCTTGTATGCATCCCCCAGCTCGGTGGTGGAGGTGAATGGAGTGAGGTCGAAAGCCTTTCAGTTGTCCAGATCAGTTCGTCAAGGTTGTCCACTTTCGCCGATGCTGTACATTCTTGCGCTGGAACCTTTCCTACGCAAAGTAAAGGCGAATCCGGTCCTGCGCGGGCTAACCTTGCCTGGTGGTCACACGCCAGTCAAGTATACCGCCTACGTTGATGACATAACTTTGCTTGTAACGAGCAGTGCCGAGATCAGGGAAATCAGCGTAGAGATCCAAAGGTATGAGACGGTGACAGGGGCCAAAGCCAACTGCGGCAAGTCTGAGGGCTTGTTGCTGGACTCGTGGAGAGGGCGCTCTCTCCCTGGTCCCTTTGCCTGGACGGAAGGGCCGTGCAAGATACTCGGCGTCTGGTTCGGTCCCGACCTCCAGTTGGAGAAAAATTGGTCGGGTGTACTGGAAAAGGTAGAGAAAGCAGTTGATCTGTGGACTCGGAGGAAGCTCTCCTTCAAGGGTAGGGCCGAGGTGTGCGTCTCTCACATCTACCCCCTTATCCTTTACCGACTTTCAGTGCTCCCTCTTCCGTGTACCGACCAACTAAAGTTGGAAGGTGCCATGTTTCGACTCCTATGGGGTCACAGGCACCCTATGGTATCTCGCAAGATCTGTCAGCTCCAGCCTGCGGAAGGCGGCCTAGGAATGCCGAACATCGAAGCTCGGCAACATACCCTGCGCTTGACTTTCTTAGGTCGGATGTGTACGCAAGAAGAGCAGAACGGCGAATTCTGGAAAGAAGACGCCAGGAAGGCTTTCCCAGCCTTAAGAAACGTGCATTCCGACGACGGGGGTGAGGCCCGCCGTAGACCCCGGGCGGAATGCTCTTTCTATCGAGAATGCCGACACGCTCTCCGAGTTTTTTCTCGGGTGAAGGAATGCCTCAACGACACCCAGTCGTTGTCGAGGAGGGCATTATATCGGGTAATAGTGAGGGGGTCCGTTCGAGACGGAATGATCGAGGGGCTCGGTTTAACGAAGGCGGAGAGTCGCTCAATCTGGCCTTGGACGCCCGGACTGAGGTGCCTCAATAACAACGAGGCGTCCCTCACCTGGCTAGTCATACGGAATGCTCTCTGGGTCGGCAAACGGCTTTTTCTAGCGAATCTGGTAGATTCACCAGAGTGCATACGCTGTGGTGGAATGGAGGAGTCTATTGAGCACGCCTTCTTCCACTGCAGCGTGGTGCATCCGCTGTGCAAGCTGGTTGAAGGCTACATGGTCCGCATCGTCGGGGCACGGTTTTTTGCCTTGGATGCCAGTGTTGTCTGCAGCAATGTGCTCCCATCGTTGGAGAAGGACGCACATATAGTGCTAATGTGCTTACTTGGCGTGATGCGAATGGTGATTTGGACGACGCGTCAGAAGGGGTTCCACGAAGGAGAGCATTTCACTCCCGAACAACTGATTGCGTTCTTTGGGCACCAGCTCAAAGTCAAAATCAGGGTCGAGAGGGAGAGGCTCCCTTGGTCGGAATTCAACGGAAGGTGGGTGAGAGTTGCGCGACTGTGTCGAGTGAAAGGTGCTGAATTAGAGTGGTTTTTTTGAAGGTCTATTGGTCAGTAAGGATTTTGCAGTCCTGACACGAACGTGCTAACCCAGCCCAGGTTAGGATAGATTAGATTTTCCTTTTCTTTTAGCCAACAGTTTCTTAGCTAGGGAGAGAATGATCATCAGCCCCCCTTTTTTTTTTCTGTCCTCCACTTTTTTCGATTCCCATCCCCTCCCCCTCTAGATGACAGAAGGTAAAGTTTTCCAGAGGATGTTTGAGAGATTTTTTTTTTTTTTTTTTTTTTTTTTTTTTTTTTTCTGTCCCGACATCCATCTTTTCGTCTGGTTAACTTACTGTTCTGCCATGTTAGGTCTTTTGTGGGGGGTCACATACTAATTTCGTTTTCGTTTTTTTTTTCTCTGTAAATATATATCAGTCATTGGGGTTCATTTTTATTTGTAAATATTCATCATAATTTTAATCCCCCCCCACACACAAAAATTGTAAATAGGGGTTTAGAGTAGTTTTTACATCATAGAGAGAATCTGACTTTATGGTAAATGCAGTATGAAAGAGACCAGGAAAAATGTGTTGTTTTGGTGAATGGATGTATATAGTGTGATTGGGTCAGTGCATGAGACTAGCTAAGATAAGATTAGGAATAGAGTTGACCAGTCCTTATACCCCATTCCCCCCTTCGACTTCATGTCATATTTCTCTCTTTCAGAGAATAAATAATCACAGATTGCGAGACAGAGGGTAGGAACAGCATATTAATCTTTCGGCAAAGAGGTACATTTCTTTCTTTGAATGATTTCTGGTGATTGACTTTGAAAACTAACTCAGACTAAACTCTTATATGTATATTGTCTCAATAATAATAATAATAATAATAATAATAATAATAACAATAATTTTAATAATTTTAATTATAATTATAAGTGGTAGTTGTAACATTTGGACCGCAGGCCCCTACCCTGAATGAGCCCTGTGATGATTTTCGAAGGTTCAAAAGATATTTTACTTTAGGCTTTAAGTGACTATTCTTGATATTTTGATGATTTTCGAAGGTTCAAAAGATATTTTACTTTAGGCTTTAAGAATGATTATTCTTGACATATTGATATTTCTACTTCTGAGAAGGTTTTCTTTGCGATTCCGATAAGTTTTCACCTGGATGAATTGCCCACTGCCAAATTCTACCTAATGAAAAAGACAAAAAAAAAAAAAAGTTGAGAGAGTGGTCTGTTGTTTCTTGGAGCTGCACGTGGGTAAGTGGAATTAAATTTATAATTTATAATTTAAAATTAATAACTCTCCACCCCCCCCACCGAGATGAGAGGTGTCTTATGGGAAAGTAATGCCTAGCTACCCCTCCCCCGAGTATGAATGAATGGAGTCTGTCCACCACTGACCGTTAGGACCCCTCAGTAGATATAAGCTAGCAGGGGGAAATCCACCGTGGGGGAAGAACACAGATTGCGAGACTTATACTAAGTCAAGACTTAGAAGATTTAAGGGAGACGTATGATCCCCAAGGTTGTTAATTTCACCCAGACGAAGGTTAGTGCTAATTTTTAGGCCTGAATTTAGGAGGGGATGGTCATACCACCAAATAGATATATCTGAGCAGCAGAATGGCCTATCCATGTAAGTTTGTACCATGGGTTGTAAGAACTTGTGGAACTTTGAGAATGCCACTGAGCTCATTACCCTCAACGAACCCACCAAGGTCTGGTGCTACCTTAAAAGAACCAAAAAGAGCTGGTGGGGCTCTTCGGTTATTTCTGAACCACATCGGTCTTAACCAACCCACCAAGGTCTGGCGCTACCTCAAAGAACCAAAAACCCCTATCATGACAGTACAACCAAACCATTTTACCGCAAAAAACGGGGCACAGATCCAAGACCTGTGTGTCGTAACCGGCAGGTGTTCCCTTGTTAGCCACCAGGAGGGACCCGGTCGTCATCCTGTGACTGCTGGCCAAAACTCCGGCTCGTGTACCCTTAATGGCCTTCAGGAGGGACACAGTCGTCACATAGCTACTGTTGGCCAAGACTCATATACCACTAACGACACCCAGGGAAGGCGCGGTCCTCTCGGAGTGACTGCTATAAAAAACAAGAGAAAGAGATGGACAAGGGAGGAGAATAGGCTAGTTATGTATTGTTACTTTAAAAGCAAGCCTTCAGTGCGATCTTATAGGGAGCGCATGCTCCAAATATGGAGGGAAAAATCTGATGTGGAAGTATCGAACCAACGCCTTGCTGACCAAGTAAAGCAAATTCAAAAGAAGAAATGGCTGTCTGAGACTGAACTACTAGAGATTCGCATTAATGTAGAGAGAGGTTCAGGTGACACATCTGAAGAATGCCCCCCCAGCACAATTAGTACCAATAACAAAACTAGAATAACTCCCCATGAGACCCCCACAGTAAGCTATGTATCAGAGGGTGATGACGAGGCACCAACGGAAGAAGAGAACACCAAAATACAAGCTTTGAAAGAGATCATGCGAGGAGAGAAAACAACACTCCCCTCCCTAAGAGATAAAGACAGAAAGAAAGTCGGAGAAGTGACCGAGCAGGTCAACTGCCTCTTACAGCACATAGAAACAAACACCCTCCTAGAACTTAACAACCTAATTTACGCAGGGGCGAAAATGGTAGCACAAAGCTTTACAACACAAGATAGGAACCCGAGCAATAATAGGGAAGGGAAACCCAACTGGGAGAGAAGGTTACAAAGGCAGATCTCCCAACTACAGAGAGATGAAGCACTGCTTAGAAATACACCACACACAGACAGACCACGAGTAAGACTTTATAACAAATACAAGGTAACGCAAAAAGGCATTGCAACTGTAGTCGAAGAGTTACACCAGAAAAGACTAGCTAAAGAGGCAAGACTAAAAAGATATAGACTAAGAACGGCCCAATACACACAAAACCGCACATTCCAAAACAATGAGAAAAAGTTTTACCGAGATTTAAATGGGGAAAGAAGGCAGGACATGAAACCAGATGCCACAGAGGCCAAGAACTATTGGAATAGCATATGGGGGCACCCAAAAAGACATAACGTAACACCGCAATGGTTAGGAAACATGAGAAAAGAACTAGGAGATATAGACAAGGGAGAACCAATAGTACTGAATGAAACCACATTGAAACATACTCTTAGGAAAGTAGCCAACTGGAAAGCACCGGGTCCCGACGGGATCCATGGGTATTGGTTCAAAAAATTTACCACGTTACACGGCAGACTCACTCACCTACTCCAAAATTGTCTGAATGAAGGCAAAGCACCAGAATGGATGACTAAAGGCAGAACCACCCTCATCCAAAAAGACCCGGGAAAGGGGAACATAGCAAGCAACTATAGACCAATCACTTGCCTACCACTTATGTGGAAAATCCTGACCGGGCAAATAGCAGAGAGAATATACATGTCAATGGATAGAAGGGGGCTACTACCAGAAGAACAGAAAGGGTGTAGGATAGGAACCAAAGGGGCAAACGATTTACTCTACATAGACCAGATGATCCTAAAAGAAGTAAGGAAAAGGAGAAAGAATATCGCAATGGGATGGATAGATTACAAAAAGGCATACGATATGATTCCACATAGCTGGATACTCGAATGCCTTAGAATGTTCAAAATTAGCGAACCGGTGGTTAAATTCATTGGTAATTCAATGGAAGACTGGAAAGTAGATTTGACAGCCGCAGGGGACAAACTAGCCGAGGTAGGGATAAAAAGGGGGATCTTCCAAGGGGACTCGTTGTCCCCACTATTATTTGTTCTAACAATGATACCGCTTAACAGAATCCTGAAAAACAGCAAAGGATACCACTTCTCTAAAACAAAAGGAAAGGTCAATCACTTAATGTACATGGACGATATTAAATTGTTTGCGAAAAACAGGGGAGAGCTTGAGACTCTGTTCAACGAAGTAAGGGAATATAGTGAGGACATAGGAATGGAGTTTGGGATAGAAAAATGCGCAATCATGGTAATGCACAAAGGAAGGCTTTCAATGACTGAGGGAATTGAACTTCCGGACAACAACAAGATTAGGGCATTGACTGCACAAGACCGATACAAGTACCTAGGTGTCCTTGAATGTGACACGATAAAACGGGAAGAGATGAAGGAGAAAATTAGGAGGGAATACCTTAGAAGGATAAGGAAAATATTAGAAACCAAATTAAATAGCAGAAATCTAATAAAAGGAATGAACACCTGGGCTGTGTCAGTAGTTAGGTATACAGGACCATTCCTAGGATGGACAAAGGAAGAGCTCCAATCAATGGATAGGCGAACAAGGAAACTTATGACGATGCATAAAGCATTACACCCTAGGGATGATACAGATAGACTATACGTTAAGAGAAAAGAAGGTGGTAGGGGGCTCATCAGCATAGAAGATTGTGTCCAGAGAGCTAAAGTAGTCCTAGATAAATATGTGCAAACAAATAGTGAAGAAATCATAAAGAGCGCGAGGGATAGTGCAACAAACAAAGTAGAAAGCAATGGAACGGTACAGCAAACTAGAAAAGAAAAGTGGGAAGGGAAAAAATTGTACGGCGAGTTTAAAAGACAGATAAAAGATATAGCAGACGAGAAATCATGGACGTGGTTACGAAAGGGAAACCTTAAGAGAGAAACAGAATCGCTCATCATGGCAGCCCAAAACAAAAGCATAAGGACAAACTACATAAAAGCTAAAATCGACAGAACACAGGCAAACAGCAAATGCCGCATGTGCGGTGAAAGAGATGAGACAGTAAACCACATAACTAGTGAATGTAGTCAACTCGCCCAGAAGGAGTATAAGCATAGACACGATAGAGTAGCAACGATGATACACTGGGAACTAAGTAAACAAATGGGATTCAACCATGGGGAAAAGTGGTATCAGCACAAGCCAGAGGCAGTTTTGGAGAATGACAACCACAAACTACTGTGGGACTTTGACATCCAAACTGACCACCTCATCCAGGCAAGAAGGCCGGACTTAGTAATAGTAGACAAAAAAAGGAAGGCCTGCCAAATAGTAGACGTGGCTGTGCCTGCAGACCATAGAGTAAAAAAGAAGGAGGCTGAAAAAAGGGAAAAATACCAGGACCTAGCAAGGGAGTTAAAGAAAATGTGGAACATGAAAACCAGGGTAGTACCGGTCATAGTGGGAGCACTAGGAACTGTCCCCAAAACGCTGAGGGAGAGACTGGAGGAGATCGGGATTAGGGGGAGGATAGAGACCGTACAGACCACAGCACTACTGGGAACTGCACGGGTACTGAGGAAGGTGCTAGAGATATAAGTACTGCAACGAATTGTAGCTCTGTCATGATATGCGAAAGAGGGAGGAGACGTTAGCTGAAGACCTGAGGAGACTTATTGTCACTCAGCCCTCAGCGATAACCACTGGGCAACCGGTGTGAAACTGTAAATCGCAGAATTACTGCGACCTGCTAGTACTAGGAGAGGAGGGCTGGAGACTTGAGGAGACTTGCTGTCACTCAAACTCCAGCGGTTACCACCAGGCAACTGGTGTGAGATTCCAAATAATAATAATAATAATAATAATAATAATAATATTAATAATAATAATATGGGCAACCGGTGTGAAACTGTAAATCGCAGAATTACTGCGACCTGCTAGTACTAGGAGAGGAGGGCTGGAGACTTGAGGAGACTTGCTGTCACTCAAACTCCAGCGGTTACCACCAGGCAACTGGTGTGAGATTCCAAATAATAATAATAATAATAATAATAATAATAATAATAATCATCATCATCATCATCATCATTATTATTATTATTATTATCATTATTATTATTAGTAGTATTATTATTGCAATTTCACATCTTGCCAGGTGGTTACTGCTGGAGGTTGAGTGTCAGCAAGTCTCCTCAGGTCTCTAGCCCTCCTCTCCACATTGTCAGAGACCACAGTAATACTGTGGTTTACAGTTTCACACCAGTTGCCCGGTGGTCATTGCTGACCACTGAGTGAAAGTAAGTCTCCTCAGGTCTCAAATCCACATCTCTTCTCTCCCTCGCCTATCAGGCCAGTGCTGTGGTTCACGTCTCTGCTTCCATTTTCCTTCCTCAGTTAGGCCACTGCAATCATTTAGTGTCGAAGTCCTTATATTTCTAGCACTTTCTCCAGTACCTGTGCGGTTCCCTAGCAGCGCTGTGATCTGTGTAGTCTCAATCCTTTTTTTTATCCTGAGCTCCTCCAGTCTCACCCTCAGTGTCTTTGGGATAGTTCCTAGTGCACCTATTATTACTGGTACAACCCTGATTTTCATGTTCCACATCTTCTCCAGTTCTAGTTCTTGCTAGATGTTGGTTTTGTTCCAGATAATTAACTTCTTTAAAACAGCATGACATTGTTAGATTGCATTGAATTATAATAATGATATTAATAATGATTGCTGTTTTGTGTTTTAAAGGCAAATAAGTTTTTTTATCGTCGCTATAAATACGAGTGCAATGTTAATTTCGATAAGCCATCTTTTGTCGACGATGGAGAAAGATTACGGAAAGAGAACGTTGCTGGATATATATTGAAAAAAAAAGGCCGAGCCAAACAAAATGAAATAAAGCGTGGTAAAGGAACAAAGAGATGGAGGAAAACCGAAGAAATATTCAACACTATAGACACAACGAACTGCAGAGATTTAAGATTAATTGCTGCGATGAAAACATCCAGCCGTTTCTGTTCCCAAATCATTTTGCCGATCGAGTGAAAGATTTAGTTAATCTTCCAAATCTCCCGAATTTCCAATCGTCGGTCTTAGCCAAATTTCCATATCATAGCAAAACGAATTATGACCTTGTATTGGCTTTGGCTCTAAAACACGAATGTTATAATCACCGGAAAGCAGTGGTAGTCAGAGCAAAGAAAAGCACTAAACTGAAAAACTGCTAGATATTTGGCAGGAATAACGATAACCGCTAACTTTTATTATGTTAACTTAGCCTTGGTCTGATAATTAATAACACACCTACGGAGGTGCATAGAATTCCAATATTAGACAATGATAAATGTGTACATAAATAATTAAGTTAACAAATGGACTTGAACATTTGTTCACAATCAGCACATGATTTATTCAAAGCACAATGTTTAAGCTACAAAACTTAACAATTCCAGCTCTGTAGGAGTGTTTTCAAGGATTTTATTGGAAAAAGATAATCAAAGCTGATTTTAAATAGTATATTAGTGTTTTCACTAAAATTTTTAGATGGTTTATCAGTTGAGTATCTTCTTTTTTTTGTTTTGTTTTTTTGTTTGCTGCACCCTCTACTACGACAGGAAATTCTTTAAAAAGAATGAATTGCATACCACATAAAGGTATTCTACGTGGACCAATACTTCCGTTCGACGAACAGAAAGTAGAGATCCGGTTTCAGATTTACTCAGCTCAGATTGTGAACAGACCAGCGCTCCGAAGGTCTTTAATTTAAAAAAACAAAACAAAAAAAAAAAGAGACAATACCCGGAAAGGATGATGGATTGAAAGCTAATAGAATGGAGGGAAACAAGTCTGACCAGTCACTAAACTGGGCTAGACGTTACTAAAACATCTTATCTTTCAAAACAAACGTAAACAATGTGAGATAAAAACTATGAGGCATATTGGTATAAAAAAACAAAAGCGTATCAAAATTTTCAGTGCAATAACTCCATAGCTTCGTCCTCATATATATATATATATATATATATATATATATATATATATATATATATATAAATAATCATAAATGCATCATTTTCGTAAGAAACACTTGTTCAACCGACTCTCAGTTTTTTACTCGGTGAATATGCCAATCGGCCTAAATAACAAAAATAAAATAAACAATTATGGAAATGGGCTGCTGAAGGAATGTACTTTCGCCCAACTGGAGGCAGATGTGATGTGATGTCACTTTTACCACTGAGGTAAACTGATATAACAGCTTCATACTCAAACTTCGTCTCGATCAACCACTGTCCCTATCTGCTCTTTATGTTTCCATAAAGCAATTATATATATATATATATATATACATATATATATATATATATATATATATATATATATGTATATATATATGTGTGTCTATATATATATATATATATATATATATGTATATATATATTAAAACGAAAGGATATATACACGAGATTTGAGTATAAAGCAGTTATGTGAGCTCTCTACACTTACTAACTGGCTCTTTATTTCAGTTGCAAGAGCGGCATTACGTCAAAATTTCTCTCTTTCTCTCTATCTTTCTTCCTTTCTCTCTCTCTGTCTATGTCTCTCTGTCTCCCTATATATATATGTATATATATATATATATATATTGATAGATAGATAGATAGATAGATAGATACGTATAGGTGTATATGTTGGTGTTTGTATTGGAATGTGTCACCGTGAGATCTTGAGAGTAGTGAAAATATATGTATCACATAATATATGCAAGCAACTGATCCAGAAACGAGCCAAGGTAATCATTAATAACGGATTTCCAGAAATGCAGCTGTGAACTGAGAGATGTCATTTTTTACTCCCGTGGGAAAAAATTGTGGAGAAGTAAAGAAATGTATTTTCCATTACAGAGAAAATAATGTTTCACGGGTCACTCATTTATTGGGAAGACATCAGCCTTGAAATTTTCCATCGTGAAGAATGCAAAAAGAAGTGTGAGTGATTTACAAATTATTGATTAAAGTTGTGGTTGGCATTCACGCTCCCTTGATAGTATATATATATATATATATATATATATATATATATATATATATATATATTATCAATATCAAAAATCCGACTCTATTTATATGTATACTGCTGTATGTTGAGTAGCAGTGCCTCGTTGCCGGTTGTATTGAATTGGCGGGTCATAGTCGTGTGGGATCTCTAGCATGGGAGCAAAAGATTACGTCAGTTCGGAATTTACTAGTTTCGTCGAAATTACACTGATTTGCCCGGAATTTAATATTTTTGTCCGAAATCTGGTGTGGAGCATTTGTACGACTCTTCTGGCCTACAAGCCTATGATTAAGATAGCCCTAAGAAATATTTTGAAATTCCATTCATGCTTTCCATAGGAATGAACAAAAAAAACGACCTATGGGTGGATTTCCAGGAACAAAACAATATGTCAGTGTTGAGTGATGATTAGAATCGTTTAGGGTGGGGGGAATCTTATCAAAATGGACTAAATCATTTTGTTTTGTTTCTTTGAGAATGAAAATCACGCTGGAGCGAGAAGGCATATTTTTCAATTGCAAATAGAATAATGCTTTGTTGGTCACTCAAATATGATAACAACATCTCCCTTTGAAGTGTTCGAAGAAAAACATGGAAATTGTTTGATCATACAAACAAAAACTCAATCAGTGACCGAATGACGGTATAATAACCACATAAGATCTGTTTAAAATGACCCGACCAACCAGCCAAGTGAGCTGCAGATTCTTTCCTTTTTTAGTGTTTGTATCAACGTGGTTTTCAATACGTGTATTTGAGATTGTACTTCCGAGTGCTCCTGGTAACATTTTCAGAGCTACAACCATAAATATTCGCATTCGTAAACCGGTGAGTACCACCAAAAAAGTTATATTATTTTACTCTATTTATTTCTTTTAAAGTCCTTTTTATTCCGTTTCTATGATCATTTCGGGACAAAATCTTCGGTCGATATTTCTTTTTAATGATTTAAAGAAATCTTCTCTCGGGATAATTTTAGATAAACAATCAATCTTTTTAGATAATTTTAGATAATTTTTTTAGATTTTTTTAAAAAACATATTCGGGAAACTTATGCAGGGTATGGATATATTTCTCATATCTACAAAGCTTAACAGAATTCCAAAGACAACAAGTTACAAATATGGGATTGTATATTTTGTTATGTCCTTCTCCAGAAGGAGAGTCTTGTCTAGAGAGTCAGCTTTAACAATCGTGGCTTTTATCTTGACTCAAAAACTGACAGCAATATTGATTTAGATACACCAATTCTAATAAGATCACCGAAGCTGACCAACATCGAACGTGGTCAACATGGATACTCCTCTGTGAATACCAGGTGCCGAGAGTCGGGTATCGTTTAGAGTTCTCTCCATTCCCAGCCAAAACGTCATCAGCTAGCTTGGCTGGCCTACTGAGCCCCCCCCCCTATGTCTTACAACCTGGGGATTCGTAATGTCCAAGACAGAAAATGTGACCAAAGACAGACGTCTGGAAGACCAGAGAAGACACAAGCATGAGTGGGTCCCGTAGGGGTGCAAAACGCTGCATCAATAAAGTGTTGATTGGACTAACCTCGGGAAAGATAACAGCCCGATTAAGTATCAAATAGATAAACTACTGTATCATCCTTTGTCTGAACATATAAGCATGAAGAAGAAGAAGAAGAAGAAGACGAAGAAGAAGAAGAAGACGAAGAAGAAGAAGAAGAAGAAGTGGGAACTGACATCTGAAAAAGAGGAAGATGAAGGAGAAAAAAAAGAGAAAACTGACATCTTGAATATACGTGAGTACTCCAACCATAGACTACTATCGGGTTTATTTTATAAGTAGACGTACGTGAGCAAACACTGACATGCACACACCATCTCATGCATCAACTCACACATACATACACTCATATATATATATATATATATATATATATATATATATATATTTGTTATAAATGGTCGAACAAACAGTCATCTTGTCTCCAATCGCTTTGTTTCGAGAGTTGAAAACAGGAGCATTACGCAAGAGGATCAATATCTTACTGCAATCAACATAACAAAGCACGAATTTAGGCATCTTTTGTTGTGCTGATTGCTAAAATTCTGAAGATTTTTTTCTTTTCAATAAATTTAAATTGTTAAACAGAAACAAACACGTTTTTTTTTCTATCCTTCTAAAATTTTCTTTATACTCAATGAAGGGGGTTGGAAAGGCGAATTTACATAGCTAATCCGAAGGGTTGCCAAACAAGTGAGTTACCTTTGACTCCCCTGCTCGCAATCGTAACGGCTTCTACAGCAATATTGGGCAATCAACAACAGATTTTACATTTGTTCAAATACTTATGAACAGTTATTTTTTGTATGAATAAAACAACGTCGTTCGCAGCTGAACCTTAAAACTGCAATGGCTGATATTCCCGTCATCTGCAATCAGATGTAATTAGGTCGAGTGTAAGTCGTTGTATGACTCTATGTGATTTTTTGTCCATCCAACCAAGTTGAATATTTATTTATTGTCCAACCCTTAATTCTTCTAGTGTTTATTGTTCAATGTTATTGTTAAATTTACGTTTCCGTGTGGTCAAACCCGAAGGTCAGACGGGATGAGCAGAAATGTTTGATATCGGAACAACACCAGTAATCGAAATGAAGACGGATCTTATTTCGATAGAAAAACGTCACTTGACCAATGTCAATAAGTTAGCATCCATTGTTGAGGTTATCAATTAAAAACTATGTAAAAGCGATAATCCATAGATAAGTTGCCTCTATTGCCTCTTCTTGGACAGCGATCATTGAAAAGATAAAAATTTTCAAGAAACAAGCGGACATAATCTAGGTGATCAATTTAACATGAGCTCATATTGCAAACTACGACCCAACTGGAGAAATATTTCGAAGGGGGTAAAAAATGTAACAAGGAGTGAATGTTCAAGTCTTTAGACCCCTAGCTTAGTTGGTGGGGCCTGTACGCGTGATACATACATATATAGCCAAACTGACCATCTTGAAGACTAGAGAAACATTTTGAAAGTTTTGATGACGGTTCCAAATATTTCTTCCAAATGTTCCACTTACGCCCAGGGTGTCAAATTGCATCTGACCCTCCTCTTCCACTCTATTTCATCTTACATATGTAATCTATATCATTCTTCTTCCGGCTTGCCAGGGTCATTGGAAGGCTTCTCTTCCCCAAGTATGAAAATATAGGGATGAGATAGATGTTTGCCTATCCCAAGGGCATTAGTGTAAAATGAGCACTAACTGTTTAGGCCATAATTCAAGTTGGTTCTCCAGCTCTGTTCTCCTTGTCGCCAATCACACAGCCACCCAAACCTCCAACTGATAAGAGGCCATTGTCCTCGGTCCATTGTCCCGTAAAAGAGAGCAGGCTTTTTAGAACCTGGAGACGGTGAGTATCTGAGCAACCTCAGATTTGAGGACGACATTGCACTTGTCCCAGAGAACTTGCACGACCTCCAACTAATGATAGATGAACTACATGAAGAGAAAGTCGGCCTACACATGAACTTCTGCAAGACAAAGATCATGTGCAACGATCACATTTGAAATAAAAACACTGAGATCAGAATTGAAGACACAGAACTGGAGAAAGTAGATCACAACATCTACCTAGGGTAATGAATCTTCAAAAGAAGAAGAAATCAAGTGAAAAATCACGCTAGAATGGCAAGCCTTTGGCAGAGCAAGCTCAACTGTCAAAAATAAGAAGATCCCATCAATCCTAAAAAAGGGGGTTTACAACCAGTGCATCCTCCCAAAAGTCACTTATGAAGCTGAAACATGGAACCTAACCAAGAAAAAGACCCGCAAATTGAGAACCATGCAACGTGCACATAAAAGAATTATGCCCAACTCCACATGGCGACACCACAAAACAGTGCAATGCATTCGAAAGAAGTCGGGAGTCAGGGACATCACAGAATCCATTAAGAATCTTTGATGATGATGATGATCTTGGACAAGGTAGTTTTATCCAGATGAGGCAGACCCATAAATGGTACCATAACCTGTCGGGGATTTACCTCATGAGGTGTGTTATTGCTCTGTGTTGTCTAGTCAAGTAGGCTCTAGATTTGTTTTGAGACAGACCACCTATCTTGTGTCGTAGCATCAATGAGGCCTTTCTACTCTCTCTGCGTTGTATTCCCAAGTCAAACTGACCTTGTGTCCCCATGAAAGTTCAAATAGATAAGGCCTGATGGAGCCTAGCCCTTTCCAGATTCCCCTCAATCCTATTCTTTTTAACTCAATGCTTAGCAGGGAGAAATTATGTATCTTCGGCATGACTCAGTCATGGTTTGAACCCATCACCTACTGAACCAGAGGCAAGCACTTTACCACTTGGCCACGTTTATCTCTCCCCTAATAAAAGACGGCTGGAAAATAAATTGGTGTCAGCTTGAAAGTATTGATTCCAAACAAACAAACAGATATTTCAGAAGAAGAATAAAATCACCTCCGCTCAAACAGACAGGAGAAAATCATTAAGGCATTTCCAATATTCGATTAGTCAAGCGTAAACGTTGATACAATTAAGGCAGACGCAGACTTAACTGAAGTGAATCAGACAAATAAACGAAATTATCGAGAAATAGGAATCGCCACAAAAGAAAACTAAATTCTGAAGTACAGGGTGTTTAAACGCATTGTTTGTTTGGTAACAAGCATTATCGGATCATCGGAGCCCTACAATGGCCCAACCAAACAACCAACAGGCCATTGATTCTTCTCTCAATGCTCGTCTTTGTCTAAGAAGGGAGTGTCTCCAGACGATTTTGGTCAGATTTAGGGGGTTAAAAACTATGTATGAGAACTCCAATGGGAATCACCGAGAAACAGTTTGTTTGTTTCGTTTTTTTTTTAATTTTCTTTGTTTTTGCCTTATTTTAAATAATGTTTTTTTTCCCAAAAAGATCTCTTCTGAAAAAAAAATCCCTTTTGAGGCTCTATGATTATTTGGGACCAACGATACCCAAATCTCGTGATATTATCTTCCAGATAATTTCAGATGAACTATCCATTCTCATAGATAATTTTAGCTTTTTTTTTCAAGGTAAACAGTTCAAGTACACGCCCGGACTATGCGATTTATTTACGCAAGGTACGCATATTTTTATATAAAACCTAGCTGGAACTTGCCCTATAGTATGAATAAGTATATGTGTATATAAAACGGGTTCAGTCTAGCATTATGAATAGATAGTATTTAAAACTCCGATCAGAATATTTTCCCCCTAAATTCCACAATTCTTTTAATTTTGAAACATTCCCTTATGTTCATTTGCTATGTGTACCAAATATGTTCCAAATTTGCTTGGACTGCAAAAAGGTTTTAGGGCGGTTTTCGGCTAATATATATATACATATATATATATATATATATATATATATATATATATATATATATATTTATATAGATAGATAGATAGATAGATTTATAGGAACATTTTGAAAATATTGTCTAAAAACTGTTTCCATTTTGATACGTTTTGGTCCAATGTGTGTATGTACCAAATATGTTCCAATTTGGTTGAGCTGCGCCTATGTTTAAGTGATGATGACAAATGATATTTAATTGTTATACATCGTATATAAAAATATATCATTCGTGTGAATTTGGAGCCCGCGTGAGCATCGGAATTATATCATTTAAATACAAAGCCAGCGTCCGTTCCAAAAGTACAAAACGTCAAACTTAATAAAGCATCCCACCATAATTGTCATGTAAAACAATTATCTGTATTTTCATAGAAAAATTCCAATAACTTCTCCCCGATGTTGCCATCCAGATATTTTGTATCTAAGCTTTAAGAGTCTATACAAAGTACGGAGAATGATTCATGATCTTTATCTTTTAAAAATTTTAATCAGATTTCTCGAGAACTGCTAATCCAAAAAACACTACAATCTCGACACTGCTCTACAGTGAGTGCCGACAGATGTATCCGACAAATGGCAGCTCTTTAGAGTTGAGTAATCATATTACTTTTTTTAATTCCTTTACTCTCCCAGTCTAGTCTTCTTAAGATCACCTCGAGGCAGGCTGTGAAGACTTTAGGTGAGCTGGTATCACCTTGTCTTACTCCTTTCTGGAGCTGAAAGGGGTCCGAGTCTTTATGTAACCTGAGAAAGGAGCTGATGTGATCGTATATATGTTTCAACACTTAAACATATACTGGATCTACACATTGCCGACTGATGGCCTCCATGACCTTAGGGATTTTTACTGAGTCGAACGCCTTTCTGAAGTCGATAAATGCTACGACAAGTGGTAGTTTATACTCAGCTGCTTTTTCTTTCAGCTGATTTATCGAATGCAGGTGATCAATGGTCGAGTAGCTTCTTCTAAAGCCAGCATGTTCACGTGGCAGTTTTTCATCAAGTGTTTTTGTGATTCGGTTGGTGATGATCTTTGTGAAAAGTTTGTATACACAGTTGAGTAGGCCTCAGATTTGCAGATGACATAGCACTTCACGACCTCCAAATAATGATGGATGAACTACATGAAGAGAGCAAAAAAGTCGACCTACGCATAAACTTCGGCAAGACGAAGGTCATGTGCAACAACTACATCGGAGATAAAAACACTAAGATCAAAATCGAGGACACAGAACTAGAGGAAGTAGACCACTACATCTACCTAGGACAACGAATCTCCACGAGACCCTCAAAAGAAGAAGAAATCAAGTGAAAAATCACACTAGGATGGCAAGCCTTTGGCAGAGCTTGCTCAACCTTCAAAAATAAAAAGATCCCATTAATCTCAAAGATAAGGGTTTACAACCAATGCATGCTCCCAATAGTCACTTATGGAGCTGAAACATGGAACTTAACCAAGAGATAGACCCGTAAATTGAGAACCATGCAACGTGCACCTGAAAGAATAATGCTGGGCCTCACATGGAGAGACCACAAGACAGCCGAGAAAAGACAAGAGTTAGGATCATCATAGAATCCATTAAAAATCTCAAATGGGTATGGGCTGGCCATGTTGCAGGAATAACAGACAATCGATGGACATCACGACTCACAACATGGATCTCTCAAGATCACATGCGCCACCGAGGCCGGCAGAATATTAGATTGAGAGACGAGCTAGACAAGTTCAGGAAGTACTGGCTCCGCGACACCCATGATAAGGAAGTGTGGCAAATCCTGGGGAAGGTCTATGTCCAACGACGGACGCTAAAAGACTGATGATGATGAGTAATCATATCACATACAAACTAAGAGAAATATTTTCAATTATATTTCGATTTTGCGAGCGTCCTTTCCTCTCCCCCATTGTACTTTCATGGAGCATAAGCGGTAGAGATACCTCGAAGGCAATGGGGCGCTGTTTGTATAAGCGATTCCCTATTTTCAACGCAGGGTTACTCTCCATTGTATGTAAAGCAGCTCTATCTTCCTAGCAATCCATCTGTCCATATTTGAAACAAGAAAAACAGCCATCCGTACCATACAAGGACAAGTTATTTTCAAAGTTTTAAGGCATTAACGAGTTTTAAAAAAATGATATCTCATGCCAATATTTGACGTATTATACACCGGAAAAAAATGAACGTCGTAAAATATACAACAGATTTTCAATTTAAACTTCAATGTATTTAGTTTTCTCTTTTTTTCCTGTTTCTTAATATATTTTGTTTTGTTGTTATTATTTCACTTCTGCGTTATTTTCCACTTGGCTTCTTTTTCGTCCATCTGTCATTGGGCTCAAAATATCGTCTGCTGCTGTGAAATTTATTCAAGCAATGGAAAAAGACAAGAATAATGATTCCTCAGCGAATCTCAACCCTACAGAACAAAAAAAAAGTTAATCTCCAAAGGGTTTTTGTTGGCTACAGAAATTAGGAAACTGAAAAAGAAAAAAATCAAGACCAATCGTTTAATCATTTTTGGTTTGAAGGGATTCTTTTCTCAAAACGAAATAAATGGTTTCCAAATAATGACTTCAACCTTTTTAGCTTTATTTCTTTTCTTTATTTTTAATTTGTAACCATTAACCAAATCTGTCACCAAACCTGTTGACGAAGGTTTCTCCAGTTTTTAAGTTATTTTATCTGACTGTTCAGCTACGTATGTGTTATGCGTAAAGGCCGAAGAAGTGGAACCAGATGATTTGATATTAAACATTTTTTCCTTAATACGCCTAGAAAAACTTGATAATTAGTTTTTTCGAAAAGGAGCAGTTTTTTTTAGGGTTGTTTAATTTGCAACATATGTTTATGCTAATTTGATCCTTTAATTCGTGCCCAGCAGCATTCATGGTTGTTTTGTTTTTTTTCATTTTTTCAAAATAGAGACATTTTCTCGATGTTCACGGCTCAATAAGAGTCAAGAAAGATAACTCATTCATTGAAAACCTTTTTTCACAATTTTTTCAATTGATCATCCCCTACATGGAGTACTGACAATTTTTCAATTAAATAACATACCAGACATGTATCATTGATTGATTTGTTTCCAAATCGAGGAGAAATACATGGTGGACAGTAATTTCTCCTCACATTTTACTTTTTTCTCTTCTTTTCAACTTTTTTCTTTTTCAATCATTTTCTCTTCAAATATTGATCGTTTCCAATATTAATTTTTTAGTGATTAGGGAACAATTTTGATTAAAACTTCATCTTTCTTCATCAAACTAGGAAAGGGATTTTTTCTATCGATAATCCTTTATTCTATCTAGAAAGGGTCTCCTATATTTTCTTCAACTGTCATCATAAATGTCAACAAAGATTTCTTCAGTTTTTAAGTTGGTTTTGCTTGCTGGCTATTCATGTATGAATCATGAACACAGGCTGCAACAATTGAAGGATAAAGAGATAAACATTTTCGCATCATTAGATCAGGAAAAAATATTGTTGTTTTTTTTCACCCCTAACCCTCATATGGGTTTTTATTGAGGGCTCAGTTTACAATGTAAGTTTATACCAAACTGGTTCCTCTTTTGCGTCCAGTTGTATTCAAACTTTTTTTTTTCATAAAAATTCGGACTATTTCTTAGTGATCACTGACCATTAAAGGCATAGGAAATTATGCTCAGTGATCCTTCTCATATCCAGTTTTTAATTGATCACCTGCAACACGGTACGCTTCAAGAATACGTTGGTCCCGTGGTGTTTTTTTTTGTTTGTTTTTTTTGTTTTGTTTTTTTTTAATTTTTTTGTATTTGTTGTTGAGTGACTACTAAGACCTGTTACTAATTTTAATTTCTTTTTCTTCTTTTACTCGAGTTTTTTTTTGGGGGGGGTGCTGATTGCAGTCCACTATTATACATGACCAATCTACATCAACCTACTTCTGGCTTTCCAGTTCAGTCAAAAAGACGGCCTTTCTCCAAGGGGGCAGGCGAAGATGGATGTTCCCCCACAACACTCTGCCGAAGATGCGCAGGGCTTCCAGGAGATCAGGATAGATATGTGCATTTCCCGAGGCTATTAGTGCGAAGTGAGTGCAGAGTTACAATCGGGGTTTTGAACTCAGCTAGCTGATCCCATTCTCAGGCATTTCAACCACTCGGAGATCCACGATTCTTTTTTGAAAGTTTCAAAACCTTCTTTATAATTCGATTCATTAAACTATTTCCCTTGGAATCAGTCATAAGCACAGTTCAAGATTTCCTCTGAATATTATGTGCTTCCATACTTTGGACGTTTGAGATCAAAATTCGTACAAATCCTCCAACAAGTACGCTCTAAACGCACGACAATAAGCCAGCCATGGAAATACAATAATAACTAAATGAACCGATCAGAACACTGCAGCTTCTATGATACAACATCACTTACCAGGCAGCCTAAATCAACTTTATATATATACCCACAGAATCGCAACAAGCACACTCTCCTGTACGCAAATACACAGCCATAAAATCTACGATCTCAACATATGGTTCTCAATACAGACAATTACATCTTCTATCAAAGTCACTCGTAAGCTCACCATACATGCTCTTGACCGAAAATAAAACTTAGATCACTCAATGTCCTCTGCAAAAAACATAAGATGGTCAACTTCTACCAAATATCTTGATAGATACAATTTTTATTGCCATTGACTTTTTTGTCAGGAAATGAGTGTTCAAATGCTGAATTTGACACTCAAGTGGTGATGGGCTGGTCATGTTGCAAGAATACCAGACAGCCGCTGGACATTGTAACTCAGAACTTAGATCCTCAACGATTATTTGCAAAGTTACAGCCGGCCAAAAACGAGATGCTATGATGGTTTAGATAGGTTCGTTGTATATTGGCGAGGCGACACCTGCGATAGAGATACCTGGCGAACCGTGGTGAAAATATACGTCTTACGACGGATGCTGGAAAGCTACTACAGCTGTTGTTTCTCACAATGATGATTACGATGAAGATGTTTGTTTCAGTATCATACAGGGAAGATATTCTACAGGCTCGATTTCCCCAAACGACTCATTACAGCCGTCTGATCATACAGAGAAAGGATGGATTAGGGAATTTCGGATACACTTCTATGACTTCCAAAACTAGATTAGAAGATGTCCCTCGGAACTTGTGCTCGTATTTCTTGCATATATATGAAACACAAAATATATACATATACTCATAGATGAAATACAATGTGCATCTATCGTACTATCTATTATCATCATTGGTCACAGCAAGTCCAAAGCTTTTCCCATCTCTTTCTGTGATGGCCAAGATCTTGCCATTCTCTGCCATGTCTTTCCAACGAACTTTTCTATCTCATCCCTCCATCTTGAGCCTGGCCTTTCCCTGGTGTGTTCATCGTCCTATTGGCACCATTCAGCTCCCCTTTTGCTTCATTTGTTGGCCTTTTTTCATGCTCACTTTCTGGTCCGTCGAAATCTTCGTCACTTAATTATTCGTATAATTTCCGTCACCCTGGTCCCGCCTCTTAAATTCTTTTTCTATCACTTCGAGTTTCCCGTAGTATCGCTCTTTCCATAAATCCCTATGCAATTCTCGGTTGGTTTCCAGTTTATTTTTATTCTTTTCGAATCTGCAAACCATAGCTGGTATTGTGCATTCATTATATACTTTACATATCAAACATATTGGCAATGTTCTTCACATCAACAGCAGCAGCCTTTCAACGTCTGTCGTTAGAGAGCTTCCCTAACATTCAGAAAAATTCACATCATCATCATCATCATCATCATCATCATCAGTCTTTTAACGTCTGTCGTTGGACATAGACCTTCCCCAGGATTCGGCACAATTCTCTATCTAAGGCGTCGCGGAGCCAGTACTTTCTGAAATTGTCTAGTTCATCTTTCCATACTTTGTTGGCCTCAGTTTCGCATATGATCTTTGAGGATCCATGTCACGAGTTGTGATGTCCATCAGTTGTCTGTCATTCTTGCAAGATTGTCTACCCATTGTCATTCAAGTTTTCTAATAGATTCTATGATGTCTCTGAACCCCATTTTCTTCCTTCTCTGCTCTGCTGTCTTGTGATCTCTCCATGTGAGGTTGAGTATGATTATCTCATGTGCACGTTGCATACTTCTCAGTTTGCGAGTTCGTCTCTTGGTTATGTTCCATGTTTCAGCTCCATAAGTGACTGTTGGGAGGATACATTGGTTGTATACTCTTCTATTCAGTATTATTGGAATCAACTTGATCTTGAAAGTTGAGCTTGCTCTGCCAAAAGCTTGCCATCTCAGAGTGATTTTTTGCTTGATCTCTTCCTCTTTTGTGGGTTTCATAGAGAATCGTTGTCCTAGGTAGATGTAGTGATTTACTTTCCCAAGTTTTGCATCTAGATTTTGACAGTCATGTCCTTATTGTCAGTGTGATCGATGCACATGATTTTTGTTTTACTGAAGTCCATATGTCAGCCAACTCTCTTTCTTTCTTCATTCGTCAGGCCATTTTATATTTGATCTCTTGGAATTCACGTTGTGAGTCGTGATAACCAGTGGTTGTCAGTCATTCTTGCTACTTGACAATCCCATGGCTATTTGAGATTTCTAATGGATTTTATGATATCTTCGGCTTCTGTCTTTTATATTAATCATCATCAACATCATCATCAGCAACAGCAACAACAACAACTCTCTTTTAACGTCTGCCATTAGACATAGATCTTTCTATCATGGGCATCGCAGGGCCAGTACTCTCTGAATTTATCAAGCTCGTCACACTATCTTACTTTCTAACGGCAACGATTTCGGATATGATCTCTGAGGATCTATGTTGTGAGTCGTAATGTCCAGTGGTTGTCTGCCATACTTGCCACATGACAATCCCATGATCATTTGAGATTTCTTAAAAATTTTATGATACCTATGGCTGCAGTTCTTTTTCTAACATATTGTTTTTATTGGTCTTTCCATCTGATGCTGAGCATGAATCTCTCTTGTGAACGATGCTTCGTTTCCAGTCTAAAGATCAATTTTTGGTCAGGTTTCATGTTTGATATGTCTCTATTCATACCAAATGCGTTCCAACGAGTCGTTACTCGTCGTTTTATTCTCTCCAAGTCTTTTAGCTTTATTAGCTAACCTATGTAAATTGAAATGTATAATATTTTCAAATAAGAAAACAGATTCTACACTCTCATCCTAGGCCGGAGAGAGAAACTATGAAGTATAGCATATGGATACTCTGTTCCTAGGTAGACAGGCCGGTCCATACATAAATAATCTCACAATTTTTGACAGGTTTTATACTTGTTGATGTATAAAGAAGTAGAAAATGAATTTTTAAAAACACAAAAAATACATTTTGGCAGTATTAATAGAAATAGATCATTGAATGGATTAGAAATATAAAATATTTTTGAAAAGTTTAATATTCCAAAAAAAAATTAAGAAGATGTAAGACCTCCAGATGTCACTGCAGGAAATATTTCCACAACTTTTATTTTTACTTGAATTTTCCTTGTTTCATTCTTCCAGTACGAGAATCATTATTTTTAGTTTCACATCACTTGGATGTGTGGCAAAATATTTGAAAGATCCAGAAAGAACAAAAAGCTGTTTCGTTGTATACATTTCCTTCATGCTGAGTCATATATAGCGATTATTATTGATTTCTGGGAAGATTATTGTGTATTGAATAATGCAATGATTTCCGTACTAACAGTTACTCAAATACACACGCACATGCTTTCATATATATATATATATATATATATATATATATATATATATATAGGTGTGTGTGTGTGTGTGTACATATATTCACACTTGTATATGCTAAATTGGAGCTGAAAAAGCCACTCAGAATTACACAGAGAGACGTCGATTCGTGACACATAAATGATAAATGGATAAAAATGGAGATGGGCTGGGCAGTTGACAGGAAGAAGGGCCTTCAGAGGGGGCAAAAGGTTAACTTCGAGCAATTGAAAAAGATCAAAGGCCAGTCACTGTTGTCACATATCATTTAAATGATAAATTGTGAAAAATGGAGATGGTTTAGACTGTTAGCTAGAAGGAAGGCCAACAGAAGGTACGAAAGGTCAACTTTCAATGATTGGAAAAAGATTCAAAGCTGGTCACGGGTGACACATATCATATAAATGATAAAGCGAGAAAAATGGACATGGGCAAGGCAGTTAGCTAAAAGAAAAGCCAACGGAAGGAGCAGAAGGTAAACCGGTTGGTTCTAATGGGACAGTAAACACAGTATGATAGGACCAGACACGTGATGGAGGGATAAAACATAGCACAGATCGACACAATCATGCTTGTTATTGAAGTTGATGGGGAAAGCTTTGCTCTCGCAATGGGTTGATACACACACACACACACACACACACACATATATATATATATATATATATATATATGTATATATATATATATATATATATATATATATATATATATATATATATATATGTGTGTGTATATGTATATGTATATATTTATATATATGGGATTTGAGAAAGTTGAGAATGTGATTATGCAACTTTCTAAATGCAACATTAGATGAAAAGTCAAAGGCCCCGGTTGAACGTAAAAATCTCACAACCACACACATTTACACACAAATATATATATGTATACATATATATGTATAGAGGGAGAGAGAGGGGAGGGAGAGAGAGAGCTAGAGAGAAATCATAATGTATCATATTTACAAGAACAAAATATATTGCCGGTTGCTGATGAGTGCTTGTGGAGCGAAATCTTGACATTCAATGGGTGTATGTATTTGCAATTCTCATAGAGTTATTATTATTGAAGTAGAAGAAGAAGAAGAAGAAGAGAGAAGGGAATATCGTTAGTATGAGAAAAGAAGATAGAAATAGATTAATATTGGGATTAAAAAGTATATTTTAGAAAGTTTGACATCTCAAAAAGAATTAGGAAGATATAAGACCTCCAGATGTCGCAGCTGTAAATATTCCCGCCATTTTATTTTCAGTCGACATTTTTTCATTTCTTCATCCATCTCTTCGCTCTCTTCTCTCTATCTTTCCTCTTATTCCACTTAACTCTTTACACTTCCTCTTTCAGCCCCTGTCCCCACCCCCTTTCTCTCTCTTTTTCTCTCTCACTATCTCTCATTTTCACTGATTACCGAATGCAAGTATTATTAACCGTCGTACGATCATTATCATAAGTCGCAAAAATATGCAACCTTCCAAGCTGAAAATTTGCCAAAGTTCATATATATATATATATATATATATATATATATACAGAGAGAGAAGGGGGGGACAGACAGACAGACAGACCGACAGAGAGGGAGAGGGAAATGTACTATTAAAATCAAGACAGAACATGAGTGTACAGTGTGTATTGAATCTATATTTTCCATGGTATGGCTCCCGGAAATATTTTGGAGTTCAACTCCATCGTTGGTAGAACGTATGTTGAGAAAGTGAGGTCCACTGTTGTAAGGTGTGGGCACAGATATGTATATCTTAGCCGATATCGGAATCGTCATATTGTTCCAGTTAGTGGTTATAACTAGAAGTGTACGTATTTTGATCCTTTATGTGTTGTTGGGACTACTGTACTTCTTCTTCTTCTTCTTCTTCTTCTTCTTCTTCTTCTTCTTCTTCTTCTTCTTCTTCTTCTTCTTCTTCTTCTTTTTCTTCTTCTTTTTCTTCTTTTCTTTTTCTTCTTCTTCTCCTTCTTCTTCTTCTTCTTCTTCATCCTTCTTCTTCTCCATCCTTCTTCTTCTCCATCCTTCTTCTTCTCCATCCTTCTTCTTCTTCTTCTTCTTCTTCTTCTCCATCCTTCTTCTTCTTCTCCATCCTTCTTCTTCTTCTTCTCCATCCTTCTTCTTCTTCTTCTTCTTCTTCTTCTTCTTCTTCTTCTTCTT